>OX377620.1:12100386-12567709 GCA_947397865.1 Polietes domitor
AAAGTAGTGAGATTAGAAACAGTCGAACGATTTTTCATAAAACATTGTTGCAAATCTATTATGATTGGACAGACGGTTGGATAAACGTAATTGTAAACAACGTTTTCAAACAATTTGGAAATATTTGATAATTTAGAAATTGGCCTGTAATTGCAAACGTCTCCCTTAGGACCCGATTTATAGATCGGGGTAATGGAAGATATCTGCCAACAATCTAAAAACGTTCCTGATTCCAAAGAGTAATTAAAATATACTTCAATGGCACAGAGATCGACGAACTACATTTTTTAAGAAAATGGGCTGACATACAATCAATACCAAGTTTAGTTGATTCTTTGAGATTTAAAAGACTCGAAACAATATACATTTCTGATACATGAATAAATTCAACATCAATGTCAGAAGTAATATTGTTTAAAAATATATTATTGACCTGTAGGTCACCAGACTGAAAATTCACTTTAAAAAATTAAAAAAAGATTAACTTTCTCGGAAGAAGACTTAGCACGGTTATCCCCATGATATATTACTGAGGGAAAATCGCTATTAGATTATTTAGATTTAATGAATTGCCAAAAAGACAGATGATATACTCTCCTGAAACTATAGGCAAAAGTTTTTCATTTCCACATCCAGTTGGCCTTCACAGGACTATAAAGTTCCAATTTTTCAAAAATTACTTTAAATACTTTTTTACACCTAATGATACCGGTATAGGTGTCAAATTGAAGATTGGTTTAAATATATGGTCTCCAAAGCGAAACAAGTCAAATAGAGAGCGAAAATTAAATAGAAAAATAAAAAAAAACAAGTACAAGTTAGGCCGGGCCGAACTTTTTTAATGTTTTGGCAAGTTTGAAGAAAATCTGTTAAAATATGTGGATTCAGAGCGGTAAAAGTCAAATATGGAGCGGAATTTGTATGGGAGCTATATATAAATCTGAACCGATCTAACACATTTTTACCACAGGTGTTTCTAATTGAATTATATTATGTTTTGCCATTTTTGAAGAAAATCTGTTGAAATATGTGGTATCTAGAGTGAAAAGAGTCAAATCTGAACCGATTTTCTTTAAATTAAATAGCGTTCCTCCTTGTACCGAAAAACTTCGTTGTGCTAAATCGATTCAAAAAGTGATTCTAAGCGATCGGTATAATTAAAAATGGGTCTATCTTCCTTCCTTCTGGGTGTTACAAGCAAATGCACAAATACATAATACTCTCATGGAGTGTGTAATAATGAAAAAAATATTCTTATAAATAAATATAAAATTTTAGTTATTTTAAAACACGCTTATAAGGCATGGCTACCAATATGTTTATAAAATACATATATATCGAAATAACACTTCAAGCCAATGAAAAAAGTTATTTTTAGACATTTTTAGCTACAATTTGTTTGGTTTTTTCCATCTTATTTTACTTCAAAAAGTACAAAATTTGAAAATCAATTATCTCTCACATAAAGATTCTATTCTAATTATTATCTCACATAAATATTCTATTCTAACTTCATGATTCTACCCATTTTTGCCGTAAAAGTATACATTTTGTTATTTTGCGGAATGTATACACCGAATTCAATGATTCTAGCTGAGGCCATATGGTTGGTACAATTTGTTTCCCTTTTCCCCCCTTAAGAGTACGAATTTCGAAAATCTCTTTATTTTACGTGTCTACGAAATTAGATAGATGTACACACCGAATTTCATCGTTGTAGCTATAGCCGTTTAGTTAGTACCATTTTTATCCATCTGTTCCAATTGTATCCCTTGAAAGTACGAATTTGGAAAAAACATTTTTCGTGTCTACATAGTCATACTCCGAATTTCATGACTCTGGCTGCGATCATTTGGTTGGTACAATTTTTATATCCGTTTTCCATTTTAACCTCAAAAAGCACACATTTCGTAAAATTCCTTTATTTTACGTACCTACGCAATCAGAGGAATGTATACACCGAATTTCATTATTTTAGGTACAGTCGTTTGATTAGTACCATTTTCATCCCTCTCCTCCAATGTTACCCCTTAAAAGTAAGAATTTGGAAAAAATACTTTTATGTTATGTATCTACTCAATTAGAGGAATACACAACGAATTTTGTGCTTTTAGCTGTTGTCGTTTGATAGGTACCATTTTTATCCCATTTCACCCTTTACGAATATGAATCAATTTATTGATTGTTATATGGGGAATGCGCATAGCCAATATCAAATAATTACAAGCATACATATTGAAAAAACATGCTGAATACACATATACATATTAGGGGTATTTTCAGTCCTTGTGAGGGACACAGCGACCCAGTATGGGGCATTCCACGACAAATCGGACAGTTAAAAAAATATGTTTGATTTCCTCCAATTTTTACATTTTTTAGTACCCACTAAAAAACAACCCCTGGTATACATTTAGTTTTTTCTGATTAGTCGTTAAAAATATATAGCTTCCTTAAATTTCGTTAAATAGTAGTTCTTTTTCAGTCTTTTGCTCATAAAAACCAAAAAATAGATTAAAACTTTATTTTTTAATTGTTTGCACACCATAAAGTATATGGGGCATTCCACGACAAATCGGACAGTTAAAAAAATATTTTGATTTCCTCCATTTTTTTACATATTTTAGTACCCACTAAAAATAACCCCTGGTATATTTTGAGTTTTATCTGTTTACTCGTTAAAAAGATATAGTTTTTTTAAAAAATCGTTAAATAGTAGTTCTTTACATTTCACTTATAAATATACAAGTGGGTCACATCGTTCCATTATATATTACACATATATATTACTTTTTACAGAATTGAATTGTAATAGAATAGAACGTGGAGTGTATCATATAGTCGGCTCCGTCCGACTTTAGCCTTTCCTTTCTTGTTTCTACCATTAATTTGCACTGGATTTTCCAGCTGGAAAACCCACATTAAATTGAAAATTTTTTATCTAAAACAAAAGTCTCAAAAAATGCTATTTGGAAAGGTTTTTATGTAGTCGAACCACGCATGCTTCTCTTTATTATTTCAATTGAAGTGCAACTCATACTAAAGTTTTCCAACGTTCATGTAATATATTCAATTCTATTTTGTAAACAAAATCATCTCAACAAATTCGAGGAAACATTTTAGTTCGGATAACCCCTTCAACTTAAAAGCAATCCAGGGCTTTGCAGGTTTTGCCACAAACTTGAGACACAATTCATGGAAAAAAATCAATTTAAATTGAAAAAAATTATACTGAAACTGTGCAAAGTTACAATTTAATTTATGGCAAACTAAGTTTCAATTTAAAAAACTATAGGAAAATTTCCAAGAAAATCGTTTTTTGGGTTAAAAACACACAGATACATATATCAAACGAATTTGTTTGAATGGTTTCTGCGAATATGCAGATATTTCAGTTGCAGAAAAAACAATTAAGTGGATATGTATGTTCGTATTAAATACATGTGTACAAGTTCTTGTAGAAGGAAATTCGAATGTAAATAAATATGTTCTGGCATTACGTGTTATACCCTCATTAATAAGGCCATACTATCAGGTTCATTTCTGTTGGGTATTTGCTAATGTATGCAACCCTATATAGATACTTATATACATTTGTATTGTACTAAACAGTTTTAAGTTTTTTGAATGAGTGTTTCTTGTTTAATGTTATTTGAAAGCAAAAAACGGATGCACTTCTTACATTTCCTGGAATTGATACGTTTTAAAACGTTTTATTCTAAGAATTTGTTGTTTTACCGAAAACTATTAGACAGTTTTATAATGCAGTTACTAGTTTTTGTTTGTCGGGAAGCAGTACAAAATTTATTCCACAGCTGCTGGTAAAAGAGGCCACGTGTATTTAAATATTCTCAAACACTCATTGTCCGGGAGATGGATGAGTCCTTTTACCAAATGAAAGTCTAAGGTGACTATGATAACAAGCACGAAGCACAGACCACTGTGGAAATAAAGCAAAAATTGAAAAGGGCTATATCGACCAGGTTGAATCGTTTAACACCTCCACGATGTAATACATGTCAAACTATTACCGAAGAATAGACGGAACTCATATTACATTCATTTACATATTGGGAAAATTATAAAAAATATTATTATTTTCCAATATTGTAAAAGGATCATAAATTAATGAACATGATTTCCATAGGAGCCTGTTCCTTTCCCCGATTCCATATCCCGAAAAATCTTTTGATTTATATAAAATTTAATTCTCCTTGGCGTTATTTAATTTATGTACTCCATTTGATAAATAAATAAACCAAAATTTACTCTACCAACTTACACAATAGTTTACACCTGAACCATGTGCATTGTCGTGCAACTGCTTTTTATTTGGTTTTTTTTTGTTTGCGTTTAACTATCGCCGCATTTCCTTTTCGTGAAAATATGAATTCATTTAAATTTTAGTCACATTGTTGCATTATGTTTTCGCTCTGCTCTTTGTTTCTCAGTTACATTTAATATACCGACGAGTACGTTTCTGTTTTATGGCTCCCTCATGTAAATAAATAATGCATAAACTGCGGAGTGGAATACAAGTTGCTGAAATAGAACATTGTTGGTGTGATGGAACAATGTTGCAGCACAATTTCCTAAATAGGAAATGCGAAATTTCCATAAATAAAATTGGAATTTTTCGATTTCAAAGTAGATAAATGTTAACCTGATAACACCGTCTGACAATCCATATTACACTTGAACCGGAAGATGCACGTCTGAAACTATCGGCAAAATGGAGATTGCTGGCGTTTACGGCTTTTGATTTCCTCATCCTGTTGTCCCTTTAAAAATGCTAAAAATTTCAAAGGATAACATTTTTCAAATAATTATTTTTAATTCTTCTACGCACCCTACTATACCGATATGGATATCAAATTAAAGAGAAGATCATTTTGTGAAAATACTACAAATTCTATGTATCAATCTGTATTAGGTTAGCATTAACATATGTTTGCCTTCATTAAAAAGTTAAAAATTTGTTGTTTTACTTATTAAGGGGGGATTTTTAATGGCTGTTAATACTAAACTAATGCAGATATAAGTATGTCATTTGAAGTATTTTTGACAGATATTCTTCTCTTTAATTTGACTTTAATACCGTTATCATAGGTTGCGAATATGTATTGAAAATAATTTTTGAGAAATTGTATCCTTTGGAACGTTGTGGCCCTTTGAAGTGGCTACAGGATGAGGAAATGAAAATCTGAAAACGCCAGAAACTCGATTTTGCCTATAGTTCCGTACGTATAATATCCGGTTTAAGTGAAACGAATTTCTTTAAAAATTGTAGTTCGGTATAATAGTAACTCATAACTTGTTGCTATTTTTATACCCTCCACCTCCAGGATGGGGGTATACTAATTTCGTCAATTCATTTGAAACACCTTGTAATATAGAATTCTAAGACGATCTGCCCATGTCCGACCGTCTGTGCAAAGCCAAGGAGCTAGCACGTCGAAATTTTCCATAAATGCGTCTTATAGTCGTAGATCGGTTAGGATTGAAACTGGGCGAAACCGCTCCAAAGGGAAACAAATTTCTCTCACAAGGACTAAAAATACCCATAATAAGACCTAATATTTTAGAGTATTTAAGCATGTTTTTTTTTTGTGTTTCCAAATTTTCAAAAAACTAAAAAACATAGTAATTTTTATAGGCCCACTTTCAACCAAGCCACAAAATTTACAGAATAAATAGATGTTTAAATAAAAAAATCGAAGAGTACAAACAATTAAAAAATAAAGTTTTAATTTAAACAAGTAAAAACGGACATAAGTTCGGCCGTGCCGAACTTTATATACCCTCCATCATGCATTGCATTCCTCAGAGGTTGTCGGTTTTAGTAGAAGTGCAGTAATATTACAGGAAAATATATTTTTTTTAATATAGCCAAACTAAAACAAATACATATATTAAAAAAATAATTTTATAAATAAATATAATATTTTAATTATTTCAAACCATTATTTATTTCAAATCAAAAAATAAATATTTTTATATTTATGTTTTTAAAAAGCCAAAATACCATAAATATTGGTAGATATTGGGAGCTACAGTTGCTTGTATTTCCATTCTATTTTAATTCCAAAAGTACAAATTTAAAAAATCCATTATCTCAAGTACATAGTACAAAATAACATATCTTCATGATTTAACAAATTTTTGCCGTAAAAAGTACGAAGTCAGAGGAATGTATACACCGAATTCCATTATTCCATGTGTAACCGTTTTGTTGGTATCACTTTTATCCCACCGTACCCATTGTATCCCTTGAAAGTACGAATTTGGAGAAAACCTTTTATTTTTCATGTGTACGTAGTCAAAGGAATGTATACTCCGAATTTCAGGACTCTAGCTGCGGTCATTTGATTGGTACTATTTTTATCCCCTTTTTCATTTTAACTCCAAAAAGAAAGAATTTCGAAAAATCAGTTTATTTTCCGTGTCTACACACTCAGAGGAATGTATACTCCGATTTTCATGACTCTAGCTGCGGTCATTAGATTGGTACTATTTTTATCCCCTTTTTTCATTTTAACCCCAAAAAGTACGAATTTTGAAAAATCCGTGTATTTTACTTTTCTATGCAATCAGAGGAACGTATACACCGAATTTCATTATTCTAGGTACAGCCGTTTGGTTGGTACAATTTTTATCCCTCTATTCCCATTTTACCCCTTAAAAGTACGAATTGGGAAAAAATACTTTTATATTATTTATCTACTCAATTAGAAGAATGCACACACCGAATTTCGTGTTTCTAGCTTTTGTCGTTTAATAAGTACCATTTTTATCCTTTTTTTGCCCCATTTCACCCCCTACAAATAAGAATCACTTTATGGTGCACGTTTTTGCTATAAGGGGAATGCGCATACCAAATATCAAGCAAATATGAACAGTCATATCCAAAAAACATGCTTAAATACGCTTGAATATTTGGGATTATTATGGGTATTTTTAGTCCTTGTGAGGGAAAAAATTTTCCCTTTGGGCCGATTTCGCCCCATTTCAATCCCAACCGATCTACGACTATAAGACGCATTTATGGAAAATTTGAACGTTCTAGCTCCTATCGTTTAGATGCTAGCGTCCTTTCAACAGACGGACGGACATGGCTAGATCGTCTTAGAATTTTATGACGATCAAGAATATATATACTTTATAGGGTCTCAGGTCGATATTTCAAGGTGTTACAAACGGAATGACAAAGTTTGTATACCCCCATCCTGGAGGTGGATGGTATAAAAACCGAAGAGTACAAAAAATAATTTAAGGATTAAATTTTAAGGAGTAATCAGAAAAAACTAAAAGTATACCAGGGGGTTGTTTTTTATTGGGTACTAAAAAATGGAGGAAATCAAAAATATTTGTTTGAACTGTCCGATTTGTCGTGAAGGACTGAAAATACCCCCATTATTATTTGTTTGATATTTGGTATGCGCATTTCCATTATAGCAAAAACGTGCACAATAAAGTGATTTTTGTTTGTAGGGGGTGAAATGGGACAAAAAGGGATGAAAATGGTACCTATCAAACGACAACAGCTATAAACACAATATTCGGTGTGGACATGCCTCTAATTGAGTGGATATGTAATATAAAAGTATTTTTCAATTTCGTACTTTTAACGGGTAAAATGGGAATAGAGGGATAAGAGTGGTACTAATCCAAAGGATGCACCTAGAATAATGAAATTTTGTGTATATATTCATCCGATTGCATAGACACGTAAAATAAATGCATTTTTCGAAATTCGTACTTTTAGGGTGGTAAAATTGGATAAAAAATTACCAATCAAATGGACGCATCTGGAGTCATGTATTTCGGCCATGACTGCGTAGACACGAAAAATATAATTTTTTTTCACATTCGTACTGCCAAGGCATACAATGAGAACAGGGGGATAAAAATGGTACGAACTAAACGACTGATGACGAATGATGACAATTGGAGTGTACATCCGTTTAATTGAGTGGACATGTAAAATAAAGAGATATTCAAAAGTTATACTTTTAAAGGGGGTAAAAATTTAAAAAGGGGATTTAAATGGTACCAACTAAATGGACCCAGCTAGAATCTTGGGATTCTGTGTATGCATAGACTCACAAAATATAAAGGTTTTTCCAAATTCGTACTTTTTTAACTTTTACGACAAAAATGGGTAGAATGGTGAAATTAGAGTATCTTGCACGTCTGTGTACGTGAGAGAATCAATTATCTCTCATATCTTCAAAATTTATACTTTTGGAATTAAAATAGGATGGAAATACAACCAACGAAACTATTGTAGCTGAAAAAGCTTTTTTGAAGATTGCTGCTTTTTGAATTGACTTGATGTATTCTTTCGATATATATATAGTATAAACATACTGATAGCCTTGTTATACCCTACACCACTTCGTGGTCTAGGGTATTATAAGTTAGTTTTCAGCCAAATGTTTGTAACACCAAGAAATAATTGAGCTAGACCCACCTTTAAGTATACGGATCGGCTTAGAATCGCCAGCTGAGTCGATTTGACGATGTCTGTCTGTCCGTCCGTCCGTCCGTCCGTCCGTCCGTCCGTCCGTCCGTCCGTCCGTCCGTCCGTCCGTCTGCTGTCCATCTAAGCTTGTTCGCACTCTACAGGTCGCAATTGTTGTCCGATTGTCATGAAACTTGGCAGAAGTTATTTTTTCTGGCCAAGGACCATTGGTATTGAATTTGGAGGAAATCGGTTCAGATTTAGATATAGCCCCCATACAAATGTCGGTCCCGATTTGACATTTTCCGCTCTAGAAACCGCATATTGTAGCCGATTTTCTTTAAATTTGGTACAACATCTTATACTCGAACTAGAAACACCTATGCCGAAATTGGTTAAGATCGGTTCAGATTTAGATATAGCCCCCATATAAATGTCGCTCCCTATTTCACTTTTTCCGCTTTAGAAACCACATATTGTACCCGATTTTGTTTAAAATTGGCACAACATCTTATAATCCAACTAGAAACACCTATGGAAAAATTGGGTTAGATCGGTTCAGATTTAGATATAGCCCCCATACAAATGTCGCTCCCGATTTGACATTTTCCGCTCTAGAAACGACATATTGTACCCGATTTTCTTTAAATTTTGCAGAACGTCTTATAATCGAACTAGAAACACGTGTGCAAAAATTGGGTTAGATCGGTTCAGATTTAGATATAGCTCCCATACAAATGTCGCTCCCGATTAGACATTTTCCGCTCTAGAAACGACATATTGTACCCGATTTTCTTTAAATTTTGCAGAACATCTTATAATCGAACTAGAAACACGTATGCAAAAATTGGGTTAGATCGGTTCAGATTTAGATATAGCCCTCATACAAATGTCGCTCCCGATTTGACATTTTCCGCTCTAGAAACGACATATTGTACCCGGTTTTCTTTAAATTTTGCAGAACATCTTATAATCGAACTAGAAACACGTGTGCAAAAATTGGGTTAGATCGGTTCAGATTTAGATATAGCTCCCATACAAATGTCGCTCCCGATTTGACATTTTCCGCTCTAGAAACGACATATTGTACCCGATTTTCTTTAAATTTTGCAGAACATCTTATAATCGAACTAGAAACACGTATGCATAAATTGGGTAAGATCGGTTGAGGTTTAGATATAGCACCCATACAAATGTCGCTCCCGATTTGACATTTTTCGCTCTATAAAAGACATAATGTACCCGATTTTCTTTCCATTTTGCAGAACATCTTATAATGCAACTAGAAACACGTATGCAAAAATTGGGTAAGATCGGTTCAGATTTAGATATAGCCCCCATACAAATGTCGCTCCCGAATTCACTTTTTCCGCTTTAGAAACCACATATTGTACCCGATTTTCTTTAAAATTGGCACAACATTTTATAATCGAACTAGAAACACCTATGCTGAAAGTGGGTATGATCGGTTCAGATTTAGATATAGCCCCCATACAAATGTTGCTCCCGATTTGACTTTTTCCGCTCTAAAATCCAGATATTGTACCCTTTTTTCTTCACAATTGGCACAACATCTTATAATCCAACTAAAAATCCTATGGTGAAAGTGGGTAAGATCGGTTCAGATTTAGATATAGCCCTCATACAAATGTTGCTCCCGAATGTTTAACCGATTTTGGCCAAATTTTACATATTATATTTCACCAATAGACAGACATGGTGAAAGCGCGTCACATCGTTCTAGGTTTCAATATACCCCCATACAAATGTCCTTTCCGATTTAACATTTTTTGTCAAACACATACATTTACAGGATGCAAAAATCCTTCCCGATTTCAATTTTTTACCGAATTGAATTGCAATGAGAATTGTTTGGGTGATGCCCATATGTCCATACTTTGGTATACTACTGTATAATTTGTATTTGTCTGTCGGACAATTGGATCAATTACCATATTATTTACCATATTCGTTAAATTTGACTAAAGATGAATTTATAGCATATAAATTATATTCATATAATTTATATAATTTGTATGAACTACATAAAATTGCTCCCATGAAATAACTGGGTTTAGTAATCAAAGCGAGGTACATACGCAGGGAGTGGTGTAGGGTATTATATAGTCGGCCCGGCCCGACTTTAGCCTTTCCTTACTTGTCTTATTTTTTCATTATGTTTATTTGGTTTGGTTTGGCTATATTAAAAAAATCGAAAATCGACAGCCTCTGAGGAATGCAATCCATGCTGGGGAGTCGGCCGGCCGAACTTTACACCGTTTTTATACACTCCACGAGAGTATTATGTCTTTGTGCATTTGTTTGTAACATCCAAAAGGAAGTGAGAGAGACCCATTGTTAATTATACCAATCGACTTAGAATCACTTTTTGAATCCATTTTGCAATGTCCGTCCGTCTGTCTGTCTGTGCGTCCGTCCATATATTCTTGTAATCAAATTATAGGTCGCAATTGTAGCCAGAACCAAATGAAACTTTCCACAATGGGATAAGGACGAACGCTATTAATTTGAAGAAAATCGGTTCAGATTTAGAAATAGGTCCCATACAAATTCCCGCTCTAGGAACCACATATTTTGTCAGATTGTCTTAAAATTTGGCAACGCATCTTATATTTAAACGGTTTTTTTTTATATATGATCCCATTCAAATTTCGCTCCCGATTCGAATTTTTCTGCTCTAGAAACCACATATTTTAACAGATCTTCTTCAAATTTAGCAAAATAACTTATATTTCCACTGGAAACAGCCATGTTAAAATTGTGTTAGATCGGTTCAGATTTATATATATAGCTCCCATACAAAAATTCTTCTCGATTTGACAAATTGGGTCAGGTCATATTAGAAAACATAAATAAATCGAGACATTTTCGAAGGTCTTCCTATTTTGATGAAATGGTGAATTTGTTAGG
Source organism: Polietes domitor (assembly GCA_947397865.1). Taxonomy (NCBI): domain Eukaryota; kingdom Metazoa; phylum Arthropoda; class Insecta; order Diptera; family Muscidae; genus Polietes; species Polietes domitor. The sequence continues at coordinate 12,111,782 of OX377620.1, forward strand.
TATTGCAAAATATTATGTTAGACGATTTTGTTTTTTCAAAAATATTTTAAATATTTTACAAAATTTGATTTAATTAACCAGTCATAACTTTTGTTCTGCAAATAATATAGTGCGACATTTTTATTTCAGCCGATTTGTAGCGCAAAAAAACCAAAAAGAAAATAAAAAATACATCTGCAATCAATATTTGATTTGAAGTGAAATATTGTCCTGTCTCAAGACCATTTTGCATCTTTATTTTATAGAATGCAAATGACATGGTGACATTTACACACTACCACTGAGAGGCATTGTCGGGTGGCTTCGCAGCTTATGTTCATCGCGGACTCTTTAATAAATTATTCTCACAAACAAATGAGAAGCACAAGTCACTTTCCGAATTCCCCACTCATTTGTTTTAATTTTTCGTCTGTTTTTTTTTCGGTCTGTTATCAATATTTGAGAGAGTTAAGGAATCTATTCAAACTGAGCACATATCATACTCATACAATAATCATTTTAAGTTCGGAGTTGAAGCGTCCCTTCTCGTATCTCCAATGCAAATGGTTCATATACCTATGTACAATTTACACTAATGTAACTTACACATGGATATTCGGATAATGTTTTTATAATCACTTTGAGGAGGATTTTTTTATGCCCCTTCTAGTACCTCCCATACAAAACACCCTAATCTATAACAAATTAAAGCTCTTTTAACTTCTAGGAACACTCTGAAATTTGATAGTCCTTATACCAACCTTGAATATGACCGACATGTCACACTTCTTTTGGTACCTCCCATACAAATTGGCATAAGCTTTTCTTAAAAATTTGTTAAAATAAAAAATTCCATACGAAATCAGTTGCAATTTGTCTCTTGTTGGAACTCCAACAAAATTGTTCATATACTAGGAAAATTAAATCGTTTGTAAATGTCCATTTAACCAAAAACCAAACACCCTTTCCCAATGATAGTTACGCCACAATCGTATCTTTTGTATTCCTTGCGGGACACTCACAAACTAAAAGCTTGTGACAATTTTTATAGGTTTTATGGACAATTTGTTGTGAGAGGTTCATTGCAAAACAAAATATTTTTCTCTATTCCCTGTCTTCCCTGTTGCTCTTTTCATTCTCATTTCTTGTAATTCATATAAATGTATGCACGTGGACGAATCATGAGGGGATTTTGAAAAATAAATTGTATGGATAGTTTACCAGTGGTGAATTTCAAGATGTTCTTTTGGTTGCTGTTACAATGAAAGCCATTAGAAATAACACAACGTATGAGTAATATTAATTAATATTTATTAATATTATGTATACGCTACAGAGGTAGTTATTATTGAATCAGGACACACGACTAGACATGACTGGTATTAACTACATCTCAGAAGGGACACAACTGGATCTAGAACAATTGAGAATGAAATTCTTCGATTTCGCTGAATCGTTCATCATAACCATTTATGAAACATATATTTTACTCTACTCTATATTCTAAAATCGCGAATAAATTAAGCTGTGGATGCACTTAAAGTTCATAAATGCTAAACAAGTTGAAAATTTCATTATAATAGAGGTTATTTTATTGGGATGTATCTCGGAAACCATGTATCTTATTGGAATTTCGTTTAGTACTTGGAAAATAGGAGCTCTTGAGGTGTTCTTTTGCGTTTAAAAAAGTGTTTTTGCTTTCGTTTTCAGAGAGAGGTTTAACTGAAGGTTGTATTTATTCAGTATTGTTAATTTTCTACAGTATAAAACTATATTCTCTCGAGGCCGACCGATGCCTCGGAATTTATAAATATTGTTAAACTATTGTCTTATTTATTCATTATAAGCTCAATATTATGTTTATAATATTCTGATTACGGCAGCAAACATCGATTTTATTACTGAAATGGCGAAACCTTCTAAGCCAGAAATGAAGCAATACTTTCATTTAATTTCATTTATTTCTGTCAATGGATTTACAATAATCCTTAGACACTATAACTTAAAATCTAAGAATTAAATTAACTAAAAATGAATTAAATCTAATAATTTAATAAAATTGTACAAAGTTGACGAAAAATCTAAGTTCACAAAAGAAATTCTATTCTTTCTCTTTTAATGTATTTTGGAATATTTATTTAAAGCATACCTTAGGGGTGTACGGTTTTATGGCATGCCAGCGCATGTAAATATTGGTCCGATATTAATCTTGAGTTATTTATAAAGTTATAATCGCCGTTTGTGTGTCCTCGATTAACAAATAAAGTAATTTTTATCAAAGATTTCAAAAATCGTAAAAAACTAAAATTTTTATTTGGGCGTTGGGCGGGGCACTGACAATTTTCATTTAATTGTGCACTCAAATGAAATCACTGGTAATGATTTGTATTCACATATATATTAAAATAAGAAATTTATGGCGCTTTTTCATTTTAACTTACATGGGAGGCGTTGTTGTGGGCGGATTTTATCTAATTTGACGATATAAAATAATGTGTGTGAGGTTTCAAGTTCCTTGCTCTATTCCTTAAAATTTTTGCCGCAGCTTGTATGAAAATATTCCACTTTGCGACGCTGACATTACCCCAGGGAAAATAATCTAGAGAGATCGGTGTTTTAATACCCTTCAGCACTTTGTTACAAAGTGTCGTATTTTTCAATTGTTTCTTAGATTTATAAGCCAAGAAGCCGGCTGAGTATTCTTAAGTATCATTAACATTTGTGCCAAATACTTGTCTAGCCGCTACAATTGTTCTGAGTACAATGACTTAATACGCCATGAATTCCAACAAATTGCAAATGGTGAACTTGAAATATCTGAAAACGACTAACAATTATGACGGCGATACAATTACATCAAAGGAATTATAAATAACATTCTAACAATTTCATTTTCAATGAGTAACTTTGTCTAATTTATATTTCTTTCACTTTTCATTTAAATCGAAAAGATGAAAATCACTTTTGGAATTTAGAATCTTCGAATACTTATCAAAAACATAATCTCTAAACCTTCTTGCAATGACTTTAATGGATGTTGACCTCAAAGTTCCTGTTACTGGCCCACAGTGGCCATTACCATTCCCAAGAGAACTAGAATAGGCCACCCTTTTTGTGTGTAATCGCTTACACAGAACAATTGAATTATAAATTCGCCAACAATCGATAGCAATCGATGTGAATTGTTGAAGGACTTCAATGAAATGCTGTTACCGCGTTTCAAATGTCCATAAAAGAAAGCGAATCAATAAAAGTCTGCAACATGAAAACCAATTACAATCAACGCGGACAGATATACAAAAGCACACAAACACATGAATGCGAACACTCACACACATGCAGGCACGAAGTATAACTAGTGCAACAATACAATTATTCTATAGAATGGTTGTATTTAAGTTGAAAACTTTCACAAACCCGTCACTCAATGACTGTCATTGTGGAAAATTAGTTTAATTTTTAAACACATATATTAGGTTGGGTCGCGGTCCGTACAAATGAAAAAACAATTTGTACGGACAAGTTTTTTGTTTTGCATTTTTGTCAAAGCATATATATATGTACATAAAAGAAAATGGCATTAGTTACTACGCTTATAGCTCAAGAACGCATTGGCCGATTTCGATGATTCGCACCAATTCGGATTGGTCGCCAACCAAACAAGAATAATACCCAAGAAAATTCCCGAAATATCCCCGATTTGTATGGAGTGATTTTACGACACCATCTTCATGATAGATGACGTTTATGTTTACGGTGCATTGAAGTTCACTGTATAAACGCCTGGACTGTGCTGTCTCAGTGGCAAGGTTAAATTACCACCAGAGCCATTGCATTCTTTGCTTCATGACGAATGTAATATAACGGATGCTTTCAAATGACTTCATTTGGAGCAGATATTATTGATGAACGCAGATTCAATCCACGAAGGTCGGCGCAATGAAATCACCAAGAAGGTCAGCGCAATACATTTTTACGCTTACCGTTTGATGAATCCGAGGAACGGAGCGCCGGTATTCTCATTTCCCATTTACGAACGATATCCGACTGTTACTCATTTGGCAGAGCATCTGGAGAACGGTCGACGAGTTTATTTCACTGCAGCAAATGCTGATCAATGTGCTCAAAACCCACCAGCCTCAGAATTGGTCAGTTTCATCTTGAAAAGTTCAACGTCGAAAGCAAGGCGATGTAGTTCCTGGTCATTCGGATTTGCGTTCTACTGAAGCTCTTGGCCGAATTTATACAGTGCATCCAAAGAATGATTAATGTTTTTACTTGCGACTCATCATTTGAGTCACTTCGAAATGTCCATGGTGTAGTAGTGCCAACATTTCGTGCTGCGTGTCAGGAGCTCAATTTGCTTGAAAACTATACGCATTGGGATACGACAATCGCTGTTTCTGCATTCCCAAGTAAAATACGCATATTATTTGTGATAATTTTTGCCACATGTTTTCCAAAAACATCCACATGAATTGTGGGACAAGTACAAGGATGATATGTCAGAAGATATTTTGCATCGAGTTCGTGTCCATTCATAGAATCCCCATATTCAGATGAATGAAGAGATGCACAACCAAGATTAAACACAGTTTTACTTCAAAATTCTTTACATATTGTTTATTTCCTGTCTAATAAATAAAACTGAGCTATAATATATATTTTGTTAACATATTATTTAAAACATCACAGATTTAGTATGATTGGTCAAATTGACCCAAAACACTATATGTATGGAAATTGGAACACTGCAGAAGGATTAAGGTTGTTTCAGTTCTCATCATGCTTTGCAATATCAATCAACCAAAATTATGAAATGGAACGCGTTTAGTGTTCAGAAAACTCACGAGCAAAGTGATTCACGCAAGAACACTAACAGAACAGTTCAATGATGATGAAGTTCTCATTCCGAAAATTCCAATGATTCCAACCGATATGCCACTCGAGTTTAAGCAAATTCAATTTCCAATCGTCTCGCCATGACAATCAATAAATCACATTGAGTGTTTGGTCTCAGTCTGTTCCCGTGTCGCATGTTCCCGTTTCGGAAAATCATCCGCTTTGATCATTTTCGCACCTGACAACAAAAAAATATTGTTTATCACAGAGTGATTCAATGAAGGATAATACAATTCAAAATCGACACGACCGTAACCCATCCAGGAAATATTTAAAAAAATCAATTGCAATGGACAATTGACCACAGATTTTCTGCAATGTGAAATGACATAGGACAACGCCTGTGAAACGAAGTTCTCCGGGTCCACTATAATGAATAACACTTATATGTTCTTAATTATGCATATACTTTTTATCATTTAATAGTTCATATACTATTCACATTTTTTTTTATACCCTTCACATCCAGGATGGGGTTATACTAACTTTGTCATTCCGTTTGTAACACCTTGAAATATCTTGATCGTCATAAAATTCTAAGACGATCTAGCATTGTCCGTCTGTTGAAAGCACGCTAGCATCTAAACGAAAGGAGCTAGCACGTTAAAATTTTCCATAAATGCGTCTTATAGTCGTAGATCGGTTGGGATTGAAATGGGGCGAAATCGGCCCAAAGGGAAACATTTTTCCCTCACAAGGATTAAAAATACCCCTAATATTTTAGAGTATTTAAGCATATTTTTTCAATATGTCTGCTTGTACTTACTTGATATTGGGTATGCGCATTGCGCATTCCCCCGATAACAAAAACGTGCACCTAAAAGTGATTTTTATTTGTAGGGGGTGAAATGGGGCAAAAAAGGGTTAAAAATGGTACATATTAAACGACAACAGCTAGAAACATGAAATTTGGTGTGGACATTCCTCTAATAGAGTAGATACAAAATATAAAAGTATTTTTTCCAAATTCGTACTTTTAAGGGGTAAAATAGGAATAGAGGGATAAAAATGGTACCAACAAAACGCCTGTTCCTAGAATAATAAAATTCGGTCTATACATTCCTCTGGTTGCATAGACACGTAAAATACACTGATTTTTCAAAATTCGTACTTTTTGGGGTCAAAATGGAAAAAAGGAATTCCAAATTCGTATTTCCAAGAGATACAAATAGTAAAGAGGGATAAAAATAGTACTAACTAAACGACTACAGCTAGAATGATGAAATTCTAATTGGGTAGAAACGTCAAATAAAGAGATTGTAGATAGTCGTACTCTTAAGGGTGGAGGGTGTGGTGGAGGGTATATAAAGTTCGGCTCGGCCGAACTTAACGCCGTTTTTACTTGTTTTTTTTTTTTTTCAAATAAATGTGAATTACCTGCACCGATAAATAAATAAAATAAATAAAATTTGAAGGCAAAATAACAACAACAATAATTAATTAACTAACGAATTATTGGACGTTTATAGTAATGTTCACAGTGACTTAAAACTTTTTCGTATTTTGCTGGTAATATTTTACGAACAATAAATAACTGCAGTCCATACCTTTCGAATGATGCCTACATTATGAACATCGGAAGGAAATTGACGCCGCAGCGCTAATTTTTGTAAAAAGAGCTTGAACATTTTGGCTCGGAAAACCCGTCTACTCTTTTAAATTATTTCACAAAAATTGAGTCAGTGACTTCATTTTTCGTCCGATATTTTAGTCCACCCTTTTACCCTATGTCACCCTACTGTACATGTGCGTATAATCATGTGTGTCATCGACCACATTCAACGCATGTAATATTTTTCTGATTATTTTGTCAAAAGATCAAATATCAAACAAACTGCTGTCATTCATTTAAATCGTCAACACAACACCACTGAGAACACACGAACACAAAAGCTAAGGATTCGATTATACACGCGTTGTGGTTTGTAATTAATGGTAAAGATTTTGTATTCCAATTGTGTGCAACTTGTCAGGCCTTGGCTATAGGGGCCTGCAAACATGAACAGCAAAAGTGTTTGGAAGCCCTAAACGTTCGCTAGGATGTTGCAATCAATTGTTTTTTATAGAAAGTGAACTATTTTTCTGTCCATTGCTTTAAAGTACACAACAGAGGTTAGAAAGAGTCAGCCGATAACAAATTTTCAAATGTTCTTTTTCAAAAACGGATCTTTGTACATTTATAGTGGTTGTATTTTTGAAAATAAGTAGTGTCGGGGTTACAGACCAGACAAAATAAGTATTGAACGGATAAAGACCTAGAGCCGAAAACGTCAGTAATCTTATGAAAAATATATATTTATTCCTTAAATTCCTGTTGGAACATAGGGCCATGTGAAAAAACATGGATCGGCATACAGCATTATGTGGCAATTTATATAATATCCGGCTCTAGACATATTCTGTAGCTATGTGTACTTTTGTTGAACGAGATTTTGTGAAACTAGGAGTTCGTTAGGCATCGAGGTTTAAACATTTAATTAATAATATATTTAATTAGCATATCCTTTATATAATATTCATGAGTTTTGGCGTTTTAAGATGAGATGGTGGAATATAAGTTACTTCAAATGAATAAATATAATAGTCAATCTAAAAATCATATATTAAGCCTAATTTGAATATTGTCGGTCCATAGATTCCTCATTTGTATACCCTACACCATTGAGTGGAATAGGGTGTTATAAGTTTAGTGTGTAACAAAAAAAATTAAACCATACCATTTAAACAATTGTTGTACGATCGCCGTGATTGCCTAATTTTGTATCAGATTTATTCTTTCGATTTAATCTATTACTTCTCCAGAATCCACATTTAAAATCGTTGGTTTCACAAAGTGCACAACATTATTTCGCTGTTGCAGACTTATTTTATTTTCGAGAAAAATTATAATTTAAATATATATGGCCTTCTTAAATCATTCTGTGAGATGACCTACCACCCAGTAGGTCCTCTGCAAAAGTTCCGACACAAAAATTCTCAAATCGCAAAGCAAATGGAAGTCATAGCTTCGACAAATCTTACGATGTAATAATACTTACGTTAACGAATGCCGTGATTAGCCAGCTTCTTCATTCAAAATATTTTTTCTTACATCAGTTTTGGTAAAATAGCTCTATTAAATTGTTTAAAATTATTCTTCGGTTTCATTCCAAATTTCTGGCAGTTAACAAAAATGTTTATATTTTCATTTGAAATTTGTTAAAAAAAATTAGCTGGAGAATTATACATAGAACTATTAACATTTGAGGTGCTATTGTTCACAGCCATACCAAAATGTTGAAAATAACTAATTACGTCTTACGAATCTGTTACAAATAAATATGAATTATTCCTAAAAGGTTGGTTTGGGTGGCCTCACACTTTCACGGGAGCGCTATAGGTCTGCTAGAAGGCAAAACGATCCTCTTCTTCAGCTGCTGCCCAATTCTTGAATTAAATGAACACTTTCATGTCTAAAATTCCACTAACAACTACCACTAAATGCTGTCATTACATTCGTCATTGCCACCTCCAATCGACAGCACACTCTTAGAAATGTGAACAATTAATTATTTGGTGGCATTAAATTCTATTAGTATGTGTCGTGTGTATTCCCTACCAAATGCTCACAATAATAAATTATTTCAAAGAGAGTTGATCGATTTTTTCTGGGGCTATACTAAAACATAGGTCGTGTCTTAAATTACTTCTGTAAGTAAATCCTTTATTCTTTGTCTGAAGAAAAGTGTAATTGTAATTTCATAATATTTTACCATTTTTGTGTCACAGTTGCTACATATTGAACGTATGTGGCAAATATGATCCTTAGCAAACATGGTTTCATAACATATTCTTTAACGTATATATGGGACTATTTACGAACTGCGCATATACGAATATAGCAAATAAAATGTCTTAATAATTCTTAACAGAAGAAAGTAGAAAGAAATTTACGAAAACCCATTATAAACAGCATATTTCCAGGAAAAACGTCGCGCTTTGCTTGCCGCTTTGCAACAAAAAATATTTCTTTTTGCTTGCAGCCTTTGCTTTTTAAATTATGCAATTTAATACAATTTGTATACTAAAGGAAATTAATTGCCAATGTATGGCTACGGGGTTAATGACATTCTCGCCATATAATTATATTTAATATTTATCAATATTGGCTTTGTGAGTTGCAAAAGGGTAAAGGATTCGATTTTTTTTAAAATTGAGTTTTTCTCTTTGTTAATAAAAAGTAATGTCAACAGAATTTTGCAATGGCATGCTGGTGAAACATCACCGAGCAACAAAATTATAAATTACTTTAAATACAAAATCCATAAAAAAATATTGGACTTGATTTTATTATTATAATAAATTATTTCCAAACATAATTTGTCATCATACGAACAAATATTTGAACAATAGAATTAAATTCAGTTTAATGTTGGTTTAACATAAGACTTTGTTTAATTTGACTGCCCCCCCCTATGCCACAGCAAAATAACATCAATTAGCCCAACTCCATTTGTGCCATATATTTTTCCACTTAAACATATTCTCTATCTCCCTTCCGAAATTTCGCAACAAAAACATTACTAACTGCCTTCAATTTTTTTCTTTCAGGAATTCCTGCCACGTCTGCACGGCATTGGGCTGTGCGTTGTTAATCTAATGGATGACATGCACGAATATGTCCGCGGTCTCTTTTTCCTGATGTGAGTATCAATAAATTTAATGATGATTATATGACATCGACAAGTCTGCAACGGAAAAACGGTATAGAAAGGGAAAAATTCATTAATCAACAGAGAGAGCGAGATAATTAGACAAAAAACTATGAGTAAGGAGAAGAAAAAGAAGGCGAAAATCATAACGCAACACTCGGGCGTATGAGTGTTTTCCCCAAGTATGCAATTAAATAAATTATACGCCCCATTTGACTAATGAAAAATTCATGGGATTTCAAGTGATTTGACAATGAAATTAATGTTATTTATCTGAACTCAATACGTGTAAGCTCAAAACAAATTAATTAAGATTTTATTGTCTGTTAATCGCACACAGACAAGGCAGACACATTTGTGGACAGCTGGACGGCTGGCAGGGGCTGGCTAAGAAGCAACAAGTATAGACACTTGACCGCAAATCAAATTAATATTTTCGAGATTCATTTGGCGGGAAAATGAAGATGGGGAATTATAGACGACTTAGTCCTCATTTCTTAAGTGTTTAAACAATAAACACTGTTGATTAAATGTAAATTTAAATTAGATATAAATAATTTAAAATGTATAATTACATAGTCCAACAAATTAAGACTTTTTGATTGGAACATAATAACGATCCCATAATTCTGAAAGGTCATGTTGAGTTTTGGGGAATAAACTTTTAGTCCAGCTGGTCGAGCTTTTTTTAACAGCTTGTCGAAGTTTTGTGCGAATGGAGCATTATACCAGGTGAGAAAAATGTTGTCAGTTAATGTCTGAGAGAATTCTTATTTTGGAATTTTATGAGAATCATTTTTGTGGAAGATCTTAACGCTCTAGCTCTAGCTCATTTTTCCCCATGCAATTTTTTATGTTGTTGTTTTTTTTTTCTGAATTAGTAGACCCTTGGAAGCGCTTTAAATATAAATTTGTATTCTTGTCTTAGAATAACTAATTGGTAGTTTATATAGATTTTTTATGGTTTTTCAAAGTGACATTTAAGAACTCATATTTCTTGGAAAATATGTTATAAAAAATAAATAGACAGACTCAACTCCGTTAGAATGTAGGATGAAAAATGACGTCACTGACTTCATTTTTTGTGAAATAATTTAATACGGGTGATGGTTTTTCAGAGCCAAAATTTTCAAACTCATTTTACAAAAATGGGCGTTGCGGCTTCAATTTCCTTCCGATGTTCATCATTTAGGCATCATTCGAAAGGTATTGTATGCAGCTATTTCGTTTAATACTACCTTATACAAAAAAGTTTTCAGTTGCACAAAGAAAATACTCAAAAAAAAAATACTGAAACGATCAATAATTTGACCAATAAGATATTCTGAGACAAGAATCAAAATTTGTATTTGAAGTATTTTTAAGGGTCTATTAATTCAGAAACAAATTCTGGATAATAAAATAAACGGGAAAGACATGATTTTTGGTAGCATCTTCAGGAGCGTTTAGCTCACAAATGGCTTAATCTATGACCGAAATATTTTGCAAAGCATCATTAAACAGTTCTAACTTTATTTTCGTAGCTTGACTGGAAATTGTTTTTTCCATTTGTATGGACCGCGACCCAGCCTACTGTATGAATCCCACATTTGAGGAAGTACTTTTGAATAACTTCAAAAACTTGATAATATGCTAATATCCTTCAATATTTAAAAAAATATTATTTTCACTAGTTAGTGGGAACTAATTTTTCGAATGCTGTGACGGGCGTGAGGAGTCCACTTAGCACCCAGAAGGTCTCGGGTTAGAATAGTGGCTTGGGATTTTTTTATTATTTTTATCATTTTTATAAATAAAAAAGTTTAATTTGAACTGAGATATTGTCCTAACTCAAGACCATTTTGCATTTATATTTAATAGAATGCAAATTTATTTACAAATGACATGGTGACATTTATTACTTGGCTGCAGACTACCACGATCATGATTTCGACCATGTCAAAAATCTTTTCAAGTGTCTTCGCAGCGACTCAACATCAAACCCGGCCTCTATACATTGAGTTACATATGTAACTATGTGTATAGTTACCTAGCAATACTTCTGCCGTGCCAACGCTCATTTGCTTTAGTTTTTTCGTTTGTATTTTTTTGGTCTGTAATCAATATTTGATTTGAACTGTGATATTGTCCTGGCTCAAATTAGCATTCTATTAAATATAGATGCAAAATGGCCTTTGATAGAGCCATGGCACGACGCACTCCTATCAAAGCTGAATGCTTTTAAGTTTGGTAGTGATTTCTCTATATATTTATATCGAACTTTCTCAAAAATCAAACGCTCTATTGTAGATGGGTTCTCAGCCGAGGAGCATAGACTGATCTCAGGTGTTACACAGTGATTTGTCCTTTCTCCCTACTTCCCTCCTTTCCTTTTTATACCCTCACTCTACAGAGTAGGAAGGTATATATCAATTGGGACAGAAAAAAAGTGTAACGCATTAAAGGAGTTGAAATCCGTTTCATGACTTTTTAAGGTGTTCCCAAACTTCGTTTAAGTTCGAAGATGGCCGAAATTGCCACGCCCCTTCTGGTACTTCACACAGAAACAGCCAACATTCCAGTGTTAAATTAAAACCCATATAACATAGGAATCAACTATATTTTGATATTTGATAATGTTTTTATAATCACTTTAAGTACACTAAATATGACTAGTTTTGCTATACCCCTTCCAGTACCTCCCATACAAATCACTCGAAATTGCGTAAAATTGAAGCTGTTATAACTTCTATACGAATAATAGGAATACTGTGAAATTTGATATTATGCAATGCTTTTATAGACGTTAAATTCTCATGGAATATGAGCGATATTGCCGCACCCCTTCTGGTACCTCCCACACAAAGTGGCATAAACTTTGGTTACAATAAAACCGACATAAATTCTATACGAGTAGTCAAAATTATTTGCGATATGAAATTTTAAAAATTTTACTTAAAACCATTTTCAATCTTACTTTAAACATAAAAAAATATTTACGCTTTCTTCTTGTACTTCGGACACAATTGTTCCTTTCCTAGGTAAAATAAAACCCTTCATAACTTCTATATTGGTGCATGGAATCCACTTTGACTTGATATTTGCTCATGTTTTTACAACTTTTTTTTATAAATGTGGAAGCTGACACCATGTGCCACGAACCTTCTGGTACCTTCCACACAAATTATCCACCCCTATGTAAAATTTTAGTCCTCATAACTTACATACATATGATATAAGTCGGGTTAGTCGACTGACAAGTAGATAAACACTTATTATACGTGGCACCATGTGTCACGAACCTTCTAGTACCACACAAATTATCCGCCCTTTAGTAAAATCTAATTCCTATTCTCTGAGAGTGAGGGTATATATAAGTCGGTGTATCCGACTGAAGCTTACTTACATGTTTATGGTTTTTAAGTGCCGGCAAAAAGCTATTTTTAAAATATTTATTGGACACTGTTCCTAAACAGCTGTCTCTATGTGAACGTGAAATTCGTAATATTCAAAATTCAAAATATTCGAGTATAAAAGATACCTTCGACGAAAATTTTAGTACAAAATTAAATAAAATGTCCATACTTTTTCAATATTGTAGAAAAATCATCGGACAATTTCATACATGACCCTTAGGAAAAACTTTTGTTGCATAGTGTAATATAAATTTTTATCCTGGTTGTGGCTTCTTAAGTGGTAATATGATTATAGATAATGTAATTAATTCATTTAATGTTATATCAAGATTTCGTTAATTTCTTTTAATTTTATCAGGACGAATCGAATTTACCACTCCATTTATCTTCATTGTTATCTTTAATGATAATAATTGACTGTCACAATCACCCTTAGATTTCGGGCAACACTAACCTATATATGTGGGGTTTAACTTACATCTAAAATTTTTATTTTCCCACATCTTTGCCATCCTAATTATGGTTCGTGTTTTTTTTTCTTTTCCTCATTAGGTATTGTGCACCCACAGTGCTGTTATCCTATCTCTATATACGGACATCACAGGAATTGCGGCCACCTGAAGAACCACTGGCCGTGATGTTGTTCGAACATCGAGCGGACATACGCATGAGGCAGCGGTAAGTTTTTCTCCCACTACAGCAAATTTAACACCGACAAAAGAAGACCGAGACAATAAACATCGCCAAACAATGGCCAAACATTAATAAAGCCAACACCAAAACAACGACAAACAGTATCAGAACAATACAGTCACACGAAGTACACGCTGGACAATAGATCATCACACACACACTCGTGTCCAAGCACAAAGGACATTTTGTGGAGACACAAGCCATGACGACGAAAATAAAAAACCAAAACCCAAAGAGATAATTTCAAAGTCATGGCGAATCATAAAGTAATATTAACAACTGTTGGTGGGGCGGGGAGATGGGGGACAAGTAGGAAATAGAAATTCAAAAGATTTACGGCGGGCATTATTCCTCAGTGAACGGACCGTCATATGGCCGTCTTCAGTGGCCTTGACCAAAGACCTTGTTTTAGTCTCGTTTTCAAGTGGGCCAACAAATAATGTTTTTTGTGGTATGTCTCCGCTGATAGTGGACGGAGACAGGCCGAGACGGACGCATTTTAAATTTATCACATTGATTGATGTAACATGGCACAGCTTGTTTGTTTTTGTTGGTGTTCTGGTCTTGCTGACGTGAGACATCTTCGTTGACACGTGTTGGCAAAGCATCCTTCAAGTTTGTGATGTTGGCCTCCGTTGAGGGCATATTATTGATGTGTGCAATTCACTTAACATTTCGAAGATAACAAGAACGCATTATAGCCACAACTAAGAGTCAGGCAAGTGAGAAGGCTGGGAAATTCTTCCGCAGCCGAGTCACTTCCTTTGCAGTTGAAGAATTTCCATCAGAAATTTATTTTGGAATTAGTATTTATTAATCTCTTAAAAAATCACCCTTTACATAAGGCTGGGTCCATACAAATGGAAAAACAAGTTCCAGTCACCCCAGGGAAATAAAGTTTGGATTGTTTAATGGTGATTTGCAAAATATTTCGTTCCTAAATCAAGCCGTCTCTGTGCTAAACACTCCTGAGAAAACCCCTAAAAATCATGTTTTACCGGTGAAATTTGTTTTGCGCTGCATTTTTGTCAAAATTCTTTTCAGAAATAATAGATACTTGAAAGTACTTTAAATATAAATTTTAATTTTTATCTAAGAGTAACTTATTGGTCGAATTATTGAACATTTATAGTATTTTTTGGGTTTTTTCATAGTGAAAACTGACTTTTACTTATTTGGTTGTTCTATTTTATAATAAGTAAATATCTGCAGTCAGTACCTTTCGAATGCTGCCTAAATTATGAACATCGGAAGGAAATTGACACGGCAGCGCTCATTTTTGTAAAAAGAGTTTGAAAATGTTTGCCATGAAAATCCATCTCCTGCATTAAATTATTTTACAAACATGTTATTCATTGAATGTATTGATTCCTTGTATTTATTTTTCATAACACCTCTTACAAAATGTTTCCAAAAAATATGAGTTTTTAGCTGTCATTTTTAAAAACGACAAAAAATCAATATAAGCTTTCAATAATACGACGAATGAGTCGTTGTCGGAGGAATTTATACAACAAATTTAATGCCTATAGCTGCAATACTTAAATTGGTACCATTTTTATCCCTTTTTGTCCCGCGCATCCCTTAAAAGCACACATTTTGAAAAATCCAATTTTAGTGCGCAAATGAGTTTACATATCATATTCCACGATTCTATCTGGAATAATTTAGTTAGTAACTATTTTGTGCCGTTAATCCATTAAAAGTACAAAAATCATTTATATTGCTCTTCTATGTTTTTCACGTTTCTAGCTGCAGTAATAGAATTGTTACCATTCTTATCCTCTTAAATGTACAAATTTCGAAAAATCAAATTTTATTGCGCTTTTACATGGTCAGAGAAATTCACATACTAAATTTCATGATTCTAGCTGCAATACTAAATTTGGTACCATTTATATCCCTTTTTGTGCCGCACGCCCCTTAAAAGTACAAATTTCGAAAAATCATTTTAATTTTGCGCTTTTTCGTTGTCAGAGAAATGTACACACCAAATTCCACGACTATAGCTGCAATACTTAACTTGGTACCATTTTTATCCCTTTTGGTCCCGCCCACCCCTTATAAGTACATATTTTGAAAAATCAATTTAGATTTGCGCTTCTATGTTGTTACACCAAATTTCACATCTATGCTGCAAAACTTAAATTGGTACCATTTTATCCCTTTTTGTCCCGGGCACCCCTTAAAGGTACGAATTTCGAAAAATCCAATTTTACTTTGCTTCTACACGTTTCACGTTTCTAGCTGTAATACTTTAGTTGGAATCATTTTTATCAATTTTTGTCCCGCTCACTCCTTATCCATTTATGTTGCAAGTCTACGTTGTCAGAGAAATGTAGATACCGATTTTCACGGATATAGATGCAATACTTAAATTGGTACCATTTTTATCCCTTTTTGTTTCTTTCCTCCCTTAAAAGTACACATTTTGAAAATCCCTATTTGTAGCTTGTCTGCATTGTCAGTGCAAGGAACACATCGAATTTATTTTTTTTTGCTACTGCCGTTTAGTCAGGACGAAGGTTCGATGTTTAAACCTTTTTGTCCCACCCTAACATCCTCAAAGTTCACTTTTTGATTACACTTAATATTGTAATCAGCAATTTTTTAAAACAGTGCTTATAGTTTGAAATAGTAAACAAATATCAATTTTACTAATATGGAACTAAACTTCCGTGTAAAGTTGACAGTCTCTAATCCACCGGTAATTCTCTGGAATGCACTTCGTGGTGGAGGGCCGGCCGAAATTAACGCCTTTTTACATGCTTGAATTATCTTCAGCCCGCGAATTGCTGAACTCGCAAACAACAAATTACATGAATTATCATCGAATATCTCAGATTTTAATTTAGTCAGGGAGCTGTAGAAGCGACCCAACTTAATATAGTTTGAACTACTCTATGTGATTAACAAGTAAGGAAAGGCTAAAGTCGGGCGAGGCCGACTCTATGATACACTCCACTTTCTATCCGAATACAATTTAATTCGGTGAAAAGTGAAAACGGGAAGGATATTTGTGTCCTGTAAATGTTTCACAGAAAATGTTAAATCGGAAAGGACATATGTATGGGGGTATATTAAAATCTGGAACGAAATAGGTGAAATGTAATATGTATAGTTTAGCCAAAATCAGTTGAACATTTGGGAGCAACATTTGTATTTGGGCTATAATTTAAAGCGGCAATAGTCAAATCGGGAGCGACATTTGTATGGGGGCTATATCTAAATCTGAACCGATCTTACCCACTTTCTGCATAGGTGTTTCTAGTTGGATTATAAGATGTTGTGCCAAATTTAAAGAAAATCGGGTACAATATTTGGTTTCTAGAGCGGCAAAAGTAAAATCGGGAGCGACATTTGTATGGGGGCTATATCTAAATCTGAACCGATCTTACCCACTTTCTGCACAGGTGTTTCTAGTTGGATTATAAGATGTTGTGCCAAATTTAAAGATAATCGAGTACAATATGGGGCTTCTACAGCGGAAATTGTCAACTCGTGAGCGACAATTGTATGGGGGCTATATCTAAATCTCGGTTCAGAGGCTTTCGGTAAATGAATGATTGGTATAATTTTGTGACCACATATGTTATAGCTGTCCGTTTGCCAGCTTTGATATACAGTGCTATGGCTTCCCACAAAATAGGATACCCTCACTTAAAAAATGTATTCAAAATTACTTCTTTGGACTCCGACTATTTTTTGCAGTAACTGAGCGCTTTGAAAGCTCTGGGATGCTGTAATAATGGATTTTTGCATATACCATGACACTATATTATAACTTATATTATATTATACATTTTATATTATAAACAGTTTTTCAACAAAAATTATTCCAAAATTGTTTCAGAACCTCGTGTAGATCAATAAATATTTGCAAATTTTGCACTGAGGCTAATCTAAGTGTGAATACCGAAAATAACATGCTTTTACAACTGTTTACGAAAATAAAAGCACAACTATTATTAACTTCAGCTAACCCTATTAGTTTTGATGTTCCTACGAAAGTAGAACACCCTGTTTCCAATGGCATAAATTGATTTGTGTTGGACTTTTCTGGGAATATCAAAATGTGGAATTTCATTTGTTAAGTTTTAATTTTGTCTGTATCTCTGCACCAAGGCCAATTAGCCATGTCAATTATATTATGAGTTTATCATCGCATTGCTGCGATAATAACAACCTTCATCCGAAAATATTTAACATGTTTAAATGCCTCTGGTTGTATAACAAAATCTAATTTTCATAATACAATTATGAGCTTTGTCCAAGCCGATTATGCAAAATATATATATGTTAGGTAGCATACAAAAGCATATGCATTTTACATATATTAATAAATGATAATCAAATTAAAACTCTATTGTTGATAAGCTTCGGGGTTTAATACGAGTTTTCAATTACTTGGTGTGTGTTGTATTGTCTATACATTCAAGTCTTATAATTAATTCACTGTGAATATATAAGTAATAAACTAAATCCATGACAATGAGAACAGATAACAGTAGATTGGCGTCATTTTGCGGTAATGCGGAGTATAAAACGTTCTAATGATATTATAATTTGTTCGTGCTTAATGTTTTAAATTTAACATTTGCATTATTAGAACATGTGCCTCAAAACGACCGTCAGCGAAAAGATCTAAGAAATTGCTATGAAGCTGCTTAACATTTGACCCGGTGGTCGGTTGTTAGCGTAAATCGTAGTTCCGGACCATGGAAGTCTTTTCAACTCACCGTTCCAATGACAGTGCTAGTTTAAGTGTAAGCAGGCCCATTTACCTGGAAATGACACCCTAATACTCAAATTTCGAAAAACCGATAGTCTCCGCCCGCATTAGTTGTAGCATTTTCCATTATCTATGGATTTTTAGACAATTAAATTTCCAATATACGCCCATCTATTTCATGGTGGGTTCCGCGAGATATAACACATTAAAATCGGTAAAGTCTTTCAGGAGTTACAGGCGATTGAATGAACACACCTTTTGAAAAAAGTAGTATGTTTTTCACTGTTCAATTGCTCATAACTCGTGAAAAAAAAATCATTTTTTTTTCAAAAATACGTATTGTATACGTATGAGCTGAATACATACACAAACTTTCAAACCAATCGCAGCAATCGAGGTCAAAAACCGTACCGCATGACATGGAATGACTCATATCCCTTTTCAGTCTTTTGCTAATAACTTCTTCAATAACGGTCCGAATTAGATATGGATATTTGCAGAGGTCGCGAACGTACATTCGTACGCTTCTGATGTACAAGAAATATAGAAAACAGAAACTTTCCCCACATTTTTTATACCCTACACCACTTCGTGGACTAGGGTATTATAAGTTAGTTTCGCGCCAAATGTTTGTAACACCAAGAAATAATCGAACTAGACCCACCTTTAAGTATACGGATCGGCTTAGAATCACCAGCTGAATCGATTTGCCGATGTCTGTCTGTCCGTCCGTCTGTCCGTCTGCTGTCCATCTAAGCTTGTTCGCACTCTACAGGTCGCAATTGCTATCCGATTATCATGAAATTTGGCAGAAGTTACTTTTTTCGGCCAAGGACGATCGGTATCGAATTTGGAGGAAATCGGTTCAGATTTAGATATAGCCCCTATACAAATGTCGCTCTCGATTTGACTTTTTCCGCTTTAGAAACCACATATTTCAAGCGATTTTCTTTAAATTTGGTACAACATCATATAATCCAACTAGAAACACCTATGCAGAATTTGGGTAATTTTGGTTCAGATTTAGATATATCCCCTATACAAATGTCGCTCCCTATTTCACTTTTTCCGCTTTAGAAACCACATATTGTACCTGATTTTCTTTAAAATTGGCTCAACATTTTATAATCGAACTAGAAACACCTATGCCGAAAGTGGTTAAGATCGGTTCAGATTTAGATATAGCCCCCATACAAATGTCGCTCCCGATTTCACTTTTTCCGCTTTAGAAACCACATATTGTACCCGATTTTCTTTAAAGTTGGCACAACATCTAAAAAACCTATGGTGAAAGTGGGTAAGATCGGTTCAGATTTAGATATAGCCCTCTTACAAATGTTGCTCCCGAATGTTTAACCGATTTTGGCCAAACTTTACATATTATATTTCACCAATAAACATACATGATGAAATATACCCTCATACAAATGTCCTTTCCGATTTAACATTTTTTGCCAAACACATTCATTTACAGGATGCAAAATTCCTTCCCGATTTCACTTTTTTACCGAATTGAATTGTACCGAGATAGAAAGTCCGTCCGTCTTTAGCCTTTCCTTACTTGTTTGGGAGATGCCCATATGTCCATACTTTGGTATAACCCAAATGGTGCCCACTCTGATCTATTACAGCTCTAGCAACTACATCTTACATCGTATCTTCATCAATTTTTGCAGATCATTATATGTTTCAACTAGGAATACCTACCGTGAATGAGAAATATATTGGCGCATGTTTTGGCACAGGCCTCAAGTGTTTTTATAGGCCCCCTTCAAATGTCCGTCCGATTCATCCTATTACCGCTGTATAATCTGTATTTATCATTCGATGTTGATCAAATTTTCCAGATCATGTTATATTTACTTTACTCGAAATATCTGCTGGAAAATTGGATCAATTACTTTATTATTTACCGAATTCGTTAAATATGACTAAAAACGAATTTAAAGCAAATTTAAATTGCTCCCATGAAATACCTGGGTTTAGTAATCGAAGCGAGGTATATATGCAGGGAGTGGTGTAGGCTATTATATAGTCGATCCCGCCCGACTTTAGCCTTTCCTTGCTTGTTTTGTGATTCGATAGCATTTATGTAGCTCTAAGTTTAGTGCAAAAGATAGGCGGCATGGACTTTTAGTTTTCGTACTGATAGCGATAAACATGTGGTCGCGAACGTACGCGAAATGGAAGTCGACCTTTTCTGAATCTTGTAAAATTCAGAAATCTGCGAAATGGGACGGAGTATTCCAAAACTATTAATTTATTTTAAAAGAAGACTAATTTAGCTTTCTATCGACTATTTACACGATAAATTTATCTCTATTAGTTTTTTTAATTGGCATAAGTACCGGTCGCGAACGTACAATTTTTCCATTTGTTTTTTTTTTCTATTATCACATTATATTTTCCCATAAATCACTTCATATTTCATTAACAAAAACCCTAAAACTCAATTAATTAATTTTTAATAAGAAATTGAAAATTGTATTTAATTAGTGAAATATTAACAATATTAATGATATTTTTGATTGAATAGGCTGTTCAAGCTGTGCTTAATTTAAAATTTTCATCACAGGAAATCGAATGTATCATTCTGATACCTGGAACATTCGGTATATCCAATCAATTGCATCAGAACCAATGTACATAATGTTAACTCCAGTAATGTGGTGATGCGCACAGTCGTTAAAAGACATGCTCTCAGCTGATCTTTTACGGAATTCTTTTAATTTTCCGGGATCGTTTTATCGTTGGCGATTTATCACATGTTTTACCCATATACGAAAATATATTAGCGTGAAAAACATTGTTTATAAAAATATATACTTATGGTGGCGAACGTACGAAACTTCGAAAATGAAAAAAAAGGTTGGTTAGTTGTAACTCCAAACTTTTTTCTATATTTAATTTAGGGCCACCGAACTTAATTAAAATGTGTTATGTCTGACATCTACTTGCGTTGAATGCGTTACAATTACAATAAAATGATGTTTTCGGTCGCGAACGTACGATTAGAACATGGATAAGTAGCAAAATAAAAATTAACCGTTATTCGAACATTTTTTTGGTCTCCTTTTCTATTCGTAATTGATTGAATTAGAGAGATTTTGTAGAAAGAGTGCCAACATAACATATAATTAGCATGCAAAATAATTAAATATAAAAATGTCTTTAAAAGTAGCTTAAAGTGAAAAAATAATATTTTTCAATTTTCAGACCAATTTTCACATGAAAACAACTGAGATATGCTACAAATCGAATGTATTATAAAAATTTATACATTTTTTGTAATTATACTCAATTAAAAACGATGTGTAACAACATTTCATTTTTGGGGCCTGGTTGACCATTCGCCGGAATACCCATATTCTGTTTTTTAAGTACTTTTCAGAAAAATGTTTTTGTATACAAATATTTATTTTTTAAATTGAAATTTTATTTTATTAATTGTTTGTACCCTTTGATTTTCTCGAAAAACTTTTTATTTAAACATGTTTTTATACTGTAAATCTTGAGCCTTGGTTGAAAGTGGGCCTATAATAATTGCCGTCTGTGTGTCCCATATAAAGCTTCCATACAAAGTTCGCTACCGATTTGACTTTTTCCGCTCTAGAATCCACATATTGCATCAGATTGTCTTTAGATTTGGCAAAACATTTTATATTTAAACTAGGAACACTTATGGTGAAAATAGATCAGATCGGTTCAGATTTGTATATAGCTCCCATTCAAATTTCGCTCTCGATTTGACTTTTTCTGGCCTAGAAACCACATATTTCACAGATCTTCTTCAAATTTGGCAAAATATCTTATGTTTCAACTAGAAACACACATGGTGATAATGGGTCAGATCGGTTCAGATTTACATACAGCTCCCATACAAATTTCGCTCACGAATAGAACTTTTCCGCCCCAGAAACCACGAATTTTCACTGAAAGTGAGCATAACACGTTATATGTGAGCTGGAAGCACCAATTGTGAAAGTTAGTCCCTTTATTCCATGTTTGGATATATCCACGATAGAAATATTCTTTTCGATTTGACAAATTGGGCCAGGCCATATTAGCCTATGAAACGAGAAAATTCTTCCCGTTTTCACATTTTTACCGAGTTGAATTGTATTCGGATAGAAAGTGGAGTGTATCATATAGTCAGCCCCGCCCGACTTTAGCCTTATAGTCCCATAATTATAGCGCTATGAACGAACTAATTACCTCTTTTCTACATACCAATATTCGATTGGAAATCCCTTGTTCTTATTTTTATTTTATTTATTTATTACACAGTACGACAAAATCAATTTTTTTTGAGTACACATGAGAAATGTTAACAGAATATGAAAATAGGCTTAAAATAAAGAAATACGTGTCTCGGCGTTTTGCTGTAGCACGTCAGAATTTTGAGAAAATCGATTTTAAAGATTCGAAGGATCGTGGAGGTTCACTTGTAACGTAGTACTATTATAAAAAGTTCTATAAAAACAGAATGGGTGAACCGATTTAAGTGCTTGAGCCAGTTTTGAAAAGGGGATTAAATTTGGATTTGTTTTTATTAAAAAAAACATTTTTTCCGCTAGATTGCGCTTTAATTTTCATGTAAAATTAAAAAATATCCAAAAAATGTACGAAATTCATTAAAAATACAATGTTGTTGATTTGAAATTTTTGTATTTTTACATTACATTTACCTTACATTGAATTACACTACATTTTTGGATATTAATTTTTGTATTTTTACATTACATTGAATGTAAAAAAATGTTTTTTTTTTTTAATAAAAAGCCTCTGGTGGGAATCGAACCCACGACCCCCACGCTGATAGCCGAGCACGCTACCAACTCGACTACCGGGGCGCTCTCCCTTGTTCTTAATAATGTAGAATATCGAATAATAGAATACTCGAGGGATTAATATAACATAGGAGTTCTTTTGTCAAGTTTCCCCAAATATCTATAAATTTGAATATCCCACTTAATTTTGCTCTCTTATACCAGCGCTTAGATTTTTCCCAGCATACTAACAAAGTTCACTGCATTCATAATGCTATTTTTGTTCTCTCAATTAAATCCGCAATACCTGTTAGCACGATTACACAACACAACGAAATGCCACACTCAGGCTTTGATCTCACTTCGCACACACGACAAAGAACAACAACATTTACATTTTGTTGTCTTTAATTAATTCTGACATTCGCAGTGATTTATGCCTGGTCATGGCAAAGAAAATGTTATTGCACATGTGGGCAACACGTAATATGTGTATGTGCAATACGTATGAGCAATATTAATTCGGGATTAATTATTATTCATACGCACATGTAGACTACTAGACTCTACTAGACTAGACTGGGTCGCCGCCCATACAAATGGAAAAACAAGTTCCAGTCCCCCCACGAAAATAAAGTGTGGATTGTTTAATGGGGATTTGCAAAATATTAACAAAATAAAATATTACGTTCCTAGATCAAGCCATCTCTGAGCTAAACGCTCCCCATGTTTTTCCGGTGTAACTTATTTTGTATTACATTATTTTTTCCAATTTTTTTCTGAAATAATAGACCCTTGAGTAACTTATTGGTCGAATTATTGGACGTTTATTGTAATTTTTTATATAATTATAAAAATAAATAGCGACAGTCAATACTATTCGAATGATGCCTAACTGATAAACATCGGAATTAAATTGACGCCGCTGCGCTCACTTTTTTTAAAAAGAGTTTGATTTGTTTTGCTCTGAAAATCCATCTCCTGTATTAAATTATTTTACAAACAAGGAGTCAGTGACGTAATTTTTCGTCCGTTTTCATCATTTAGGCATCAATCGAAAGGATTTCAAAACTCCTCTTACAAAAAGTTTCAACTTGAAAACCGGCAAAATATCAATATAAACGCCCGATAATTTTACCAATGGGTTATTCTAAGACATGAATACCTTTTTATATAAAGGGTCTATAAATTCAGAAAAAGTTTTGTGCAAAAATGCAATATAAAACAAGTAAAAACGGTGTTATATACTCTCCAACATGGATTGCATTCCACAAAGGCTGTCGATTTTCGTAGAAGTGCAGTAATATTACAACAAAATATATATTTGATAATATAGCCAAAACAAATTGCAAATAATTTTATAAATAAATATAATATTTTTATTATTTCAAACCATGCTTTTAAGGCAAGCCTACCAAAAATATTCTTATTTCTATATTCAAAAAGCTTAAATACCGTAAATATTGGTAGATAGTGGGCGCTACAGTTGGTTTTATTTCCATTCTATTTTAAATCAAAAAGTACAAATTTTGAAACCCCATTACCTCACGTACATAGTGCAAAATAACATAACTTCATGATTCAACCAATTTTTGCCGTAAAAGTACGAGTTTAGAAAAATCTTTTGATTTTGCATGTCAATGTCTACACCGAATTCCATGATTTTAGCTGTTGCCATTTGATTGGTACCATTTTTATTAGGGTATTCGCATATTTTTCATTTCCCGTATCCCGGGAAATTCGTAAGGGAATCCCGCGGGAATTCAGTAGAAACATTAACATATTTCTTGGCATAGTTTTCCATCATTTCCACAATAAAATTAAAAGTATTGTACAATAATTTAGCTCATATCGATTTTAATTAGTTATGTCGAATATTGCAGTTTTATTTTTAAGCTGTATTCGGACATACACCTAAAATCACAGGCATTGTAAACAATGCTATAGAAAATGCAAGTAACAATATTTTATTAAAAAGTCAAGATAGCTGCCTAAAAAAGATTTTTAAGTTTTTGACGCGACATGACATAGAACAGGCAACTTAAACATTTTATTTAATGAGCTACTGACTATTAAGCCTAAATCTGTTGACGTACTCCGTCGCGTCCACATTTTCAAATAAAATATCTAATGATGCCATTAATGCATTGCTTACATATGGACATACATTTAATTAATTTTGAAACTTGAAAAGATGTTTCAAATGATCCACATTGCACTTTATTATATGAATTCTGTAACAGGTTCATTGTGTAATAAGTATTTATTTTACTTGATTAAAATGTGAAATTTAACTCATGGTAAACATTATGTTGACGATTTCACGTGCCGTCCCGGGATCCCGGGAAATTGAAAAATTAATTCCCGTTTCCCGGGAAATAAAAAGTACGGGGAAATGCAAACCCTAATTTTTATCCTCTTCTCCATTTTACCCCCTTAAGTGTACAACTTTCTAAAATCTCTTCATTGTACGTGTCTACGCAATTAGAGGGATGTGCACACCGAATTTCATCATTCTAGCTGTAGTCGTTTAGTTGGTACTATTCTTAACCCTTTGTTCCATTGAATCCCTTGAAAGTATTAATTTGAAATTATTAATTTGGAAAAAATCTTTTATTTTTCTTGTCTACGCAGTCAGAGTATACTCCGAATTTCATTACTCTTGTTGCGGTCATTTGGTTGGTACTATTTTTATCCCCTTTTTCAATTTCAACCCCAAAAATCACTAATTTCGAAAAATCCGTTTATTTTACGTGTCTATGCAATCAGAGGAATGTATACTCCGAAATTCGTTATTCTAGGTACAGCCGTTTGGTTGGTACAATTTTCATTCCTCTGTTCCCGTTTTACCCCCTAAAAGTACGAATTTGGAAAAAATACTTTTATATTATGTATCTACTCAATCAGAGGAACGTACACACCAAATTTCGTGTTTCTAGCTGTTGTCGTTTAATATGTACCATTTTTATTCCTTTTTGCCAAATTTCACCCCCTACGAATAAAGATCAATTTATGGTGCACGTTTTTGCTATAAGGGCAATGCGCATACCAAAAATCAAGAAAATATAAACATATAAGACATATTAAAAAAACATGCTTAAATACACTAAAATATTAAGGATATACTTTTAGTGCATGTGAGGGAAAAATATTTTCCCTTTGGGCCGATTTCGCCCCGTTTCAATCCCATCTGATCTACGACTATTAGACGCATTTGTAGAAAATTTGTACGTTTTAGCTCCTTTCGTTTAGATGCTAGCGTGCTTTCAACAGACGGACAGACGGACGGACGGACATGGCTAGACCGTCTTAGAATTTTATGACGATCAAGAATATATATAAAAAACGTATACGGGAAAAACATGATTTTTAGAGGTGTTTTCAGGAGCGTTTAGCTCACAGATGGGTTGACCCAGAGACGAAATATTTTGTAGATCATCATTAAACAATCCAATCTTCATTTCTGGGTGGTGACCGCTGCAATTAATTTTCGTGTCCCATCCTAATGTGTATGTGCGATACGTATGATCAATATTAATTATTACTCATACGCATAGGTAGACGAGTTTGACATGAGGTGAGCAGGAGAAGTAGGCCTGCCGGATAGGAATGCTAAAAATAGATTATTTTTGGCGAAAAATTGCCAAATAATGATGTTTTCGAATGTTTCTATGAAATGTGCACTTCAAACGTTTTAAGCATTTTTTATAACATAAACAGTGGCGACATGAAAAATTTTCCAAAGCAAAACATACCCAGAATATACAGGGTCCGCCATCTAACGTTTTTTGTTTCAACTATTCAACCCTTGGACTATTATTTGTGGGGTGCCCTCAGCAGCCATTTGAATGAAATTATTTTCCATTATTAAGTGGAAGGATTGTACTTTCAAATAAAAAATAAATTTGAGAAAATATTCAGTAGTTTTTTTATAGCATTTTCAAAAAAAAAAAAAGTTATTTTGCGGACCCTATATTACAGCTCTTTTTTTAATTTCAATACTTTAATCCATTTTTTTCATTCCTCCCTAAATTCTTTCTCCCAATTCTTTATTTATAAACTTCCTACATTGTTTCATTGTCTTCGAAAACTTTGCTGTATGAAAAGCAGCAGCATTTACAATCAACAGGCAGGCATTGTCTTCTGCAGACCAGTGTAATTAACAAATCTTCTTGTTGTGGGACTGTAAATCCCACTGCTTTATAATGTTTTGAACTTTGTGTGGATTGAGATGAACTTGCATCCATCCCCCTTGTGATGTTAATAAATTCCACTTAAAATTCTGGAATTTCATTTAAAAACATTAAAATTACATTAATGAATGTCACAATGTATATTTGTTAAAACGTTAACGTTTACATCTACAAAAAGAAATAACCTTAAACTGCTTTGCATACCTTCGGTGGGGGAGTCATTATGTAGGTTATTGGGCCATTATTTTTAAACTCGAAATTCCTCCCCTTAAGAACGCGGTATGTTTTGAAGCATCTGTTTCTGAATGAACCGCGTGTTTGTTTCCGTCAACAACTTGTGTAGGCCTTAATGAATGTATCATTAAGATTTTTAGCTTTTGTTAACGTTGTTCACGGCTCGTTTTGGAGACCTGCAATATGGAGCGATTAGGTTTGTGGCCTCCGGCAATTATTGACAATTTAATTCAATTGCTAAACGACCACAGACTATTTAAGTGCAGGATCATGCACACACACACACGCACACGGCACATAGTCAGCCACGTCGGCACATTCACACAATTAAGTATACGCCGAGTCATTCAGATTTTAACAACGTTAACATAAATTAAGGATGGTTACGCTCACAGAAGCCGAATGAACACGGCGGAGACAAAAAATAGCAATGAGGCACAGTGGTTACAACAGCAAGAAATTGTGACAAAAATGTATTATCTTCTAGGATGTTGGGAAAGGTTCAGGTAACTTCAATAACATTATGCAGCAAAATATAGAAATTTTGTGCCCGAGACCTAAAGAAATATTTTTTACATAAAGACAAACTAATTTTAAAAATTAAAAAAATGTTTACTAAAATTCCAATTTTCGTGAAGGTCAGAACTTCGTCATTTAGCCATCGATTTTATTTAGAAACTAAATAAAAAAATATTTCTGCAATCTAATTCGCAAAAGAATTTTTCACTTCGGACACACGATAAAGAACAACAACATTCACATTTTGTTGTCTTTAATTAATTCTAACATAAACAGCGATTTATGTGTGGTCATGGTAAAGGAAAATGTTATTGCACACAGATACGTATGAGGAATATTAATTCGGAATTAATTATTACTCATACGCTGTCACTTTCAGACGAGTTTGACACGAGGTGAGCGAGCAGAGTAGGCTGTCCGGATATGAATGCTAAAAATAGATTATTGTTATGAATATGTGACCAAAAATCCGATACAAATAATAATATGGCTGTTTTTCTTTAAGACTGGATAACTAAGCTGCGATAAAAAAATCTAAATAAAATGTTAAAATGTCACTCAAAATAAAAAATTCTTTTTTTAAATTGTCGCCAAATTATCTTTGTACGTTTCCTAATCATAGGCTAATATGGCCTGATCCAACTTGTCAAGTCGAGAAGAATATTAGAATCGGGCTATATTCAAACATGGAATGAAGTGACCCAAATTCACAATAGAATCTTGCAGTTCAAGTATAACTTTTTATGCTCAATTTGAAGATATTCGATGAAAATTTGTCGTTTCTGGTGCGGAAAAAATCAAGCCGGCAGCGAAATTTGTATGGGGATATATATGAATCTGAACCGATCTGACTCATTTTCACCATGGGTGTTTCTGGTTGAAATATAAAATATTTTTGAAAATTTTAAGAAGATCTTGTTACCAGAATGTGATTTCTAGAGCGGAAAAAGTCAAATTGGGAGCGAAATTTGTTGGGAGATATATATAAATCTGTACGGATCTGGCCCATTTTCACCATGGGTGTTTCTGGTTGAAATATAAGATATTTGACAAAGATCTTTTAAAAAATGTGGTTTCTAGAGCGCAAATAGTCAAAGCGGGAGAGAAATTTTTGTTGAAGCTATATATAAATCTTAACCGATCTGACCCATATTCACCGTAGGAAATGGAATTCTAGTGGAAATATAAGATATTTTGGCAAATTTGAAGAAGATCTGTAAAAAATTTGGCTTCTCAGAAAGTGATTCTAAGTCGATCGGTATACTTAACAATGGTCTATCTCGCTTCCTTTTGGGAGTTACAAACAAATGCACAAAGACATAATACTCACGTGGAGTGTATACAAATATGTTTTTGCTTTTTCTATGTTTTTGAGCCAGAAAAAATATTTTTTTTAAATCAATTTTTTTAATCTGTTCCTAAACCATTGTTTCTATGTGAAAGTGAAATTCTCAAAAATGTTAGTTATTCATTCACTTATATTATCAAAAAGAAAGTACACATATTAAAGGTACTAAATTGGAATATTAGTAAAAATTAAAAATGTCCATAACGAATTGTTTAGTATAGTTTTCGAGTCTAGAAAGCCAAAAGACATCAGAGAATGTTATACATTGGCCTTAGACAATTTTTTGCATAGTGTAAATGTTGGCTACATTGCCTTTGCCATGAAGAGTGTACAAAAATAACGTAAATTGATAAATATAGAATGCAGGGTTATTGAAAATAAAACATTACTAAGGAAGGATCAATGAGTTTTATAATGGAACAAATAATTTCAAGTCTAAGACTAAATTTCATTTTGGTGCCTTCTTTAATCGCCGGAATTTGGAATGTGCATTTTATGGATTTCCCCCCCCCCCCCTTTTCGAAAGTATGTCAGTTTTATCTGATTAAAAATTCAAGAAAATTGAATGGTTAAATTTTTAGAAAACGGGGAAAATATATTCAAAAGATTTGATTTTTAATTTTATTTTTATTCAGAATTGTACTAAAAACCGACCGATTTTAAGCCGGCAAGCCGCCGCCGCCGATTTCATCGGCTCAAATCCACTTGAACAAGATGAGTAAATATCTTTTATGCTGACTGTAAATTTTATAACCCTAATAACACTTTATTTAGCATTATTATTTTGGTTTCTTGGGCATATGAACTCCGATTGTTATAAAATTTAGGATTAGGATAAAGGAAATGTACTCACCTTTTCACATGCGTACTTACTTTTCAGAATTTAATGATAAACGAAAATGACTAAACTGCGTTTTGGAACTAAAAAATCGGACTTTTTGCACTAAATCTACCCTATTTTCCAAGGGTACAATTTCGTACCCGCAAAAGTTGCCCTACAAAAGCGGGGAACCCTTCAACATTTCCAAATATGTATATATTTTATTTTGATAGAAGAAAATGGTTCCAATTCAGACATTTGTTCAAAAAGCATATTTTTTAAACTATTTATTACAAACAAACTATAGTTGGCAGTAAAGTAAAGTAGTCAATTTTGGACCGATTTCTAAAATATATCCGATGTCCCGATTTATTAACATTAAAAAATCTGAATATAATCCTTGGGTCCTTTTCTAATTTTGATTTTTGTTGGTCCTTGTCTAATTTTGATTTTTTACAGAGCTGAAAAATGTCTACTAGAACAAAAGTTATTGAATTTTGGCCGATAGATTTTGAATCTGAACCACTGTGTGCCGAAATTTGACGGAGTTCTAACTCAGTCAAATCTTACTACCAAAATAGACAACCCACTTAAAATTACAAAAGAAAATATAAATGTCGACTTGGACAACCTATTGCTGTGAAATATATTGATCTTTCTTTGAATTTGGTGTCCTCTTAAGGAAATCATAAAATATTATTAGAAGTTAATAAAATATAAGTCCCGTGGTGACACAAAAACGTCTATAAAATTCTGAAAGTGGAGCAAAAAAATATATTTTACATATCGAACATAACAATGCTGTTTACTGAGTTTTAATTAAAAACTCAAGTTTAATAAAAATATATACTTGTTGGTGATCAACAATAACTTTACGAGGGGTGTACAAGATGTCTTGTCTTGAAGGTATGAAGTATTAAAATTTGATTTCGGCTTTTCTGTAGCACTTCCTAAAACCGCAAATTCTATTTAGATTGTTAAAAGTGTCCCCTTTCTTTTGATATCAATATTACGTAGGACTAGCAAAAAAATTACAATACATTCTTAAATAATTATATTCTTTAAAAATGTCAAGCCATTTTAAATGTGAACTCGGACAGAAAATTAAAAACTGAGTTCACCGTTTCG
This sequence comes from Polietes domitor, assembly GCA_947397865.1. NCBI lineage: Eukaryota > Metazoa > Arthropoda > Insecta > Diptera > Muscidae > Polietes > Polietes domitor. The sequence goes on from OX377620.1 coordinate 12,143,185, forward strand.
CTTTTTTTTATAGACTTTTTTGATTTTTTGTATAATTAGATAGTGGCAAACATTTTCTAAAGCGCATAATATTATCCAAATTGGTGGCAAAATTCTTGAATTGGGGAACATTAAACTGAAGGTTTAATGTTGTGATCATTGAAATGACCAAGTACACTCGGGAATATTCGTCTATGTGATGTCACTACGTCAGATCGAACAACTTAGAATCGTTCTAAATCAAATAGATTTCCAGATTATTTTTTTTAATCTGATCGATGCCTTTAGTGAAACAAATAAATGTCAATGAAAGATCAGCTCAGGTCCAAAACGTACCTGCATATGGGGAATTGTATGAAAATCAGAGAAATTTGGCAAAACTGAATCTTTGAGCAGCCTAATTTACTCAACAATACCTTGGTACTGGATAATTTTCTAAGCTATTTAGATGGAAGCAAATCATCAAACTAGAATCACAAAATTCGATGTATACGTTCCACTGGCTGCGAAGAAAAACAAAAGAATTTTTACAAATTCGTACTTTTATGGTCAAAAGTGATAAGAATTGTTTAAACCAAACAGTTTTAGTTGGAATCACGAAAGATGAAATTAGCTAACCACCAGTTATTGGTGATTGATGGTTAGATGTTACGTTCGTTTTTTTAATGTTAACAAACCTAGACCGTAATGAGGAAATCATTTGGGGATTCTTAAAGTCAAGAACCAAAACAAAAATTCCACAAATATGATGAGTAAATCGAATTTTATTACATTATTGATATTTCAATACAAATGTTTATTGATAATATTGTTGAACATGAAATGCTTGTTATCTAGATTCTATTTTTCATAATCATTTTTTACAATGGAATGACCATCCTAAACAAACAATTAATTGTATTGACATTACTCGTGGAATGTTTGTCACTCGTAGGAAGTAGTTTAACATACACTCAACCAGGGAAATCCCCAATGACCAGCTGTATTTACACACTTCAATATTGGTATTGGAACAAATATAATTGCAAACACAATATGAAATATTGTGTTTGAGTGTGAACTTCAAAACACTACTATCACCTCTGTATCATAAAAAAAGAATGCATTCCTCTTTATCTTCTGCCGCAAGATTATTTCCATAATTTCTAATTTTTATTTCATCCCAATTTTTACTCTCAAAATGTAAAATCTATCTATAAAGCTGTTTTGTAATTTTTCGTTTGAGGCGAACCTCCCAAAAACACTTAATTATTACGAGAAATCTATAAGCAACAAGAGTCTATAATTCGTAAAGAGCTCGTAGTTAAACTATTTCTAATCACCGTTTTATAGAATTCATGTAATAATTGAGTCAACTACAAATGAAACGAATTTTTAATTAATATAAACAAAAAATTATTAAATCAATTAAAAGTTAATTGATATTAAACACGTATATGTTCAATTAAAAAATTAATTAATTTGATGAATTTTCAATACAAGTCATTCAATTATTTTTTTATTTAAATGAAACAGAAAAGTTTATTTTCTGAGTATGTTGAATATGACAATAGAATTATATTATCGGAAACCCGATAATGTAATTCCATTGCTTGAGCACTCAAATTGTTATTGGCTAATTACGAGTAAATAAGAAGATGAAATTTCGAGAAATATAAAATTTGTTTCCAACATTTTTATACTGTCCACCTCCAGGATGGATGTGTACTGACTTTGTCATTCCGTTTTTAACGCCATAAATATCGACCTAAGACCCTATAAAATATATATATTCTTGATCGTCAAAAATTTTAAGAAGATCTAGCCATGTCCGTCCGTCTGTTGAAAGCACACTATCATCTAAACGAAATGAGCTAGGACGTACAAATTTTCCCTAAATGCGTCTTATAGTCGTAGATCGGTTGGGATTGCAACTGGGCGAAATCGGTCCAAAGGGAAAATAGTTTCCATCACAAATTCACGAAATTCGTTTATGTTTAGATTACTTTAATCGAGTAGATACATAATATAAAAGTATTTTTTTCCAAATTCATACTTTTAATGAGTAAAATGGGAATAGAGGGACACAAATTGTACCAACCAAACAGCTGCACCTAAAATAATGAAATTCGGTGTCCACATTCCCTGATGGCGTAGACACGTAAAATAAAGGGGACTTTTTGAAATTCATACTTTTTGGGGTTAAAATTTCCGTTTTTTATCCAATAGGGATGAAAATTGTAACAACCAAATGACCGCAGCTAGGATCATGAAATCCAGATTATATATTCCTCCGACTGCGTAGACACGAAAAATAAAATGGTTTTTCCAAACTTCGTACTTTCAAGTGATACAATGGGAACAGAGGGATAGAAATGGTACCGACTAAACGGCTTCAGCTAGAATGATGAAAATCGGTGTGTACATCCGTCCTAATTTCGTAGATATGTAAAATAAAGATATCTTAGAAAGTCGTACTTTTAAGGGGGTAAAATGGAATAAAACTGGTATCAACCAAATGGCGGCAGCTAGAATCATTGAATTAGGTGTATACTTTCTTCTGACTGCATAGACACGCAAAATAAACAACTCGTACTTTTTTTGCGGCAAAAATTGGTCAAATAATGAAGATAAAAAGTAGCAGTTGTAAATAAAGTTGTACTATTCGAATTAAAATAGGACAGAAATACAACCAACTGTAGCACCCACTATCTACCAATATTTACGGTATTTAAGTTTTTTGAAGATTGCTGTCTTATGTTAACTTTTTGAATTTACTTGAAGTATTATTTCGATATTTGCCTTATAAGTGTGGCTTAAAATAATAAAAATGTTATATTTATATATAAAATAGGTCAGATCGGTTTAGATTTATATATAGCTCCCACACAAATTTCACTTCCGATTTCAGTTTTTTCCACTCTATAAACCACATATTTTAATAGGTCTTCTTCAAATCTTTCAAAATATCTTATTTTTCAACTATAAACACCCATGGTAAAAATGGGTCACATCGGTTCAGATTTATATATAGCTCCCATACAACTTTCGCGAACCACGAATTTTCACCGAAAGTGGGCATAACACGTTATATTTGAACTGGAAGCACTTATTGTGAAAGTTAGTCACTTTATTCCATATTTGGATATATCCACGATACAAATATTATTTTCGATTTGACAAATTGGACCAGGTCATATTATCATATGATTAGGAAACATACAAAAATTCTTCTCGTTTTCACTTTTTTACCGAATTGAATTGTATTCGGATAGAAAGTGGAGTTTATCATATAGTCGGCCCTGCCCGACCTGTTTCGTTTGGTGTGGTTTGGCTATATTAAAAAATTGACATTTTCCTGTAATAGCACTGCACATCTACGAAATCGGTTGGAGGGTATATAAATTTCGGCCCGGACGAACTCAACACCGTTTTTACTTGTTTCGTTTGTTTTTCTGTCTGTAATAAATATTTAATTTGAACTGGGATATTGTCCTCGCTCAAGATCATCTTGCATCTATATTTTATAGAATTCAAATTTATTTACAAAATAATCTCTAATATTTGGGGCAGCTAAAAATGTAATGTGGTATAACTCTTCTAGCAAAGTCGGCAGCCACCAATCTGCCAGTTTTACTGTGGAATTTACCACATGGCTGTATATAAGTTTCAACGCAAGTTTTAAGAGTTATTTTAATGTAACAGTTTCAAGTTAACTACGTTGACTATAAATATTCAGAACATGGTTCAAACCCATCGGTATCGTAGTTTAAGTGAAGTGAGTAAAAATATGGAATAAATATTTTTTTTTTTCAAAAAATCCGAGCCCTAAAAAATAAAGAAAATTAGACAAATATTTATTCCTTTTCCAAATGACCTTAGAACCACTGTACAAAATACATCAACACCAAACAAAAAACTGTTTACTCATCGCATTATTATAACAACAATATTGTTTTTTTCTGTAATTTCCAGCAATTCATCGGCCTCCTCGGTGGAACGTTCATACAGCGGTGCGACAACAGCCACCATTGGGGGCAATGGTATCAGTGGCGGTGGTGGCGCAAATGGCAATAGTCACCACAGCACTGTATTCACTGGACCCTACTCAACCGGCACTGCCACCCGGTCATATGATCTGTACAGCGCCGAGTGGGATGTGAATCGCGAAAAACGTAATCAACGCAATTTCGGTAGCATGGCTGCTGCCCAGGTCGTCTGTCTGTGTCCCCTGATGATTTTGCGCTTCGCCCGCCTCTCCATGGAGGAGACTTACGAGAATACCAAACACTTTGACTTTACCTATTTGATGTTCGTGTGGATCGCCTTCCTGCCCACAGTCATCTTTCCCTGTATCTATGCCTCGCAGATTTTGCCCAGGTGAGTGAGCGTTGTGTGGGGGCTCATGTTTCCGAATGTAAATGAAAGCGAAAAATATTTCGTATTATTTTCCCATTGAAATGTAGGCCATAGACTTTACGTGATAATTGAAGTTTATGAAATTATACTTTTGAAACAGCGACCAGAGCATGACGGAAAACTTTTGAATCGCTAATGAACTTCATTATTATTTGTATAAACTTTAGACTTTTTATGTTGCCAGGCACAAAGGCCATTAGCATTAGGAAAAATATGTTTTCATAAGACTTAATTAATTAATGCTTGATGATAACGACAGAAGAAGAAGATGAAGAAAAAAGAGATTAAAACAGTGATTACAAGTGGACAATAATTAATTTCATTTACATACTTAGTGTGCAGAAGGAGATTTAATTGTTGGAAAAAAGGTAAAAAAGCTATGAGATGAGATATGAGACATTCCGCTAATATTGATTTTGTGAATTTGTTTGAATATTTATTCATTTTGTAAAAGTGACTTTCCGTTTTGTATCCACAAATATAACATTTATCTAATCACTTACAATATAAAGAAGTCTGGCGAAGTAACTTCAAAATTATCTTTTTAAAACCCAACAACAGTAATGTCATTTTACAGATTTCAATAATCCCTGATGGTCAATTGGAAAATTAAAACAAATTTAAGTCAAAAGACAACAATTAAAGTACACAAAATTAAATGAGATTCTATAAAAAAATTTTGAATTTCTATAATTGTCTTTTAAATCAAAAATAATATGTTTTCAATTGATTTTTATAATTTCAAAGGGAATTTTTAAATTATAATGTTATAACTTTAGTTGTTATTTTTTAAATGCTTTTGGATAACCTACAGATATTATTATTGAAGAAATTTACTTCAACCAGTGAAAGATATTGAAATTTTGTCAGGAGAAGTGTTAGTTTTGACCAGATAAAAATTATATACTTTTTTACTTCTAGTAGACTTTTTTTAGTTCTGTAAAAAAAACGAAACTAGACAAGGACCCAAGGATTATTTTGAGATATTAACATTAAATGGAATTTTCTATTTCCCTATCGGCGTAGGATGGTAATATGAATATAAATCGGGAATATATCTCTTCTTTGCCATTTTTTATTACTCAATTAGGTGGATGTACATTTCAAATTTTATGTGTCAAGCTGTTGTCGTATCATTGATACCATTTTTATCCCTTTTTGTCCCATTTCTTTCACTCAAACTTTTATTTGCTTTTTGGTGCTTTTAGACTATATAAGAGGAATGTATGCAACAAATTTCAAATGCATATAAAGCAAAAATTAAAACAAACTTGCTTTAATAGTCTAAATGTTAGGGTGTATTTTCAGTCCTTGCTAGGGAATTATTTTTTACAATATTCAATACAACCAAACTATATTTGGCACAAACATAGTTTTGGCGTCGTAATAAAGAAAGAACCATTATTTTCAATAAAATTTTGGGCAAAATCTCTTAAAATGTGTGAGAAACAGTTCGAGTAAAAAAAAAAAAATAAATTAGGTTTTTTCAATTTCAAAATCTGAAAAACGTGAAAATCTGTAAAACAAAAAAAAAATAAAATTTGTTTTTCGCATTATGAATAAATATGTAAAAAATAAAAACAAAAAATAATTTTCTTTAAAATCGAAAAATACGAAAAGTAACCAACTTTGGGTCGATTTCTAAAATATATCCGATTTCCCGCTTTTTAATGTCAATATCTCAAAGTAATCCTTGGGTTCTTTTTTTAATTTGTTTTTTTACAGAACTCAAAAATGTCTACTAGAACAAAAGTTATTGAAATGTGGCCGATGTATTTTGATTCAGAACCACTGTGAGAACCACTGCTAGATTCGGAATCATATACGTGTCTAATGGTTGTAGACCAGTTGGGACTAAAAATTGGTGAAGGAAAACGCGATAGACTCTAATGAATTAGTTATAAGCTCTCACTTAAACTTGCTACATATATTTCTATCATACTTTACACTGTGAAATGATGTAAAAAGGGTAAAATTTTACCAATGAAACGATAAATGGTACAAACACAAAATTCGATTTACTTAAAACAAACTGATATTTTTAAATTTGACCTTTTAAGTTAAAATGTAAAAAAGAGGTATGAAAATATAGCTGAAGTAAAAACGGGACGAAAGGGATTGCAAATAGTACCAACCAAACGAAGAGTCAACGAGTGAATACTGAATTCTGACTGCGTAGATAAAACGGTCAAAAGGGAGAAAACTGATACCAAGCAACGGATGTAGCTATAAAGATGAAATTATGTATGAATATTCCACTGTGAAGCTCTGATTTATTTTGATAAAGGATTAACTAATAAAGCAACAGGACCCACATTTATGTATGTGATAAAAAGTGCATAAAGCTGTTTTTTTAGAAAAATATATTGGAATTTGTCAAGGGAGAGGTTAAAATTTCCAAAGGACATTATTAAAAATTGTTTGTCGTGAAATATTAAAACAATTTTTTCCATTTCTAGAGAACGTCATCTTTCATTTGATACCCATATAGAAATAAAACTGTTAAAAAAGTAGAAAATATTTGTGATTAATGAGGAACTGCGCTTTTTTGCATTATGTAAGATCAATGAACTAGACTAAAATAAGATAATATGTAAATGCAATTAATTGGAAAAATAGAAGCTTTCAAAATAAGGGCATACCTACTACGCCAACTCCATGTTAAAATTCCAAATTTTCACAACTTCCGTCTTTGGCATTGGAGAGTATATATAAACCCGGCCGAAGGCCTGCCACCTAGAAAACTTTGATTCTCAGCATCTTTTACACACAAAAATATGTGACGGGTCGAACAAACCCACTTCCTCAAAATATGTAAATTTTGCAAGTTGAATTTTAAATCAACAAATTAAAATATTTTCGGAGAACCTTAGAAAATTTATCGCTGATTTAACATAATTAAAAGTAGTGTCTCAAAAAATACAAAGTTCTTTAAAAATCGAAGAACTTATTACTTTATAAGTATCTTGCTACTTGGCATGTGGCATATTTTCACATCTATCATTTTCGATACAAATAGGGTGGAATTTTTCTCGTTCCACTCTAAAAGTATTTTTTTTAATTAAATAAATTTTATTTAATTTATGTTGCGCATGGGATATACGTTACGATTATGAAGGGTGATTTTTTAAAAGCTATAGGAAAGTTTTTTCAAAAAAACACATAAAATTCAGAAAAATGCATGATATCTTAATTTGAATCGATAGTACGGTCCATATAATTTAATGATTGAAGATTATTTCATGCAAATGTTGACCTTGACTGCGCCTCAAATGGTCCATCCGCTTAGTCCAATTTTGGCATTTCCACGTTTTTGAGTAACAGAGGCCCAATGATTGATGGTCATCATTAACACTGACCGATACAGCTGCGATATTTTCTTCAGTTCGCACTCTACGTAAGCGTGTTGGTGGTTTAATGTCCAACAATTTAAATTTGGTGCGAAATTTAGTCACAATATCCCGAATAGCCGCTTCAGTGGGTCGATTAAACTGACTTTCTTAACAGATATTTTGATAATAAAATTCAATAATTTGCAAGCGTTGTTCGTTTGTAAGACGATCCATGATTAAATTATAGAACAAACTGAAGATGTTTGACAGTGAAACAAAACACGAAACGTGCGTCAGCTGTTTAAACCAGTGTTGCAAAAAAGATAATAGCTGAAAAACCACCCTTTACATGGAATATACGTTACGATTATAGTTCAATTGATTTGATGCAATTTTGATACCATTTGCTTCCGCTTCCCCTTAAAAGTAAAAATTTCGAAAAATCCCAAATATCAGGATTCCAACTGTCATTCTTTATCCCTTTTTGTGCTACTTCCCCTTTAAAGCACACTTTTTGTGATTTTCTCCAACGAAATGAACGCACCGAATTTCACGATTTCATTTTTGTCCCGCTACAAATTTGTAGGGCATCTGAATATCGGATACATCACTTTGTAACACTCTTATTCCTTTTGTCCGATTTCCACCTTAAAATTAAAAATTTCGAACAATTGCGAAATGTAATTCTTCGGTTGACACCATTTTTTCACATGTTTCTCCCACTTCCCCCTCTAATATTTTGCTTCTACGTATTCAATGGAATATACATACCGAATGTCACGAGGCTTGCTCCAACAGTTTGGTTAGTACCATTTTAATCCCTTTAGTACGCATAAAAGTAAAATAGTTACAAATCCATTTGTATACCTTTTTGTCTCGTTTCGCCCTTTAAAGTGACAATTTCGAAAATTCCAACTTTACATTTCAACCTATGCACGAAAAATATTAAAACCCTTCGCCTAAAATTTCTGCTTCAGAAACGTTAATGCCTGTTAAAGTCAAGCATTATTAGGCCGCGTGGAAAAACTGAAAATTGCCAAACCACAAACCCATCCAAAGGCAATTTTACCATGTTCAAGGCTTAAAATAAGCCATTTCATCAAAACGAATGCAAAATAAAATTATGACAGATTATTTTTGGACAAATTCTAATTAAAGACCATAATGAACATCAGCTTCCATGGAAGCTATTGTGGCATAATGTTGCCATGCTCGAACGACATGAACTGAGTGTTTCATTCCGTGGCAATTTCTGGTTTCCAGATTTCAACGCGAAACAATGGCGCGGACGGAAAAGGACAATAAAAGGACTCGCAAATAATGCGCATTTTGTGTATATGTGCGTTTCGACATTCCATGTTTTAGGTGTTTCTCTTGTTGTTGTCATTGGGATATTAAAGAGATGTTCATTGTTTCGGATGAACATGATGTGAAAGTGTCGACTCAGGAGGCAGTTTTAATATTTGGATTTTTAATATCTGTAGAATACTACGTGAACTGACTAGGATGAGGAAGCGCCTTTGTTGGTTGTAGAAATTCTTCAATGTATTATTTAATCATAATTCAATAAATCTAAAACAATGGCGTCGGATTGTGTTACACAATACTCGGGATTGGGACCAGAAATTCAAAGAAGTCGTTAGCAGAGGTTATAGCTTATCGTCAGATGGATGGAATGTTAGACTGAGGGAAAAACAAAACTGTGGATAAGGAATTTGAATGATGAAATGGTACACTTACACTCGACCAATGGTTAGGGAAGAAGGATTGCAAAAAAAACTCCACACAATGGATACAATTGCGGTGCAGACGGTAAATAGCTGTACTCACAGGAATCAGGAAGTTCTTCGTAATTACGTGAAGAATAGTGAACTAAAAACAATTGGAATAACGAATACTATGATGAAGAGAAGGGAACTTCAAACAATAATGTAATAGACAGGAGATCCAACGAATATATTAATTGCGAATTGTAATGATGGCTAAGGAGGTGTAGGTCGGACTTCAGGAAGTATTACAAGAAAAACGAGGATGAACTAAGAAATAGTTCAAACCATAGATAATTAGATTAGTGGATTAGAAGAAATATTTGACATATCATTGGACAGAATGGAAAAAAGTTTATAAAATTGGACCACTGATGGATAAGTTATAAGATTACTTGGTCGGGTATATAATAAAACAGGAATTAAGGAAGTAACATTTTGGGAAATAATGAAAGGAGCATCTGTCCGAAATAGGTAGTTATCCAAAACAATATTGGTTTACAATACGTAACTGAAGAACCATCCTAAAGTACTGTTTAGTATTTTCTAAATCAGCCGAAGTCGGTATAATTTATTGAATCAAAATCCATCGGCCGAAATTAAATAACTTTTTTTTTCGAGTTTTGTAAAGAGGACACAAGGATTATTTTCAGATATAAATTGGTCAATTGGATATATTTTATGAATTAGTCCAAAGTTTAATATTTCGATTTTAAAGAAAAAAAAATATTTTTTTGCCGATTTTCTCCTTTTTCAGATTTTTAAAATTCAAAAAACGTAATTATACACTCCACTAGAGTATTATGGCTTTGTGCATTTGTTTGTAACACCCAAAAGGAAGCGGGATAGACCCATTGTTAAGTATACCGATCGACTTAGAATCACTTTCTGAGTCGATTTAGCAATGTCCGTCTGTCCGCCTGTCCGTCTGTCTGTCCATCTATTGTTGTAATCAAACTACAGGTCGCAATTATAGTCCGATCTTAACAAAAATTGCCACAAGTAAGTTTTGTGAATCAAGGACGAACGCTATTTAATTTGGAGCAAATCGGTTTAGATTTAGATATAGCCCCCATACAAATGTCGCTCCCGATTTGACATATTCCGCTCTAGAAACGACATATTGTACCCGATTTTCTTTAAATTTGACACAACATCTTTCAATCCAACTAGAAATATTTATGCAGAAATTCGGTAAGATCGGTTCAGATTTAGATATAGCCCTCATACAAATGTCGCTCCCGATTTGACATTTTCCGCTCTAGAAACCACATATTATACTCGATTTTCTTTAAATTTGGCACAACATCTTATAATCAAACTAGAAACACATATGCAGAAATAAGGTAAGATCGGTTCAGATTTAGATATAGCCCCCATACAAATGTCGCTCCCGATTTGACATTTTCCGCTGTAGAAACTAAATATTGTAGCCGATTTGCTTTAAGTTTGGCACAACATCTTATAATCCAACTAGAAACACCTATGCAGAAAGTGGGTAAGATCGGTTCAGATTTAGATATAGCCCCCATACAAATGTCGCTCCCGATTTGACATTTTCCGCTCTAGAAACCACATATTGTATCCAATTTTCTTTAAATTTGGCACAACATCTTATAATCCAACTAGAAACACCTATGCAGAAAGTGGGTAAGATCGGTTCAGATTTAGATATAGCCCCCGTACAAATGTCGCTCTCGATTTGACATTTTCCGCTCTAGAAACCACATATTGTACCCAATTTTCTTTAAATTTGGCATCTTATAATCCAACTAGAAACACCTATGCAAAAATTGGGTAAGATCGGTTCAGATTTAGATATAGCCCCCAAACAAATGTAGCTCCCGATTTGACTTTTGCTGCTTTAGAAACCACATATTGTACTCGATTTTCTTTAAATTTGACACAACAGCTTATAATCCAAGTAAAAAACCTATTGTGAAAGTGGCTCAGATTTAGATATAGCGCAATACAAATGTTGCTCCCAAATTTTTAACCGGTTTTGGCCAAACTATACATATTATATTTAACCTATATCGTTCCAGATTTCAATATACCCCCATACAAATGTCCTTTCCCATTTAACATTGTTTGTCAAACTTTTTCACCGAATTAAATTGTATTCGGATAGAAAGTGGAGTGTATCATAGAGTCTTTAGCCTTTCCTTACTTGTTTTTTTTCGATTTGTCGAACTATTTCTCTTACATTTTAAGAGATTTTGCACTCGAATTAGTTTTATTTGAAAATGTGGATTCGTAGCTGTATAATGCAAAAACTGTGTTTGTGTCAAATAAAGTTTGCTTGTAATTAATATTTAAAAAATTTCCTGCGGCATCGTTTTCCGAGACAATTCTTATGTATTGAATCCAGCCACAATCTCCTTTCCCTGCAGACGAAATTAATTGCTGATTGTTATAATTTCGAATCACACCTTAAAATATTAGACGAAACCATAGCCATATGAAATGTTATAATAAGGAGTCGAAAAACTGAAATACAACATAAATTGGATGTAGGATTAAGTACGCCCAACTATCTGACAAAATGTGAAAAATCCCTTTTTGTTACTCGTCTACCTAGTAATGTACACTCCGAAAAATTCCTAATAGTGATCACTTAGAATTATTTATTTTTGATTTGTCTTGTATGTGATAAATTTGCGTTCTATAAAATATAGATGTAAAAAGTTTTGGGGTAGGACACTAGAAGGTGCTCATTATACCGATGGACTTAGATTCATTTTTTGAATCTATTTACCCATGTCCGTCTGTTTGTGTCCATCTATGCTTGTAATCAAATACAATAACTTATTTATTTAAACTGAACTAAATCGTTTCAGAGCTAGATATAGACCCATGCAAATGTCGCTCTCATAACACAAAATTTATTGATTTTCTTTAAATTTGGTACAACACCTTCTATTTCAACTAGAAAATGAACGATGAACATGAAAAATTTTCGCTTTCGATTTTAATTTTTCCATATACAAACAAATATTAACAAATTTTCTTCAAATTTGGCACACCATCTTATTTTTAAACATACTGTGAAAGTGGGTTACATCCATAGGCGTAGCAATAGATTTTTTCTGGGGAGGGCTAGTCTCCCATAAGAAAAAAAAAAAAAATATTTTACTACTGTCATATCTTAGATGGCCAAATTGAAAATCTATCTTGGTTCATTATAGATCGTAGATTAAAACTTATCGTATTACCGAAAAAACTTCTTTCAAAACAAGCTGAGTTTGGAAGGCTTATTGCAACTTGCACAAATATTTTTTTCAACCCTTTCTCTCAAGGGTTATAACAATAACCGAAGATGATTCGGTTATTGTTATATAGTCTTGAATAGCACTAGTTTCCGCTGTCAGCGATTCATTATCAATTTTGTTATGATACTTTAATAAGGGGGTTTCTCTTAAAGACTCGATAACTAAGCTGCGCTAACAAAAACGCGGCCAAAATGTTTAATTTCCACTCAATGGAAAAAAACATGAATATTGTTCACATTATCGTCAAAACCAGCATTAAAAATAATTAATAATATTAAAATCTGTTGACAAAGCCTAGATAACTGTCCAGTGTAAATGGAATTTATGGTTTATTCCTTATGCTTCAAATTTGCAGTAATATTTGGCCATGTTTGTCACGAATGTCAAAATGCATTTTTTTGGCGATTTCGAGTCTTAATGTTTTTTTTATAAAATAAGCTTTAAGCAACTGTTGGATCAAACTAAAATCTTTGTATTATAAAGTCGACTCCGGTCTTCTTTGGCCTTTCCTTACTTGTTCTTATTGATAATTATAAAAAATAAAATATTTTTTTTATACCTTCACTCTACAGAGTAGAATGGTATATATCATTTGGGACAGAAAAAAAGTGTGACGCTTTGAAGGAGTGACTTCAGACACTCAGTATCTTTGGACCAAATCCGTTTCACGATTGGCTGGTGTACACGATAACTCACGAAAGAAGTTAAGGAATCAATTCAAACTTTGCACATGGTAATATTTTTCGAAACTTAGTTTAGGTTATGGTTAAAATAAAACTGGCACATCTTCCATACGGATAGTGGAAATCAGTTGCAATTTTATATTCGAAAATGTTTTTTATAATTACATTAAACATGTAGAATATTTATGCTTTTGCCACGCCATTCTAGTACCTCACAATTGTCTCTATGCAATGGAAACTTTAATACTTTATAACTTCTATACCGGTAACTGAAATCCATTTCTGGCAAAGTTGGGCCTAACTAATATAAGAGTTCTTAAAATTCCAAACAAATGCTTGGAATTCTGATTCTGAGAGTGAGGGTATACACTAGAGTGGCTTCTTTTGTGAGGAAGAAAAAAAATATTGTTGATGTTCCCGACTAAAATTAAATATTGGATTGTTTTATGTGTTCTCCTAAAATATTTCGCTTTTATCATTGTCCGTTCGTGAGCTGAACGCGTTCAAAATAACCTCCATAAATCAGGTTTTTCTTGAAAAGAATTCACGATGAGAATGGTATTGAGAAAAATTAAAATCCGGCCCGAGCCTTATTAAAACACATCGTAAAGAAATTCAACCATTTCAAATTTCCCCCCTTAAAAATTAAAACATGAATAATCTACATAAACTTTTTAAAGGGGAAAAATTGAAATGGTTGTTAATGTTAAATTAACATAGATAGACGCAGGAAATTTAAAGTATTTTAGCAGATGTTCTTCTCTTTAATTTGATTTGAGTTAGCAAATTCTAAAAATTGCAATTGGTTATCAATACCTCTCCAACGAGCCCCTAAAAACATAAATCGAACTAAAAATGTGGAAGTTATTGCGGTTTTTATAAAAAATGCATCAAAAATTGCACTAAAATAGTATAAATCTGTCCTTTATATTGGGTCATATTGCAAGTTTTTAATGTGGTTTGATAAGGCTCGGGTCGGATTTTAATTTCTAGCGTTTTTTTTCTCAATACCATTCTACTGGTGAATTTTATTCAAGATAAACCTGATTTATTAGGTTATTTTGAACGCGTCCAGCTCACGAATGGATAATGATAAACGCGAAATATTTTGGGAGAACACATAAAACAAACCAATCTTTCATTTTAGTCGGGAACATCAACAACATTTTTTTCCTTACTCACAAAAGAAGCCACTCCAGTGTGGCATATAGTCGGCTCCGCCCGACTTTAGCCTTTCCTTACTTGTTTATTAATTTCGTTAAGCAGAATACACCTATGGAAATAAGTATACTTCCAGACGTCATTGCTGTACCAAAAATTACATATGCGAAAAAATGCAACTTGTTTTCTTCATTAGCAACAAGGTAAATTCCATCGGCTATATTGAACTTTTGGATGATATCCTTATATCCATTTTGGGGTATTTTGATTAACCGTCGATTATTAACGCCAAAGATATATGTTGGAATTATGACAAACCCACTTTACAGCTAACAAATTAAATTGATTTCACAGCTGGACGGGTAGAAAATTTAATTAAGGCATCTGGCTATTATTTTGTATATCCAGTAAATAAATATTGTTTAGGCAATGTTTAATCTATAACATTTTTCCAATGAATTTTCATAATTTTAAACTTCAATAGGTACTTTGCTTAAAAAATCATTTAATAACAATCTTACAACAAAATTTTTTTCGAAAAATAAAAACACCTTTACATGTGGACTCTTTTATTTTACGCATTGATAAATAAGCTAACGTGAAATTCGAAAATTTTGTATGAAAAATGTTTCAAATATATTGTTTAATATTGGTCTTATTAAAAAGTATATTTCAAATATTTTTCAAACTAAATTTTTGAATTTTATATTAGTATATTTCTGCTGTGGATATCAAACGCTCTCAGCAATTTTCATCAGAATTATATGACCTTGGAAAAGTTCTCGTTTTTTAGTATGAAATGCCTCTTTATAAAAGAGTAGTTGTATGCCAGATCATAACATATACAGGGTGGATGATGAATGCTGCAATCATGCTGCTCTTGAATGTTTTTTTCTGCCCCGCTACATATTTACAAATTTTTAAAACCCATATATTAATTTCCAAATGAGCAAAGATATTGAAATGCATTTCAATTAAAACGAAAATCATTTGAGATTCTTAATGTAGCAACATTCATTAGCCACCCTGTATATTAATACTCGAATGTATCATTCTCTAAAATTCTAGTTTTAGTTAGTTCCACAAAGTTATTGGGCCAAACTGCAATAAGTCCAACCTTCGTTAGCTAGGTCGTTATGTCTTTCCTTTCATTTGCCCTTTTTGTTTTCTCTTCTAAACGTCAGCCAGACTCCGTCTGTGTCCATTACGACAGTTTTGAGCATTTTGCTCCTGAAGAAATGAAGATAACAAAAATTAAGGAGACTAAAAGATGTTGCTGGGGGAAACTTGTTGAGCAGGAGTACATGCAATCATATTGTGGTCTATGAAACATTCAGCCATGAGGAAATTTGAAGAGGTTTTTAAGGACACATTACCAAATGCAAATGACTTTAAATTACCCATGTCCCCCACATGTTTGCAATATCCTTGCGTTAGTTTTAGAATTAACGATTTCTGAATTGCTCTTCCACAATTTCACACCAACACTGCAGCATTCCCCTTCCCTTACTAACAATTGCAACAACGCCATTGCCATGGTCATAATCCCTGATTACCACCACAATACGTAGTGGACAAATAAAAGAGAATCCGGAAAAGTCATTTTATGTCTTCGTTGACCATAACGTTGCCATAAAAAATGGTAAAGGCAAGGGGAGGGAAATTTGCTGCGACAACGACCTAGGCATCTTAGAGTGTGTGTGTGTTTGATGATAAAGCTGCTGCTGCCCCTAGATTTATAGGAAGTTCTTAATTTTACTGCTTTCCATGAGACTAAGTGCCTTTGGCCACATGTTCCGCCATAGATACCGACCCATATTTATAACGAAAAATTGTACTTTTGTTTGAAACTAACTTAAAGTTTTCTTTCTTTTCTTTTCAAATCCAACATAACAACATCAACTACGAATTACGTCGTCTACGTCTATGCTGTTGACAAAAGGGAGGAACAAGAACGTCTGCGTGGTTACTTCCGCTTGTCCTCGAAACGTTTACCCAACAAACCGAACGCCAAACGTTCGAATGGCTGTGTGGAAAGTGGCGGCAGAGGACATGGTGGTCGCAGCGGTGGTGGTGGAGGTCGAGGTGGTGGTGGTGCTGGTATTGGAGGCCACTGCAGCGATGGCAATACTCCCAGCTCCAGAGAGAATTCAATTGAAAAGGACGAGAACACCAATACCACCCAAGCGACCACATCCATCATTTTGAATGGCGATGGCTACATGAGTGGTTTATGTGGCACGGCCAGCCCAGCCATTGCCATTGGCTCGGGCGGTGGTGGAGCCGGAGGTGCGGTTGAAACAATGACATCACGACATGACAGCCTTAAGACGGCGCCGACCGGAAAGTATCAACATCAACATTCGCTCGGCAAGGAGGGCATCAGAGCTCCCCCAAGACAGCACAGCAGCAGCAAGGATGGCAAATCCGTTAAGCGCTCGGATGCTGCTCTAGCTAATGGCAGTGTTCATGATTCCAAGAAATATAAACGCACCAAAGATGCTGCCGCCAATACTTCACACCCCAGTGATGTGCGCATCAATGTTATATCGGATGGAAAGACGAAATCCTCGGCCACACAAAGGCGCAGTGGTGGTGCCGGCTCAGGCAGTGGAGGCGGAATAGGAGGTCAACGCAAATTAACTTTGGAATCCTTGGATAATCGTTCGTGCTCCAACATCACTGCCTCGACGTACTGCAACGGCAACAGCAGCCTGCTCGATGATGGGGATGTCAGTAATTTCGGTGATGGCGAGGATTCATCCATCGTCAGCGGCATGATTGTGCAGGCCTCCTCGAATGGCAGCAGCAATGGCTTGCCGCCCTATTACGACAAGAAGCCAAGTGGCATGAGCCTCTACTCCTCGAGTGGCGGAGGCGGTGGTGGTTTGCGTACTCGAGACATGTCTTTTGACGACTGCAGCTCCACGTTTTCACGCATCGACTCTTCGTCGACTTTGGCACGGGAAATGGAAATCATTGATATGTTGGAACGTGAACGTTCCAGCATCGATATGCAGGAGTTGCTGCAGCGGGACGGCAACAACGAGTCGGCCAAACGCCGTGACGGCGAGCGCCGTCGGCTGCCCGACATCGACAAGATCTGCTTGCGATCGCCCAAACCCAAACATGACCCCTATTCGTACGAGAAATCCAACAACACTTCCATCACCTCGCTGTCGGCGAAGGTACCCACCTCCACGGACCCACTGCGCACCAACGATGCGTACAGCTTGTCCTCGGCCATCAGCGAGGAGGAGACTTCCCATATACTACCCTACGACGAGGAAAATCTGCGCTCCACCAAATCCTCCCAAAGATGCAGCATAGACGAGGAGGTGCCCTCGGATTTCTTCGACAGCTATACGCCTGGCGACACCACCGCCATTTTGCCCTCATCAGCGCCAGCGGTTAGCACAGCGGTGCAATACCAGTACTCGCGTCGTTTAAGCCGCAAGTCCTCGGCCCACCACAACCCTGTGTCGGCGAGTTCGCATCGCATGTCCAAACGTGATAGTTTCAACTCGCTGCACAGCAATGATCTGATTGCTGGCGCTTTCGGGGAACTGGATCCAACGCAACCTTTGACCAAAATGTCTGTGATTGAAAATCGTATGGTCAGACGTAGTGGCAGTGCCAGGACATCGTCCTTCTCGTCGTCGGCGCGAAGTTCAATGAAGTCGCGGGACTACAGTCACGGCTCGGCGCACTCCACACATCCGGAGCTGGATTTTAGGGAAAACTTTCTGGCCGATTTGTAAGGGCCCTAAGGAGTACGAAAGAAGGGAACTCATTAAGACAGAACTGTTAGAGTTCCACTGAAGGTTTACGTTTAAATAAGCTGTGACCGGGATGATGTTAAAGAGTGAGATAGGACGGGTGTTGAAGTGTTTCTTATGAGTATGTTAGGCGGTAAGGAAAAAAAGTAGATTTTATTCAGTACTAAGGAGAGTCAAGGTAATCTCCATTAGAGGTGTTAGGTGAGAGTGAGTGAGATAGAATTGAAGATGTGGCGTAAACTGAACTATGGTGCTCCAAATATCTAGAATAACCCTTTTCACACGCAGCAGAGTCAACGAGTCGGAGTAGCTATAATAAGTTAATGTAAGAATCATGGGTTGTCTACACCGGCTGTCTGGCATTTGTATCGATAACTTTAGAAACAAGGTAATACGATAACTGAAAATATGATATATTGTTTAAAAATTGTAAAATCAAAGCCATGACTTGGTCATCAGCTAACAAGGAATCTTTCAAAACATAAAATTAAAGGGACTAACTTTAGTAATTTAGAAGAGTATATGATAATGATTATATGATATGATATATTTTGTGACCGATAAATCGAGCTGTATTCATCGAACCACTTCCGAAAGTCAAATAAATTAACTTAAGTGAATAGATGACTTTTATGAATGGCTGACTTCGGAAACTTCACAGTATAGGTGCTAAATGAGGCGAGGTTAGTAGATGACAGGCAAGGAGTAAAGTGAACCCGTGAGGGTGCATTTTGAGTCCCGTATAAGAAATGTCCCACAGCATTTTTGGAACAGAGTAGCGACCATATAATTTTGAAAGGGCATTTAGAGTAGATAATTTTTGTAGAATAAACTCATAGCGCTGGTCTGGTCTGAGTTTCTTTTTACAGCGCGTCAAAGTTTTAATTTTTTGGTTGAAGGGAGAATACTAAGAATTTTATGAGGATCATTTTTGTGGAAGATCTTAACCCCCTAACTCCTTTCTTTATGGGTCAATTTGTCCCCCTTTTTTCGAGAAAATAAAAAAAAAATTCTTTCAGATTGTACATTAAAGGATTAAAATGTTCTAAATTTGTTGGAAAATTTCAGTGGGGGTCGCCGAAGACACCAAAGTTGTAAATAATGCTCCAGAATACCAATTACCTTTCAGAATTATAGTGTTCCATTCAAAAAGTCTTAATTTGTTGGACAGTGTAATTAATAGATAAGTAATCTTCCAAAGCATACTAAGGAGAGGTACAAAATACTAGTGAAAAATATAAATAAGATATTCTCATGTGTTTTTTTTTTTTCTAAAGAAACTCCAGATATTTAGAAACAGTTTGGCAGAGAAAAGGAGAAGAATCACACTCAACTAAACACACATTGACTATATAAGTATTTTATCATCCTGTGAGTGAACGAATCTTCAGTGGTGATTCTGTATAAAGTGTTTGGTATTACAATGATTTTATCAGCCATATACAGAGTTTCCAACAAGAGGTGTTAATTTGAATCACCCGGTATTTCGGCAGCTGTCACTTTTGAAGCTTTTATTCTTTGACATTTGATTACTAAAAATGGTACGATACACAATTCAACAACGCTTTGAAATTATTAAAATTCACTACAAAAATAAATGAAATAAATCATATTGACTAATGAGTCCCATTTCCACCTCGGTGGCTACGTCAACAAGCAAAATTGTCGCATCTGGTGCTCGGAAAATCCAAAATTGTGGTTGCTGGCGATTTCAATGTCCACAATTCCTCTTGGCTTGCCCATTCGAGTCACTCAACACCGGAGGGTCAATACGCCGAGCTTTTTGCCGCACATAATGACAAGGACAACACTCTAATATTCTTGATCTTTTCTTAACATCACACCTTGAAAAGTATGAAGTTAACGTTCTAGCATCTCTTGGCAATTCGGATCACTGTATTGTTTCAGCATCCTTTTCGTATTCCGCTCTTCGTGTCGCTTCGATCCCAGCCCCAAAGCGAAAAGGCACATTGGGCCGAGCTGAACAACTTTTTCCAGCATTTCAATTGGAAACTTTGTTTCCTAAATGGCGATATAGATGCTGCGGCTGAAATGATTGAAAATATTATCTTGATTGGAATGAAATCATTTATTCCAATTAAAGTTATTTCGGATAAACCATCTAATAAAAGAAGAGTATGGTTAACCACCATCTTGTGATGTATCTAGAAACCAATGACTTACTTAATGATCGACAGTACGGCTTCCGTAGGAATCGATATACGGGAGACCTGATGACACTGCTATCCGAAAAGTGGAATCGATCTATTCATCAGCTTGGTGAGAGTAAGGTCGTTGCTCTAGATATCTCCAAGGCCTTTGATAGAGTTTGGCACGGCGCACTCATATCAAAGATTATCGCTTTTGACTTATCTCGATTTTTTGAGGATAAAAGTCGATTGATGGATGATTGACTTAGCCAGGATTTGCTTGCCATTTCTGAATGGTGTCGAGAGAATAGAGTAGATTTTAATGCACGTAAGACCCAGTGCTCCTTGTTGTCTCACAAGCTATTCACTGATCCAACGGTGTCGTCGATTTTAATGAACGGTGTAGATATTGAACAATCAGATGCTCTCGTTGTTCTTGGCATAAAAATACAATGTGATGTTCGTTGGACAAAACATGTATTCGATGTGTCGAAAGATGCCTTTAAATGTTTAGGCTTTTTAAAAAGATGTAAGAAATATTTCACACCCTCTGATCTTCTCAATATCTACACTACCTACATCAGTCCAAAGATGGAATACAACTCCCACATATGGTCGGGTGTTCCAGCTTCATCACTGGAGCTGCTTGACCGTGTCCAGAGGAGGGCGATGGTGTTGATAGGCGACGGTAGGATATCCAATTCTATTGTCTCCCTTGAACACCGTCGAAATGTTGGTTGTGTGTCATTCTATCGGCACTTTCATGGTGTTTGTTCTTCGAAGATTCGTAATCTTATACCGCCCTTGAGAACGTTCGGTAGAGATAAGCGACTCTCCAGGAACGCTCACCCATTTGTTGTCGATTGGACAACCGGCCGCACTACCCATTACAGAATAAATTCGTTCTTCGCCCGTACTATCCGTATGTGGAATCGGCTTCCGGCAAATACCTTTCCCTCCAATTATGACATTCATAGTTTCAAAACAAATGTCAACAGACACTACTCCCTCTTTCCTCCTTCCAATACCTGATCTTCCTTCCGCCAACGCAATGCTCTGCATTTATATGGGTCATCCTCTGAGTGTTGGTTGAGGAAAAAAACGTCTCACAGTGGACAAAGTGTTCGGCACTCTCAACTTCATCCTTCTGGCAGTTCCTCGCGAGTGTACATATCAGACTGAGATTCTGTCATTCCTGATCTGTCACAGGGATGTCTCTTTGTTCTAGGAGAGTCTTGGGTTGTTCGTGAATTTAGTGTCACCGAGTCCACGAAACTGATCGTAACCCTACTACTCGGATAAATGCTGACACATCATTGTAGCTTACCTACTCTCAATGTTATATAAGAGTTGAAACTTCGGTATCTTAAAAACTTAAATAGTTATACGGTAGTCTAAAATGCAGTTTAATATATAGTCTGGCCCATACCCGATCAAGTTTGGAACTTTAGATAACAATCAACCTGACTTAAGCCACAGGGATATGTTTAGTTAGTTCACCCCTATCGTACAATACGTGGGACTACTATATTCTCTTGAGACAGCGACGTCCATTTACGATAAATCTTTATATGACATATCTGTATTAGGTTGGATGACGGTCTATATAAATGGAAAAAAACAATTACCAGTCATCCCACTAAAATAAAGTTTGGATTGTATAATGATGATTTGCAAAATATTTCGTTCTTAGATCAAGCCTTCTGTGGTTTAAACGCTACTGAAAACACTTTTAAAAATCATGTTTTTCCTGCGTAATATTTTTTCAGCCCCAATATTTTCTCAGAACGTACCTACCCTCCCCCTAACTAGTAGAAATAGGAGGTATATTTGTTCGAAAAAATGTTGGGGTGGAAAATTAATGGTTGGGACTACTCCGTGGCAGTTATGGGGCTTTTTGTGTATTTGTACCCTTTTCTCTCACCTTTGACCCCGATGAGCACCCTCTTTCATTCACACCGCTCCCCCCTTTTTTGGCTAATGATTTTTTTCCCGAACACCACAAAATTAAGGGTTCCAGCATATAAAAGTCGTGCACTATCCCACCCATAATACAAACTCCACAGAGGCAAATATTTTATTTATGTTATATTTGTTACTCCTGAAATCCTTTAGATACGTTTTATTTGAAAAAAAAGAACACATTTCTTAAATGGAATTTTGACCACTTTGTTTATAATTTGGCTCAATGTCCTTAATGAGTAAAAAGACGTAGTATTCTTTTTTAATATTTATTTTTTGTTGCCCAATATTTCGACTAACATTGTTAGTCATTTTCAGGGGATCTAACAAAAAACGCAAATTATTCTTACATTTTAAAAAACAATAACAAAAAACATAGATATTTACATTTGAATTTACTCATTAAGGACTTTGAGCCAAGCTGTAACATAAACAATTGAAAGTGTAAGGTAAAGCATCAACATATTCAATTAGAAAAAAATAATATCGGTAGTTGTTTATATTAGAGTGGGGAGATAATTATAAAATGAAAATTTGGTTTGTTTTACGTACGTTCCCCAAATATATTTCGTTTTTATATTTGTCCTTTATTGAGCTGAACGCTTTCAAAATAACCTCCATGGGTTGGGTTTTCTTGAAAAGAATTCATGATGTGAATGGTCTGGAGAAGAAACCCCGCTATAGAGTAAAATCTGGCCCGAGCCGTATCAATTCATATCAAAAAGTAGTTCCTAATCTATCAACTTCACAGTTCCGCTGGAGATCCTTTTGTCCTGGCACCCAAATAAAGTGAATGTCACATAGCTTAGCTTCAGAAAAGAAGTTCGGCAGTCTTTTATTGTTCATGTATATGGGGTTAATGATTCCATGAATCTTGCCATTCGTAAATATGTTGTCCAATTCTCTGCAAATTTTACGAATCTTTGATTCAATAAAAATACAAAAAAATCATCAAAATATATGAAACCCGATCATTTTAGTAAAAATTCCAAATTTTGGAACACATTTTGGCAATTCCGCAAATTATTGGGCAAAAATGAAAAATCTGCAAATCTGTTAAATTTTTCATCAGATTTGAAACTTTAGGTATTTTAATTGGAATGAAGTTTAGGTGTTTTCGCATAATTTCGAGAGATGTAAACTGGAATAACCAGAACTTGTATTTTTCAAAAAATTTTAATTTTTAATGACATTTGGGACGATCATTTTAATTTTATATTTATTTTAATGTGATCATAACATATTTAAACTATTTCGAATGCAACATAGTTGTGTAGTCCAGTTAGCCGAACATATAGGCTTCGTACTTAAAAATCCATTTAATCGTTTTTGACGAAAATCGCTAGAAAAACTTCGCATAGATTGTTCATCAACTACTCTGGTAACAAGAGAGTTCTTCAGCTTATTTGGTCGGCCAGATAATAATTAGAAAATTAAATTTCTTTGTATTATATTTAAAAGGCACTTGAAATTTCCTGGTTCTAAAGTTATCGAATCAAAGCAATATGTGGAACAAAGGTAGAAAACCCTCACAATGTACAGTGTTTTTGCTACAAATTAGGATATACATACATACATACCAACATATAATTCAGAATTTGTTAAACAATTTTCCACTTCTTAAAGGTAAGTGTAAGTACATACAGACATACAAACAAATACAGTCAAAGTCAAAATACATACATATAAACGGGTTACAAACAGAATTTAAAATAACACAAGAAATATAGAACAAAATCGGAACAAATACTGAGTGGCTTTGTTTGGCAACAGAAACAATTTTTTTACTAAAAAAAAACATGAAAAGAAACAAACATAGAAAACCTAAAACAGAAGTTCAATTTAAGGCAACGAAAAGCTTCGAAAACATTATGAAATAAAACAAAAGATAAGCTTTAACAAACAAACAAACAGATAAACATACATATATTCAGAATATAAGAAGAAGAGCGAGAAGAAGAATACAAGGAGACAGCAGCAGGAAATGAAAGCAACTGGCACAAGATTTGAAATGAATATTAAATTAAGCAGGACAGACGAGGAGACGAACGAACGAACGACCATTCACATAACAGGGAAGCTGGAGTTTAATTCAATTGAATTGGGTCTAATTAGCAGACACACACACACACCACAGACAGATAAATGCAGCTAAAAGGAAACAGATTCTGTTGAAAGTTAATTGAAAAGGTTCTCAAGCACAGCATCCTGCAAGAGGATGGCAAGGAAGAGCTGCGAAGCAACAAAAGATTTGATACAAAACATTTTATTTTTGTTTTTTTGTAAAACTAAGAAAATAGCAAAACATAAACTGAAAAATGAAATATTTATATATATTTTTGTACTTTTGACTAACCAGAAAAAAATAGAAAACCGAAAAACAAAACATACACGTTAAATATAAAAAATAATTGTTATAAAATGAATTGAAATAAAAACAGAATTACACAAACAAAAATATTCTCTTACCACAAAAATATATAAGAAAAAATTTAAATATTATAAATATGTATGGTTAAGTTTAGATTAAATAAATAATGATGACCATTTGACGTGGAATCACTGGAAGTGAATATGAATTGTAGGGAGCTAAACACATATTTATTTTTCAGCATCGCCTTCCAAGTCCTTTGATTTAGTAAATTGGCTAAATAAATATAAACTACCAAATATCTATTATAAGCTATATTTAAAGATATTTCTTATATTTTGAACAACGCCAAAAAATTATCTCGCCCTTGAGAAAACTACCTGCACAGTGGGAACACATTTTAGCATGGCTAAGTCATCGTATAGTTTGAACAGTCTAGAAGCGGGTTAAATTGGAGCATCTAGATTTCTTTTCACTGTTACCGTTCATCGTACAGTGGGACAATAAAGTGACATTTCGTCCATTCGACAGTCTTGGAAAGTGATATTGTTTTTCCTGCAGATGTAGTAGAGTAACACAAGAATACATTTGTGAAAATTTCCGAAAGATATATCTGTGGTATCCACAAATAACCCTGTTTTTATTTTTTGGGGATTTTGAGTTATTTATACCAGAGTGCTACATTTACCGTGGGCTTTTCTTTAATGCAATTTTATCTTGAAAACTATTTTAATTTTAATTTGTTTAATAAAATTGACGACATTTGTTCACAGATGCATTGTCGCAGAATCTTTTTCTGAATAGAAAAAAAAACATATAAAAACTTACATTGTTATTCAAAGAATATTTAAATGTTTTTTTTTCTATTTTTTTCTATTTCTTCATTTAATAAACACTTATAACAACTTGTGCGCTTCCTGTGGCTGAGGAACCACAATTATGAGATGCTTGTAAAGATTATCGGATTCTCATTCGTTTGTGAGAATATTTACTTAAATAGGCCGGGTATGTTGGTGAAAAAAATCGAAAGTGGAATCTATATAAAGGGTGTTTTTTATTGAGGTATAGAACTTCGAATTGAAATAAAACACAAGAAAATCGTGTTAATGTCCATCAATTTGGCTTTATTGGAAGGATAATTTTATGCCATTAATGTTTAAATATGATTTCGGGCATGTGGCCGCCGCGTCTGGCTCGAATATAGCCAATTCTACAGGTCCAATTTTCAACCACTTTTTCGAGCATATGGGGCCGTATGTTGGCAATAACGCCACGAATGTTGGCTTCCAAGTCCCCTAACGTTTCTGGTTTGTTGGCGTAGACGAGCGACTTCACATATCCCCAAAGAAAATAATCCAATGGTGTCAAATCACACGATCTTGGTGGCCAATTGACAGGTCCATTCCGCGAAATTTTGCGCTCATCGAATGTTTCCTTCAATAATTCGATTGTGACGTGCGCTGTGTGGCATGTAGCGCCGTCTTGTTGGAACCACAACTCATCCACATTCATGCCATCCAATTCGGGAACAAAATAGTCGGTTATCATGGCTCTATACCGGTCTCCATTAACGGTAACTGACTCTCCAGCATTATTTCGGAAGAAGTATGGCCCAATGACTCCACCAGCCCATAGCCCAAACAGTCAGTTTTTGTGGATGTAATGGCGTCTCAAGGGTCTCATGTGGATTCTCTTCACTCCAAATGCGGCAATTTTGCTTGTTGACGTAGCCATTCAACCAAAAATGAGCCTCATCACTGAACAAAATTTTGTGATGAAAATCAGCATCGAGATGAATCTCATTTTCGGCCCATACACCAAAATCACGACGCATTGCATGGTCTCGCGGCTTTAATTCTTGCACAAGCTGGATCTTGTAAGGTCGCAAGCCAAGATCTTTGCGCAAAATCTTCCATAAAGTTGATGGACAAAGCTCCAATTGCTGTGCACGGTGGCGAATCGATTCATTCGGGTCCTCTTCAACACTTTGCTCTACAGCGGCAATTGTTTCTTCGGTGTGCACTGTTCGACGTCTCTGCGGATGCGTATTATCACATAGAGTAAACGTAGTGCGAAAACGATCCATGGTTAACCGAATTAATTGCTCTGATGGACGATTATGTCGACCATAAAATGGACGGAGCTTGCGGTGAACTTCGCGAACTGAACCATTACTTTCGAAATAAATTTGCACGATTTGCAAGCGTTGTTCTTTTGTCAACCTGTTCATGATGAAATGGCAAACCAAACTAAATATTAATCACTTGACAGCTGACAAAATGGCCGCCAGTTAAAAAAGTGATGCCAACTTAAAGTTCTATACCCCAATAAAAAACACCCTTTATATAAAAGAGTTGCGTTACTGACTGACTTATCATTGACCAGCCCCCAGACCAAACGGCTGAAGCCAGGGTCATGAAATTTTCAGCGTAGTTCCCAAATATGACGTAGACGTCGATTAAGAAAGGGTTGTACGAAATTCGTACTTTTAGGGGGTAAAATGGCCCAAAAATGGATAAACATCGAATCTTCGTCCTGACTAAACGGCAGTAGCTATAAACATGAAATTCGGTGAGTTCCTTGCAATTACCATGCAGACGAGCTACAAATAGGGACAGAAAGGGATAAAAATGGTACCAATTTAAGAATTGCAGCTAGAATCGTGAAAATCGGTATTTACATTTACAGCTATAGTCGCGAAATTTGGTGTGTAAATTCCTCTCACCACATAGAAGCGGAATATAAATGCATTTTTTACTTTTAGTGGTTGCGCGGGACAAAAATGGTACCAACTAAAGTATTACAGCTAGAATCTTGAAATTTGATATGTAAGTTCTTCTGATCATGTAGAAGCGCAGTAAAATTGAATTGTTCGAAATTTGTACTTATAAGGGGTGAGCGGGACAAAAAGGGATATAAATGGTACCAACTAAAGTATTGCAGCTATAGTCGTGAAATTTGTTATGTAAGTTATTCTGCCCATGTAGAAGCGCAGAGAAATTGGATCTTTCGAAAAGTTTACTTATGAGAGGTGAGCGGGACAAAAAGCGATAAAAATAGTACCAACTAAAGTATTGCTGCTATAGTCGTGAAATTTGGTATGTAAATTCCTCTCACCACATAGAAGCGGTATATAAATGCATTTTGTACTTTTAAGGATTGAGCGGCACAAAAAGGGATATAAATGGTACCAACTAAAGTATTGCAGCTATAGTCTTGAAATTTGGTATGTAAGTTATTCTGCCCATATCGAAGAGCAGAAAATTGGATCTTTCGAAATTTTTACTTATAAGAGGTGAGCGGGACAAAAAGGGATAAAAATAGTACCAACTAAATTATTATAGCAAGAATCGTGAAATTTGGTATGTTAATTCCTCTGATCCTCTGTATAAGCGCATTAAAATTGGATTTTTCAAATTTTGTACTTTTAAGGGTTACGAGGGACAAAAAGGAATAATAATGGTAATAATTTAAGTATTGCAGCTATAGTCGTGAAATTTGGTGTGTCAATTCCTCTGACAACGTAGACTAGCAACATAAATTGATTTTTCGAAATTTGTACTTTTAAGGGGAGAGCGGGACAAAAAAGGATGAATACGGTATCAACTTTAGGATTACAGCTAGAATCATGAAATTTAGTATGTAAATTCCTCTGACCACGTAGAAGCGCCATCAAAATGGAGTTTTTTTCGAATAAAAGGCTCTGCGGTTGTAATTTTTTGTTAAATACTGGGTAGAAAATGATAAAAAATATATGTACGAAGGGAGTTCAGCTAAAACAGTGCACATCGACAATCACATTCCTTTGACTGTATATGAGTGCTATGTTTCCAATTTACTATTTTAGAAAAAAAAATCAAATAAATACTATCCTAAAACAGAGACGAATAAAACAAATGCCTGGCTTTTCCGCGTGCGAAGCAGCGGGTACTGCTAGTTTAGTATAAAGTGGTTACTGTGCAACACTTTAAAATAACTTTTAAGTCTTTCAAAAAATAGATCTTCCAGTCGTTCCTATGCTGAACGCAGCCTAGTTCAACCCCAATTTTGATATTAATAAACCCGTTGTGACGAACCCAACATCTTGCATTAATATGATATATATGATAAGACGTGATTTTTCGAAATTCGTACTTATAAAGGGTAAAAAGGGATACAATGACCAAACGGCTGGGCCTAGATTCTTGAAATTTGGTATGGATATTCCTCTTGCGGCGTGAAGACATCTCAAAATGTGGCGTTTTAAAAATTCGTACTTTTGGGGGGTTAAACTTGGCAAAAAGGGACAAAAATGGTACAAATAACACGGCTGAAGCTAGAAGCATGAAATTTGGTGTGTACATTTTTCTTACAGCGTAGAGATCAGGTATGAAGGGAGTTTTTCGTAATTCGTACTTTTAACGGATTAAGTGGTACCGAAATGGATGAAAATGGTACCGCAGCAATGAAAGGCCTAGAATCTTGAAATTCGGTACGCAAATTCATCTTACAGATTCAACGCGCCCAACAAAATATTTTTTAAAATTCGTACTTTTCGAGAGTGAAATCGGGTAAAAAGGGAAAAAATGGTACCAATCAAACGGATTGAGTTGGAATCATAAAATTCGGTGTGTACATCCCTCAAAATGTTTTGAAACTCTATATGAACGAATTTTATGAAATTCGTACATTTAAAGGGTAAACGGTGAAAAGGGGATAAAAAAAGGTACCAACATCACAGATGACGCTACAATTATAAAATTCGGTATGTATATTCGTTTTACAGCGCAGATCATTGCAAAGAAAACATTTTTCGAAATTTGTACTTTTAACGGATTAAATGGGATACAAATTGTACCACAACCCACGTCAAACGGTTGGGCCTAGAATTTTGGAATTCGGAATGGGCATTTCTTTTATAGCACGACTGCGACCAAGAAAATATTTTTGAAAAATTCGTACTTTTTGAGGACGAAAATGGATAAAAATGGTACCAATAAAACAGACGCAGCTGGAATCGTAAAATTCGGCGAGTATATATATTTTTTTTTACTGCAATGTCATCATGAAATTTGGTGTGAATATTCGCCTTACAGAGTAGATGAGTGTTACAAAGGAATTTTCCGAAATTTGTACTTTTAAAGGATTAAATGGGATAATAATTGCACCACACGAAATCGGTTAAAAACGGATAAAAATGGTACCATTCAAACAGACGGTATCATGGAATTTGGAGTGTATATACTTCAAAATTCTTACAAACGCAAAACGAAGAAATTTTTTGAAATTCGTACTTTTAAAGGGATAACGGGAAAAGGGGATCAAAAAGGTACCAATAACTAGGATGACGCTACAATAATGAAATTCGGTGTGTATATTCGTTTAACAGCGCATATCACTGATAAGAAGGAATTTTTTGAAATTTGTACTTTTAAGGAATAAATGGGATACAAATTGTACCAAAGCCCAGACCAAACGTTTGAGCGTAGAATTTTGAAATTCGGGCGGGCATTACTTTTACATCATGAATGCGACCAAGAAAATATTTTGCAAAATTCGAACTTTTGTGGGTGAGATTGGGTAAAAAAAGGATAAAAATGTTACCAATTAAACAGAAGGAATTGTTGTCATGAAATTCGGCGTGTTCATTCCTCAAATTGCTTAGAAACTTAAAATAAAATCGAAATTCGTACTTTTAAAGGGTAAACCGGAAAAAGGGGATAAAAAAGGAACCAACAACACGACTGACGCTATAATCATGAAAGTATTGCACTAAAATAGTGAAGTTCCGTGCGAACAGTCGAAAAAAATTAAAAAATATATAAAAAATGTTTGTTCTAATTATAAGTTCAGATTTCAAGTCATGCACTGGTAGTTATATCAGATGTGTGTAGCATACATGAAAATATTGGCAAAGATAAAATTTCAACTGTTGATTATGTATAAATGAATGGCACCGTGTAAATTGATTTTTTTTAATTTGTACAAAGGGGACAAAAATCAATTCGGTGCATATAATTCGTAGAATCTGGAATAGAGAATTTGGTGTGAATATACCTCTGCTTTTTCAAATTTTGTGAGCGTTTACAAGCGATTTCCCTTGAAGTTCATACGAAGTATCGGGCATTTGTTAGTAGTCCATATAATTATTTTTTAAAATTAATTAATTATAATTAATTGATATTCTGAATAACACTTTCAATAGATATTTTTAAGAACTAATATATTCATTGAAATCCAAATTCAACTTCGTCTTCATAGCCCGTGAATCCACATCATTTGGTCAGTTGTGGCTCTAACTTTGTTAGTTAAGTTATATTATAATTAAAGTTTGTAAGAAATTTAAGTAAACACACATCTATATAGCTAAATAACATTTGTTAAGCCTAAATGTTAAAAAAAACAAATAGTTAAGAATTTAATAATAGAAATCTATTGCAACTATATTGCTATTATTATGAAAAGAAAAAACTAAGATAATATTTTTAAATGTTTTATAAACTTTATCGATCAATGTGAGTATGTATTATGTGTGTGTTTGTTTTGGATAAGTTTTTTTCCTTTCAATGTATGAAAACACCACAAAAAAAGAAACAAATTTAAAAAATAAGTTACAAAATGTGCCAATATTTTCATAAATCTCTATGGAAACAAATACACTAAACTCTGATTTGATTTTTGTATTAAATGTTTAACACTTGTGAACTATAAGGATAAAGCTAACGAAAAAAAGTGTACATCTATAAACTGCTTCAACAAACAAACAACCAAACATATTAAATATTATTATTAATATTGAATATCTAAACGAAAACAAATGGTCAATCAAAAAAACGAAATATTCATTCACAGAAATCCCACAAAAGGCCCGATTGAAATCTGAGCTTGTTGCCAATTCTTTTTCACATGAGCCCCATTGAAAAATCAAATGGCCAAGTTCAGCGTTTCCAGATGGAAAACCGACATGAATTTTAAATGCAAAACCTCTTAAATAACAAACAATAAATTACAATAACGAATTAAATACTTAATACTATTACTACAACTACAACTACTAGTCGTTCTAACTAACTACTCTACTAAACACAGACAGCTTTCAAAACAGTACATGATTTTTCTCAAACATACATTTTCCAATTGCCCCCAAACGAAAAATGATATAAAACATAAAACCAAAATGTTGTTAATCTTCAAGATAAAAAAACATAAACAAAAATATAAATTATATATTTAAACAGAATAACAGTTGCTTTATTACCCGGAGAGAAAAAAGGAAAAGTAAAAAATAAAATACATATGAATGAGATTATAAAGCAGTTTGTAGTTTTGAATTTTTGTGCGAAAACTGGTGAGTATATGGTATATATAACACTGTATTAAAACCATTTCGATCATGTATAACATATTCTGATGTTGTTTTGGCATTCTAAACTCAAAAACGATATTAAATTGTCATCACTACTAAAGAGTGATTTTTTGAGGTTAGGATTTTCATGCATTAGTATTTGACAGATCACGTGGGATTTCAGACATGGTGTCAAAGAGAAAGATGCTCAGTATGCTTTGACATTTCATCATGAATCGTCTTACAAACGAACAACGCTTGCAAATTATTGAATTTTATTATCAAAATGCGTGCTCTGTTAAGAAAGTTCATTGCGCGCTTCCATTTTATGGTCAGTTTAATCGACCCACTGAAGCGGCTATTCGGGCTATTGTGACTAAATTTCGCAACAAATTTACATTGTTGGACATTAAACCACCAACACGCTTACGTAGAGAGCGAAGTGAAGAAAATATCGCAGCTGTATCGGCCAGTGTTAATGATGACCACCAATTTTCGATTCGTCGCCGTTCGCACCAATTGGGTCTCTGTTACTCAAAAACGTGGAAATGCCAAAATTGGACTAAGCGGATGGACCACCTAAGACGCAGCCGCGGTCAACATTTAAATGAAATTATCTTCAAAAAGTAAATGTCATGGACCAATCTAAGGTTTCAAATAAAGAACCGATGAGATTTTGCAAATTTTATGCGTTTTTTTTTAAAAAAAAGTTATCAAGCTCTTAAAAAATCACCCTTTACATGGCAGTACTTGTGTGGGAGCAATCTGGCCTTAAGTAAAATTAAAGTACCTTCTTACACATTTTCTCTGAAAGTGAAGGTGTATAAGTTGGTTTAAGCCGAATCTTAAGTTATGGATCAAATATAAAAGTAAGAATCATATCATTCCGCAAAATCTATTTTTTGACAACCCCTATAGCCCACACCTAAAAGTGAATTCGGAGTGCCACGGAAATGAGCGACAAGTGACACCCTTTTAATTGAAATTCGATAAACAGACTGTTCTATATTTACTTGTAAATATGCTGAACAAAGTTGAGCAGGACTTTGTGTATAATGAAGTTATATTGAGCAATAACTTCTGAGAAAGGCGCGTAGTTTTCCGAGCGCAGAAAACTACATACAAATATTTACAGGATTGTAGTTGATTGCCTTTGCTAGTGAAAAATATAAAAGAGATTGTGTAGGATTCAAAAATGTTATACTTTATTTTGAGTTGTGGTTCCTTCGGCTGACGTGAATAAAAGAGGTCGATATTTGATTTATTTAATAATAGAAACCCCGGTTTATGTATAATAATGCAGCGAATTTAAACTTAACAATAAATCCAAATTTATAAATGTCAGGGCTTGGAAAACATTATTTTGAATTCGTACATAAAAATAAAGTTAAACTAGGTTTAACATACTGCTCCGTTGTCCAGAAAGGCCAATATGATGATTTGGGGGGATGACGAAGGGGTACTGGTTCTCGAAATTTGGCAATGTATTTTCACTGCTGCTGTTTTGTAGAAATTAGATTTGATGAGTTTGGCAGCAATGGTGAATGTATGGATTTTGTTTGTTTTCTCGTTAGTGTCAGTGTCAGTTGTCCTGGGCGAGTTTCAAACCAAACACTTTCCTAGTTTCCTAAGCGGGCACACATTTGAAAATAATTATGTGGTTGATCGGTACATGTGGCTGGTGATGAGTTCATTGAATGGGATGATGGAGGCTCGGCGACGTACGATGTATGATCATCCGTATCCTGTTGGTAAAGCAGCATGGGTAGGGGTTGAACCATTAACCTTCCGATTGTGAAGTGCGTATACTTCCACCGTGCTACTGCCAGACATGTTTGCGTTTGTTTAATTGGATACTTATTTTTAATATTTTCCACGAAATAGTATAATATTGTTCCTACCTAGTGTACTGGTGTACATGGGCGTAGCAATAGATTTCCGCTGGGGAGAGCCAGTTTTTATTAAAAAACAAGTAATGAAAGGCTAAAGTACGATACACTCCACTTTCTAACCGAATACAATTCAATTCGGTAAAAACGGATTTTTGTATGTTTAATAATCATAGGGTAATATTGATGGCTTAATTCCAGAGTATGCTAAGTCGACTTAGCATGTTTTGCTGGAGTTAATTTTTTTGTATTCGGATTGATGTGACTTGAGTCCTGTCAAAAGCTCGAATTTATCGGACAATTCTATCAAAAGTTATGGTAAATATTGTACTTAGCCTGCGACTAAAGTTTTAAAAAATGTCCATTCCAAAAAGGGCTAAGTACAGTTAGTACTGTTTAGAACAGAACTGTAAAATATTTTTCAAAACTAAGTAAACATAGCATTCTTTAGAATGGACATTTATTTTTGCTATGCTTTCTAAGCCTACTTAGCATACACATGATACAAATTTGAGTGTCGCTATGTTTACTTAGCATGTTATTCCCCGATTAAACAAAAACATTTCGCACGTGTAAGTAAACATAGAACAGTTTAGATTGGAGAAAGTTGTCAGCGTATAAAGTGTAGTTGTTTTGTGAATTTCTAGAAATTTGATAAGTTTGAGTATTGATACATTTGTGAAATTGACTTTAAATAAATCTAAAGTTATTCTCCTATAAAATCTATTGCTTAAAATTTAATTAAATTGGTGTAAATGAAAAGTTACTATGGAAATCTTTGGTAAGTAATTTAAAAAAAGTGTTAGTATATAAAAGATTATATACAACAAAATATTTATATAGAACCCGATATGGACGAATTTGTTTCAACTGTGTCGCCTGGAGTATCAACTAATGTAGATTGTGATGATACTTCTCTCGGTATGTAAAATGTTATATTTTTTGACAAAACATTCTGCAAGTGAATGATTTTTAGATTTGATTTCAGAACCATTCCCCGGCAGTTCGAGTGAATATGAACCAAATGATAGCCTGACTCAGATGAGTTAGCTCCATCATATATCCCTATCACATCAAAAGTGTCAAACAGAAAGTTTAACAAGAGCTTTAATACTACACCCGAAAAACTATTACGTAGGAAAAGACCTCAACCATCTGAATGGCGCAAAAACAAAGCAAAATCCCTTAAAACTGAAGGTAAGGAATATGTTAATCGAGCTGGCGATGTGAAAGATGCAAAAGAGTTAAAAGAAGTTGTGGAGAATCGTGTAGAATGAAATGTACACAAAGGGTATCCGAAGAATGCAGAATGCAAATTTTTAATAAATTTTACAATATTTGTAATCAAGATCTACAATGGGCATACATCTCGAATTTAATAACATTATGCGAGAAAAAAGTTGTGAAAAATATTGTAAATTCACGCAAAACAGAATCGCGTAAGTACTTTCTTCCTATTTTGAAAGATGAAAAGGAGATGAGGGAAACTGTATGCAAAACTATGTTCCTCAATACGCTTTCAATATCCCATACAACTGTTGATACAGTAGTACGAAAAATGCATTCGAATGGAGGATCCATTTCACCTGACAGAAGAGGAACGCTGAATAAAATAAATGAAAAAGTGGCTGGAATACGAGAAATAATAAAAGAGCACGTCAACTCATTTCCATTGGTGGACTCTCACTATTGTCGCCAACATTCAAGAAAGATGTACATTAGAGCGTACCAGGTTACAAGTAAAAAAAAAAAAGTTCGCCGTACACCTTCGAATATGAAGTATTATTGAAAGGTAGTTTCAAAAAAATTTTTTTTATTTTTTTTATGCCGAACGTAGGGGTCGCGCTTTTACATTTTTCTATATAACTTCTGCATTTATAAACGGATTTTAAAGTGTGATACATCGATGTTTTTGTCCGATTTTTTTGTCTTTGAAGTCATTGAGCTCAAACATGATTCATGATTTTATGCGAGCTTTAATTTTCGATTATTAGAGTGGTACATTAGGGTAGTAGCAACTGAGAAATGATGGGTAAGTACCAGAAGGGGGTGCTTGAGCTCAATGACTTCAAAGACAAAAAAATCGGCCTCGTCGAGACAAAAACATCGATGTATCACACTTCCGTTTATAAATACAAGTTATATAGAAAAATGTAAAAGCGCGACCCCTACGTTCGGCATAAAAAAATAAAATTTTTTTTTTTGAAACTACCTTTCAATAATACTTCATATTCGAAGGTGTACGGCGAACTTTTTTTTTGAGGTACGCCCTAATGTACATAGATGGTGATATAACATCAGTAGCACAAATGTACCGTTTGTACGAACAATGGTTTGACGAAAATGGCTATAAGCCAGACAATAAAGCAACATTAAGACAATATCGCGATACTTTCCACGAGTCATTTAATTTATCATTTTAAGTAGCACAATAGAAGTTGCAAGTTGTCTGTTCCGATTTATATCAACCAAAACTGAAAAGAGCGGTACAAACAAATACAATTTTTGGTCCGATAATTGTGGTGGGCAAAACAAGAATAAAATTGTGTTCTCATTTTATGTGGATTTCACAAAAGCTTAATATTGATATAAGTCACAAGTTTCTTGAAAAAGGTCATACACAGAATGAGGGTGATAGCGTACATGCGTTAATTGAAAAGACCAAAAAACACAAACGTATATACACGCCAATGGAGTGGTAGATTTATGTGATAAGAATTTAATTCAAAAAATTAAAAAAAAACTTCTACATGCAGCTGAAGGGAACAGATGGATGCGCATATGTGGTCACATCAGATACTGAATAATTTTAATTATATATGTTTATTATCAACCTTTAACTAATACAATTATCAAAAATGTGTGAATAACAATTACTTTCAATTTGAATTATATATTTTTGTTTTACGTTAAAATAAAATTTATAACACTCTATATAAATTGTTTTTGTAATATATTTAAACATATGCTAAGTAAGTTGTTACATTTTCATTCTCCAAACCATAATATGCTATATGTACTTAGATGACCAATGCCAGAAAAACTTCCGATAAAAGGATGCTAAGTCCACTTAGATGAACAACGCAAAAAGCTTTGTTCATTCTAAAGTGGTCTAAGTCATTTTTAGACATGTTCTGTTATCACTATTTTGAATTCGTACATAAATACTAAAAAAATTCTACAACAAATATGATTTTAACACCGAAAAAAGTGAATTTCTATCTTATACGGTTTTTGAGAAATTCCAAATAAACTTTGAACGCGTCTCCTGTAAAATTCACTTTTTTGACTTAGCGTACTCTGGAATGAAGACATCGATATGACCTCGATATATCCAAACATGGAATGAAGAGACCCACTTTCACAATAGGTGCTTCCAGTTCAAGTATAATTGTTATTAGGGTTTGGGGTTTCCCGGACTTTTTTCATTTCCCGGGAAAACGGGAATGAAAAGTTTCATTCCCGGGAGTTCCCGGGAAAACATAATTGATTTTAGGTACGTCCAATATGGTTTAAAATATCAACAGTGGTGTGCTTTTTAACCCATTAAAGTACACCGTACACGTCCGTGTACACTGTTTAAACGTTTTCGTACATTTTAGATAATTTTCAATATGAATGCAATTCTTAATAAAACTATATGGCACAATGAATCGGGAAACAATTGAAAAGAAAATTAATAAATGAAAATAACTTTAGGTTTTAAAATTTAGGGTTAAAATGCTGACATATTACAAATTAAAAACGAAATTTTTTGTTAAAATATTTAAGAAATTATTTTCCATTTTCAAAATATTTTTCTTAGAAAGGATTGGAGAATTCATAATATTGACTGCTGCTGCTTCACATCGAAGATCTATAATAATAATTTGGAAACCTCTTATTAGATAACTCTCATACAGAGTAGGGTTTGCATTTTCCCGTACTTTTTATTTCCCGGGAAACGGGAATTATTTTTTCAATTTCCCGGGATCCCGGGACAGCACGGGAAATCGTCAACATACTGTTTACCATGATTTAAGCTTATTTTTTCCAATGAAACATTCACATTTTATTAAAGTAAAATAAATATATATTTCACAAAGAAGTTGTTACAGAATTCATATAATAAAGCGCAATTTAAGATCAATTCAAACATCTTTTCAAGTTTCAAAATTAATTAAAGATCAGATATTTCTTATTTTTTTGGAACATGTGGACGCGACAGAAAATGATCGTTCACATTTATAGTGAGTATAGCATTAAGAAATGTTTGTTCTTTAAATTCTTTATTTTTGGCGTTCGGATACACGCCCAAAATCTATTTTTCCCGGATTTTATTTTTGTCATATGGAGCTTGACGGGAAAATCCGAAAAAGTGGATTTTGAGTCATCCAACTGCAATATTTGACATACAACATTTTTAATTTTTTTTTGTGGGGAAATGATGGAAAAATATGCGAGAAATATGTAAAATTTTCTACTGAATTCCCGCAGGATTCCCGTACGAATTTCCCGGGATACGGGAAATGGAAAATGTGCGAATTCCCGGGAATTTTCCCGTGGGAAATCCCGGGATGCAAACCCTAATACAGAGTCAAAGGAATGTACTTGTCGTTTCAATTGGGTAGAAAAGAAAAAATTACAACCGCAGAGCCTTTTATAACCTCGATCTCATGTTGCTAGATGCAGCCGGCCACTTCATAACGTTTTGCACCTCTTTCCTAAAAAGTACACACTTTGAAAAAACATTAAAGGTAACATGTGTTTTTGCTTCCCCTAAAACATGTACTTTATTTGGTACCATGTTTATCCCTTGTCGTCCCGCATCCTCCTTATAAGTAAAAATTTTGTAATATCCATTTATGTTCCGCGTTTACGTAATTAATGGGTTGTACACCCTTTTTGTCCCGAGCGCACTTAAAAAGTACAAAATTCGACAAATCCAATTTGACTGTGCTTTTACATGGTCAGAAGCATATCAAATTTACGTTGGCACCATTTTGTATCCCTTTTGTCCCGATCACCCCTTATAAGTACAAATTTCGAAAAATCAATCTATATTGTCTAAGTCTAAGTTGTCAGAGAAATATAGATACCGACTTTCACGAATATAGCTGCAATACTTAAATTGGTATTAATTTTATCCCTTTTTGTTTCTTTCCTCCTTTTTCGAAAAATGAATATGGATTTATAGCTCGTCTGCATGGCCATTGCACCTTTTATTTTATCGATTTTTTGGGAAAACAAGAAATTTAATGTCAGCCATAGTACGATGTTTTTATTTCAAGATAAAATCTTGCAAATATCTTCACAAAAAGTGTGTATTCCCCTATCTGATTTTCGCAATTTTTTTATATAGTATAACTGAATTAGTGCTCAAAATAATCAATAAAATATTTTTTAATATTTAATTTGTTTCCAAATTAATATTTAAATCCAAACAAATGCACGAAGACATAATACTCTCGTGGAGTGTTTAAAAAAACTGTTGTAAGTTAATGTCTGAGAGAATTTTTATTGTCAATGTTATAGTGTCGAATTTTATGGGGATCAGTTTTGTGGAAGATCGTGACCCCCTCTTTATGGGTCAATTTGACATTTTTTTGGTGAAAATCAAAAAAGTCCTTTCAAAAAAATTCCGGAAAATTTTAGTGGGGATCACCTAAGACACCAAAGTTGTAATTATTTTTCTCACGTTTAACCCATTACCGCATTCTGTCCTCATATGGGGACACCTGTTTAGTGCGAAACATATGAACAACATGTTTTTCTGGGCGTTAATGGGTTAAATAGCAAAATTACACACCAACTTATACAAAACCAGTAAGAAAAGACTAAAGTCGGACGGTGACGAATTTATGATACCTTCCACTTTTTACCCCATGCAATTCAATTCGGTATAAAAGTGAAATCGAGAATGATTTTTGTAAGTGTGCTAATATTGGACCATTCAAGGTAATAATATGATTCAGGGTAAAATATAACGCCTTCTGCCAAATAATCTAAAAGTATTCTTTAAATGTATGTGTTTGACAAAAAATGCTACATCGAAAAGGACATTTGTATGAGAGTACGATGTGATCAGATGAAATATAATATATACAGTTTGGCCAAAACCGGTTAAACATTTGGGAGCAACATTTATATGGGGGCTGAAGCGATTTGCTTCAAATTAAATAGCGTTCGTCCTTGATCCACAAAACATACTTGTGTCAATTTTCTTTAAGATCTAACATTAATTACGACCTGTTAGAGATGGGCGCGACTCACGTGAATTGCGTGAATCACGTGATTCACGCGTGATCGTGAGCAAAATTTAATTTATTCACGTGAGCGTGCGTGAACGGAGGAACGAAAAAATGTTCGTGCTTGAATGTACGTGAGTCTAATTTCTGCGTGAATCACGTGATTTTTTCGTGAGTCGCACATATTTATTAATTATTATATTTTATTCAAAAATGTAAATATTTTCATTCAAAGTAATATATATATATATATGTGTATATGTATATATATAATTTCTAATTTTTCTATTATTTAAGTAAGCATTCCATGTGCCAACACCAAGCACTGCATTTATATGAGAAACCCCCTTAGTGTTATTTCAATAAAAAAATTCGCATAAGGGATGTCGTGGTATATGCTTTGTTTTCTACTTGGATTTTATGTCAGTGTCCGATTTTAACTTATTTTGCGTTAAACTAGACGATATATAAAAATATGAATTTAAGACAAACATCGCAAACGTAGAGCGATTTACATAAATAATATAATTTCGGACTTGCGCGGCGTTCTCATTTCGATTTAGAATAGGAATATTATTTTCTTTGTGGAAATTGTTTGCGTGATTTACGTGAATCACGTGATTCACGCGTGAATCGCGCGTGTTCGTGAGCAAAATTTATTTTACTCACGTGAGCGTGCGTGAACGTGAGGAACGAAAAAATCTTCGTGCGTGATTCAATATTTTTCTTTCGTGAGCGTGCGTGAACGTGAGCCAATAATCACTTACGCGCCCATCTCTACGACCTGTACTTTGATTACAGCAATAGATGGACAGAAATACAGACGGACATTGCTGTGATTTGTATTATAACCGATGGTTCCAACTCGTTTCCTTTTGAGTGTTACGAACAAATCCACGAAGACATGATACCCTAGTGGAGCATATAAAAATACTAGGGTTCGTCCATGATTTTTGAAATATCGCTCTTTTTCGACCAAAATTATGGATATTTCGGTAGAGCACGGTAAACAACAAATAAAAATTGGATATTTTTATGAAATTTTAATTTTTGCGGTAGATACGACTAAAATTATTTGTATGTATGACCTTTTTGTTTAGTAAATTCCTCGAGATCCAACGGATCCCATTGATGTGTATTTAAAACTAATTTCGCTTGTAATATACATGCAGTCAGTGGCGAAAACAGCTGCAATTGTTGCAAAAATCCGAAATTCGCAAATGAATTTATTTCAAGTTTCTCTATCTGGGTTTCTAAAACAATTCTGTCATAAATATTCCCCATTTAGTCAGCAATCATATGCCAAAAAATATTTTTTTGCCTTTATTCGTATATTACATTTATTTTATTTCACTCTTATTTTAGACGTGTTTAATTTTTTTTCTAGATTTAGGGTATATCGTATTATCAAATTCCATCTGTCACCTTTTATAAGATAACATGCTTCACATGTTATCGACCAAAAATGGAAAAATGGAATATTAGTTTATTCTGCAAAAATGGTGTACTCAACATGCCCTTTCAAAATTAAAACGTCGCTATTCTTTTCCAATTAAAAAGTCTTTATTTAATTATTTAAGATCTGCTGATATGTGTATTTGTCCCTAAAGCATCAATATTAGCATCACTACCAAAAATGCAGGGAGTTCTGTCATAAAGAGCGAGTTCATTTTTAAATAATTCATAAAAGATTTGATATTTTAACGGGTTTTTTTCTTCTATTAACTTTAATACATGACACAATTTAAGAACGTTTTTTGTAAAGATTCCTTCGAAGATTATTTATGACCGATAGACAAATAACAATAAAAAGAAGGAGGGGAAAGCACAGTTTATGCTGCTATCATATTTCAATTTACATGCACAGACATATGTATGTGTCTCTCTGAGGGTGTGTGTGCGTGGTGGTCATACATTTTGTAAGAGTTTTTCGTTTTTCCTTGTATGAAACATGGAACTCAACTTTTCGTGTGTGATGTGGGGGGGCGGTAGGAAGTTCTATGTAGTTGTAAAGGGTGATTTTTTAAGAGCTTGATAACTTTTTTTTTAAAAAAAACGCATAAAATTTGCAAAATATCATCGGTTCTTTATTTGAAACGTTAGATTGGTCCATGACATTTACTTTTTGAAGATAATTTCATTTAAATGTTGACCGCGGCTGCGTCTTAGGTGGTCCATTCGGAAAGTCCAATTTTGGGCAACTTTTTCGAGCATTTCGGCCGGAATAGCCCGAATTTCTTCGGAAATGTTGTCTTCCAAAGCTGGAATAGTTGCTGGCTTATTTCTGTAGACTTTAGACTTGACGTAGCCCCACAAAAAATAGTCTAAAGGCGTCAAATCGCATGATCTTGGTGGCCAACTTACCGGTCCATTTCTTGAGATGAATTGTTCTCCGAAGTTTTCCCTCAAAATGGCCATAGAATCGCGAGCTGTGTGGCATGTAGCGCCATCTTGTTGAAACCACATGTCAACCAAGTTCAGTTCTTCCATTTTGGGCAAAAAAAGTTGGATATCATCTCACGGTAGCGCTCACCATTCACAGTTACGTTACGATTCGCATCATCTTTGAAGAAGTACGGTCCAATGATGCCACCAGCCCATAAACCGCACCAAACTGTGACTTTTTCTGGATGCATAGGTAGCTCTTTCAATGCTTCTGGCTGATATTCACTCCAAAATCGACAATTCTGCCTATTTACGTACCCATTGAGCCAAAAATGAGCTTCGTCGCTGAACACAATTTCTTTCTTTCTGAACTTTCTTAACAGAGCACGCATTTTGATAATAAAATTCAATGATTTGCAAGCGTTGCTCGTTAGTAAGTCTATTCATGATGAAATGTCAAAGCATACTGAGCATCTTTCTCTTTGACACCATGTCTGAAATCCCACGTGATCTGTCAAATACTAATGCATGAAAATCCTAACCTCAAAAAAAATCACTCTTTAGTTGCAGTTGCCTCTTTTGTTATTCAATTGGTTTCACACATGTTTTTATTCTCGTGCGAACGAACAAACACCCGAACGAGTGGGTATCGCAGCATTGAAGCTTCACTTAGCTTTTTGCTCTTCTTTATCTTCGTGTTCTGCTGCATTGCAAAGAGTTGGTAAATAGTATTTTGTGTTCGAACAAAATTTACAATGTTTTTTTTTGTAGAAGTGCAATGTAAATTTCCGGTGTACCCATAGGTACAAGCATGTGTTATAGTAGACACATATACACATATGTATTAGAGATGTACGTGAAATGAAAGACTATTTGTGCACTACAAACAAATAGTGTAGCTAATGGATGGATTATGTAACATTTTAATCGGCTATAACAAAGTACTGATTATTTTGGTTTTGTTGGAAAGGTTGAACTTTGTCATTTAATAATGAAAGACAATATCATTCATATGACTACAACGACTGGCTCGGCAGTACCTCAATCGATCAAACCACTTTTTCAGTAAAACCCAAAATCCACACTACGCATTCGTTGTTGATGCATTGGCTTGTCATTAGTCACATGTGGGTTCTCTGAACCCCATATGTGGCAATTTTGCTTATTGATATTAAGCTGAACTGAGGGCAGATCTCTTTTCGAAAAATGTTCACGTAAATTTCTTACAGTTTGCATTAAAAACTCAGTTTTTAATGCAAATAAGTTTTTAATATTTAACAATTTTGCAAATGACAAACAAAAATAAAAATAAAAATAAAAATAAAAATAAAAATAAAAATAAAAATAAAAATAAAAATAAAAATAAAAATAAAAATAAAAATAAAAATAAAAATAAAAATAAAAATAAAAATAAAAATAAAAATAAAAATAAAAATAAAAATAAAAATAAAAATAAAAATAAAAATAAAAATAAAAATAAAAATAAAAATAAAAATAAAAATAAAAATAAAAATAAAAATAAAAATAAAAATAAAAATAAAAATAA
Source organism: Polietes domitor (assembly GCA_947397865.1). Classification (NCBI taxonomy): domain Eukaryota; kingdom Metazoa; phylum Arthropoda; class Insecta; order Diptera; family Muscidae; genus Polietes; species Polietes domitor. The sequence continues at coordinate 12,187,409 of OX377620.1, forward strand.
AAATAAAAATAAAAATAAAAATAAAAATAAAAATAAAAATAAAAATAAAAATAAAAATAAAAATAAAAATAAAAATAAAAATAAAAATAAAAATAAAAATAAAAATAAAAATAAAAATAAAAATAAAAATAAAAATAAAAATAAAAATAAAAATAAAAATAAAAATAAAAATAAAAATAAAAATAAAAATAAAAATAAAAATAAAAATAAAAATAAAAATAAAAATAAAAATAAAAATAAAAATAAAAATAAAATAAAAATAAAAATAAAAATAAAAATAAAAATAAAAATAAAAATAAAAATAAAAATAAAAATAAAAATAAAAATAAAAATAAAAATAAAAATAAAAATAAAAATAAAAATAAAAATAAAAATAAAAATAAAAATAAAAAGTCAAAATAATCGGTAGTTCAAATTTAAAATTTTGGTATGTTACCACGACTAACTATTTTCGAACTATTTTTAATTCGCCACTCTAATGTGTTTTCATGCAAATTTATTTGCCAACAGAAAAACATGCAATTTTGTTCCCTTGCTCAGATATGAGGAATTGCAAAATACACACGTCTGAGAAGAGGAAATTCTGGACTGGAGATACATACATACACATTTGTTATGGGTACACGTACTTTCACGAAAGTGCATCTATGGCGGGGCGGAACCACTGTAAAGGTCGCTCGCATTTAGAGGAAATTAACAAAATTCCAATGTAGATCGAAGAACATGAACATCGCAGAAAACACAATCACATCACATGTTTTTATTTATATTCGCTTTTGCACATTCTAAATATTCTGCAAAAAATCTGAACACATGGGAAAAGGGTGTTCGGAGAAATATGATTTGAGAGAAGTTAGGTTTTGTAGTAATATGCTAACTTGTATGTGTGTATAGTTGACCTGCTACTGAATGATGTTTGTGATATTGTCCACCTTGAGATTGTTAAAAGATAAACAAAGAGTATGATGCACGAGGCCACACGATCGCACTACACTTTTGGATAGGGGACATCGGAAGTTAAAGGTTATAAGCCACAAATTAGAAGGAAAAAATCGAAAATATCAAAAATTTTTGGTATCTATAAATGCCTTAGTAATCGATAACTTCCATAGTTATGAAAACACGCAAAAATTATGTGTATTTTTATTTAAATGAAGTTCAACAAAAAAGCTAAAAAAAAAACTAAAAAGAAAAATTAGCAAAAAATCGCGAGATTTTTTAATTTTATTTTTCGTTTCTCGGTATATAAGGGTTTTACGAAATTTGTACCTAAAGTGGAACAAAAAGGGATAAACATCGAACCTTCGTTCTGACTAGAGATGTGCGCGTGAGTGATTATTGGCTCACGTTCACGCACGCTCACGAAGGAAAAAAATTGAATCACGCACGAAGATTTTTTCATTACTCACGTTCACGCACGCTCACGTGAGTAAAATAAATTTCGCTCACGATCACGCGTGAATCACGTGATTCACGTAAATCACGCAAAGAATTTCCACAAAGATATACATTTTAAATCGAAATGAGTAAATCCCCGCAAATCCGAAAATTATTTAATTTAATTATTTAAATTCATATTTTTCAATTAGTATACAATATTACAGTGTGATATACCGTATAGTTCCAAGTAAAAAACACAGCATATACCCCGATACCAGTTGTGTGTTTTTTAATTGTATTAACACTAATGGGGGTTTTCCATATAAATTCAGTGCTTAGTGTTGGTGCAGGGAATGCTTACTTAAATAATGGAAAAAAATAGATATTATACCTACACTGAAGCACTCTGTTTTAGAAATAAATATGTAAACGAAATTAAAAGAATTAATAAATATGTGCGACTCACGAAAAAATCACGTGATTCACGCAGAAATTAGACTCACGCACATTCACGCACGAACATTTTTTCGTTCCTCACGTTCACGCACGCTCACGTGAGTAAAATAAATTTTGCTCACGTTCACGCGTGATTCACGCGTGAATCACGTGATTCACGCAATTCACGTGAGTGGCGCCCATCTCTAGTTCTGACTAAACTGCAGTAGCTAGAAACATGAAATTCGGTGTGTGCCTTGCACTGACCGCTACAAACAAATTTGTACTTTCAAGAGACAAAAAGGGTACCAATTTAAGTAATGCAGCTATATTCGTGAAAATCGGTATTTATATTTCTCTGACAAAGTAGACCTGCAACATAAATGGATTTTTCCAAACTTGTACTTTTAAGGCGCGAGCAGGACAAAAGGGATAAAAATGGTACCAAATAAGGTATTACAGCTAGAATCGTGAAATTTAGTATATAAATTCATCTGACCATGTAGAAGCGCAGTAAAATTGTATTTTTTTGAAATTTGTACGTTTAAGAGTTGCGCAGGGATAAAATGGGATAAAAATGGTACCAATTTAAGTATAGTAGTGAAATTTGGTGTGTATAATCCTCTGACAATGAAGAAGCACAAATCTAAATGGTTTATATTTGTAGTTATAAGGGGATAACGGGACAAAAAGGAAATATTGCGCATAGAAGCAAATGCGTTTTGCACTTTTAAGGGGCGAGTGGGAAATTCCTCTGATCACGTATAAGTGCAGTAAGATTGGAGTACAGCCCTTTAAATATGCAAACGTGGAACATAAGTGGACATTTCAAAATGTTTACTTATAAGAAGAATGCGAGACGAAAAGGGATAAACGTGGTACCAAAGTACACGCTTTTAGGGGAAAATGGAGAATACATGTTATGCATAGTGATTTTTAGAAGTGTGTACTTTTTGAGAAAGAGGTTCAACATAATATACAGTGGCCGTCTGCATCTAGAAACATGAGATCGAGCATATAAAAGGCTCTGCGGTTGTAATTTTTTTATCAAACCCTGAAAATGATAAATATTAGACATACGAAGAAAGTTCCGCTAAAATAACACACATCGAACAAGCACATTCATTTGTCTGTGTATGGGTGCTAATAGGAGGCTCCCAAATTACTAATACATATCCACCACAAAAAATCAATAAATACTATCCAAAAACAGAGATGGTTAAAACTGAATTTTCCGCGAGCGAAGTAGCGGGCACTGCTAGTATAGATAACCTCAAAATGTGCACTAAATATTATTAGGTAGAATGAATTTCCCTGAATCCCGATTTTTCCCATTTGCAATTTCTTGATTCCAGCTACAGCCCAAATGTCAGTACGATTTTGATAGGAAAATTTCTAATATTGAAGATCCTATATGTTTCGCGTTCGGAGGGGAATATACATACCTTTATTCTTGATTTTAGCTACAGCCATTTGTTTGGTACCAATTTAACTCCCCTTATTTTCTGCTACTAAGTCAGATGTTTTGGTCCTGAAGGTCAGAATGTTGAAAGATCTCTTTATTTTTCGCGTCTATGCAATATACACACCGAATTTAATTGTTATATAGCTGCAGCCATTTGGTTGGTACCAATTTTATTCCCATTTGCCCCATTTTCCGTTTCTTTCGCGTCTTCATAGTCAGATGAATGTATACACTGAATTTCATGATTTCAACTTCACCGATTTGGATGGTACCATTTTATCCCTTTTTGAAAATTGTATCCCTTAAAAGTACTAATTTCAAAAAGTCCCGCTATTCTACGTCTGTACGTAATAAAGGGGATGAACACATCGAATTTCATGATTATAGAACTTGTCGTATCATTGGTACCATTTTTATCTCTCGTTTCCAATTGTACGAATTTAAAAAAATCCCTCTATTTTACGTATCTACGCAACTAGATAGATGTACGTTCCAAATTTCATGTTTCTAGCTACAATCGTTTCATTGATACCATTTTTATCCCTTTCTGTGTCCCATTTCGCCCGCTAAAACGCTTATTTACTTTTTGGTGCTTTTACGCTAGAGAAATTTAAAAAAATAATTAAATAGTGTAAATATTAGGGGATATTTTCAGTCCTTGTTAGGGGAATTTTTTCCCTCTGGGACGAATTCGTCCACTTTCAATCCCAAACGATCTGCAACCATAAGACACATTTGTGGAAAATCTGAAGTTCCTAGCTCATTTCGTTCGGAACCTAGCATGCAGACAGACAGACAGATGGACAAAAAAACATCATTACATTTAGTTTTTATTTAATTTTATTTTCTGGAGACTGGAGATTATTCTTCAACTTCGATCTAACATTCTTTTTTTACATAGAATGAATTTTCCTTTCATTTGATGTATAATATGAACTATTGTCACTTTTTCCATTAAGATTTCTCAATGTCAAAGTTGAAGTTGTATGCATCCGGTTAGACGTGTGAGTCACTGTAAGTAATAAAACCATTTCTAACCAAAAACAAAGAATGCTATGGGCCTTTGTCGTGTCTGAACAACACAACAACAATTCTTATTTTATTCATAATTTGCTTTCGGTTGTAGACTTTTGTGGCATAGTGTACATATACTTTATTATTTGTATTTTCCCAATTTAAATTTACAGTTTCTTCAAAATTTAATTTTTGTTTTCAATATTTCCCACTGTGTAATAGGGATTCTCCAAAATTAGTTGAAGTTCTGCTGGTGGTTGCAAACACACCCAAAGTTGTAATACCCACCGCCGAGGTAGTGTGCGTGTGCGATGCGTGACCTACTGCGTGTTTGTGATAGGTTAGTTCTGACCGTGCTCCTCCATCCAATACGTGGAATAGTGTATTCACTGTAATCGGTTAACAGCCAAATTTAATTGATTCCGAAAATCATATTTACCGCACACAAAAACTATCATGTTCACTTATCATCTATCACTTCTTTGAATAATTTTCAATTATTTTGTTATGCGGTTTATTGACTGTTGGTCGTGGTGTTGTCGTTGGTGTTGGGGGAGACGGCGGCGGTTTCCATATGAAATTGATGATATTACTTAACAGTTGTATGCGAACGTGACCAGAATCCACCAAACCGCTTGCGACTGTGTGTGTGACTCGTGTGGTAAGGTTTTACCTTTTAAAACCACCTCGTAAATTGCGGGCAACTAAAACTGAAATCTGTTTGAATTGAATGCTAATGACTTACACAGCCTTACGCGTGGACTTGGTTCAGAATTTCTCAATTTTTGGGCGAAATTTTGAACAATGCTTGTGAATATTTTTGTAACAGTGTATTAAAACAAGTAAAAACGGAGTTAAGTTCGGCCGGGCCGATCTTTATATACCCTCCACGATGGATTGCATTCCACAGAGCCCGTCGATTTTCGTAGAAGTACAGTAATATTACAGGAAATTATATATATATTTTTTAATATAGCCAAACAAAAACAAATACAAATACTGAAAAAATAATTTTATAAATAAATATAATATTTTTATTATTTCAAGCCACGCTATATATATATCGAAACAATACTTCAAACAATTCAAAAAACAAATATTCTTATATTTATATTTTCAAAAAGCTTAAATACCATAAATATTGGTAGGTAGTTGGTACTACAGTTTCTATTTTAATTCCAAAAGTACTGATTTTGAAAATCTATTATCTCACGTACATAATGCAAAATAACTTATCTGCATGATTCATCCAATTTTTGCCGCAAAAGTACGAATTTGGATTTTTTATTTTGCGTGTCCATGCAGTCAGAGGAATGTATACATCGCATTCCATGATTCTAGCTGCGGCCATTTCTTTTGTACCATTTTTATCCCATTTTTCCAATTTTACCCCTTTAAGAGTACGACTATCTAAAATCCCTTTATTATACGTGTCTACGCAATTAGAGGGATGTACACACCGAATTTCATCATTCTAGCTGTATTCGTTTAGTTGGTACTATTTTTATCCCTCTGTACCCATTATATCCCTTGAAAGTACGAATTTGGAAAAAACCTTTTATTTTCGTCAACGCAGTCAGAGGAATGTATACTCCGAATTTCATAACTCTAGCTGCGGTTATTTGGTTGGTACTATTTTTATCCCCCTTTTTTCCATTTTAACCCCAAAAAGTACGAATTTCAAAAAATTCTTCTATTTACGTGTCTATGTAATCAGAGGAATGTATACACCAAATTTCATTATTCTAGGTGCAGTGCGTGCGTTTGGTTGCTACCATTTTTATCCCTCTATATATCCCTTAATAGTACGAATTTGAAAATTAGAGGAATGTACACACCGAATTTCGTGTTTCTATCTGTTGTCGTTTGATAGGTACCATTTTTATTTTTGCCCCATTTCACCCTCTACGAAAAAATCGCTCTATGGATAAGATCGTCTTAGAATTTTATGACGATCAAGAATATATACTTTATAGGGTCTCACGTCGATATTTCAAGGTGTTACAAACGGAATGACAAAATTAGTATACCTCATCTTGGAGGTGGAGGGTATAAAAATGTCAAAAACTAATGACTCAAAAAAAAAAACATTTTGTTTGATTCATTTAATATACATTAAGGCATAAAATTAACACACAAAAACATTTAATTGTGATTCTTTTAATAAAATTCAAATTTCTCATTTTGGAAATAAAGGCCCCACACCCGTTTATATATTAAATTAAGAATAATCGTGATTGCTACAAATGTTACGAATTTCAGTTTCACATATATACAGTTGTTTTGGGAACAAACTCAATTTTTTCCCACAAAATTGTATGTATTACCCGCTTTGTAGAATATTCAGTTTTATTTTATAATAGCCTATATGAGAAAAATCTATAAAATGTAGATATTTTGGTCCTAATTGTAGATATGCAGATTTTGCTTTTAAAAATATATGATTTCCCAAAGTGGGGAACCTATGTTCCATAATTACACATTACCCTGTGCTACAAAAAAGAATGAAGTAGAAAACTCTGGAAAGTGATATTATTTTTTTATTATTATTATTATTGAACAAGAATCTGCATTTGAAATTCGCCAGACACCCCCAAAATCTTGAGTAAAAGCCGGGTGTTCTTCTTTTTAAATCCGATGATAAAGTGAACATCGGTTGATGACCGACTACACGAAAACCGGTGTATACCCATAACTCAAAATTTTGGGGGGGGGGGGGGGTGGTCAGGAAATTTTCAAATACAGATTCTTGTTCAATTCGACAATACCTACCAGAAACCTAGTAAGGAAAGTCTAAAGTCAGTCAGGGCCATCTATATAATACCCTCCACTTTCTACCTCATTAAATTGAATTCGGGGAAAAAGTGATATCGGGAACGATTTTTGCATGAGTACTATATACTTGGTCTCTAGATCGGAAACTATATCTAAATCTGAACCAAATAGAATATCGTTCGTCCTTGGCCAGTAAAACTAACTTGTGCCGATTTGTGTTGGGATCGGACAATAATTGTACTCTGATTACAACAATTGATGGACTGACAGACGGACATTGCTAAATCTTCTCAGAAAGTGATTCTAAGCCGATCTGTATAAAAATGATGGATCTTTCTTGTTTCCTTCTGGGTGTTACAAACAAATGCCTAAGGACATAATACCCTAATATCACTTTCCCAGAGTTTTTGGACCGTCGCACAGTTTAAATACTATTTATTACTAGCAATGCCAATTACTTCGCACGCGGAAAAGCCAGTTATTTATTATCAGATTTATACATCTCTGTTTTTATTGAATTTTCATTTGGTGGATATAGATAAATCTAAAATAGTGATTTGGTAACCTCCTCATACACAGTCAAATGAAGATGTTTGTCGAATTGCACTATTTTAGCTGAGCTCTCTTCGAATGTATAATTTACCATTTTCTACCCAGTTTTGAACAAAAAATTACAACCGCAGAGCCTATTATATCCTTTCTAGACGCAACCGTTTATTTTATAACTTTTCGCAACTCTTACCCAAAAAATAAACATTTTGCAAAATCACTGTAGGTAACATTCTTGTTTTTCCCTTAAACACATGTACTTTATTTGGTGCCACTTTTATCCCTTGTCGTCCCGCATCCTCCTTATAAGTACACATTTTGTAATATCCATTTATGTTGCACGTTTACATAATTAAAGAGCTGAGTACCATCTTTTAACTTTTTGTACCGCGCACCCCCTAAAACGAACAAATTTCGAACAATCCAATTTTACTGCGCTTCTACATAGTCAGATGAATTTACATACCAGATTTCACGACTCTAGCTGTAATACTTTAGTTGGTACTACTTTTATCCCTTATTGGGCAGCTCATCCCTTAAAAGTACAAAAATGAATTTACATTGCGCTTCTATGTGGTGAGAGGAATTTACACATAAAATTAACGACTATAGTTAGTACCATTTCTATCCCTTTTTGTCCCGCTCACACTTATAACAACATATTTCAAAGAAATCCATTTAGATTTGCGCTTCTACGTTGTCAGATGAATTTACATACCAAATTTCACGACTATAACAGCAACTCTTAAATTGGTACCATTTTTATCCCTTTCTGTTCCGCGCACCCCATAAGAAAAACAAACTTCGAGCAATCCAATTATACTGCGCTTCTACATGATCAGAGGAATTTGCATACCAAATTTCACGATTATAGCTGTAATAATTTAGTTGGTACCATTTTTATCCCTTTTTGTCCCGCTCACACTTATAAGAACAAATTTCAAGAAATCCATTTAGATTTGCGCTTCTACGTTGTCAGAGGAATTTACACACCAAATTTCACGACTAAAGATTCAATACTTTAGTTGGTACCATTTTTATCCCTTTTTGTCCAGCGCATCCCTTATAAGTACAAATTTCGAAAAATCCATTTAGATTTACGCTTGTACATGGTCAGCGGAATTTACATACTAAATTTCACGATTTTAGCTGCAATACTTTAGTTGCTGCCATTTTTATCCCTTTTTGTCCCGCTCACCCCTAATAAGTAAAAATTTCGAAAAATCCATTTATGTTGCAAGTCTTGACGAATATAGCTGTATTAAAATTGGTACCTTTTTGTCTCTTTCCTCCCTTAAAAGTACAAATTTCGATAAATCCCTTTTCGTTGCTCGTCTGCATGGTCAGTGCAAGACACACACCGAATTTCATGTTTCTTGCTACTGCCGTTTAGACAGGACGAATGTTAGATGTTTATCCCTTTTTGATCCATTTTACGAATTTCGTAAAACCCTTAGTCTACGTCAAATTTGGGAACAACTCTGAAAATTTCATGACCCTGGCTTCAGCCGTTTCGTCTGGGGGCTGGTCAATGATAAGTCAGTCAAACAGTAAGGCAACTCTTTTATATATATAGATAAGTACTTATTCTTTAGCTTCTTGGTGTGGTTGCGAGTAAGTCCTTTCCCCCAAAGACATCCAATTCCGAAAGGTCAGTGATGAGTAAATTTTTGGTGGTTTATATGGTAATGGATACAATAATCACTGAGAATGCAATTTTCTCATTTAAATTTTTTTAAACATTTGAAAAAGCTTTTCAATAATTCACAAAACGATCACAATTAAACTAATTGATATATCGACTGAAAAAAATTCTGTCGGGTCAGCTATTTATTTTATAAGATAACCGCAGAACTGTGAATAAATTAAAAAAAGACACCGATTAACCGATACTTTGTCGGTAATTGATTGAGTTACTGAAGTTTTCATTAAACTAACCACTCAAAATGATATGAACTTGCAGTCCATCAAAAATACCTAAAATTCACTAAAAAAAGATACAAATGATGAGAAATTACTAGATTTATTTTTTCTTTTTTCAAAAAAATGGCCGAATTCCCAATTTTAATTTAGTCGTTGAAAAATTTTTGAAGAATATTGCTCAATAAAAAAATATGTATATACCTAAAATAGTGTTGTGTTGTTTAGAGAAATGCTGACTTATTACTAAATGATTTTGGAATAGTAGTCAGACGGTACCATCGGCATATCAATTATTGAAAATTTTTCGGCAGAAAGCGCCGTAAATTTGCATTCCAATACAAACGCCTATTTTACGACGATGGCGTCAAAATCACGTTCACATCCAGACTGAATATTTGTGATAGAAGTTTTTTAAGAGAATATATTTCATATGAGCAAAAACAACAACTTCTTAAGCAAATCACATTTGAAGAAAATATACGTAAAATTGAGGAAGTTCTCAGCCTGCTTGTAGAAGTAAGAGAAATTAAAAAAAATGTTTTGCCGTTTTCAAATAAACCATTTGCTTAACTTGATTTCGATGCAAGAACACGATGAACTCGACATGAAATTCACGTAAGCATATGAATGTGTTTCCAGCAATTATTTTCCAGCCCACATGTGCCTTTAATTTAACGTGGGCTTGGTGGAATCCCCAAATTTTCATACAAATAATTATGTTATCTTCGGCAAGAATTGGAAATTTAATACAAAATATGTAAAAAAAATATCCATAAGAATATTGTAGTTTCGTTTTGGAGTGTAGTACACTAAAATGTATGAGATGGAATTTATGTTATTCGATAAAATGCAATTGTAAACTAGAGTTATCTAATCGTTTCACTATACATTTGCAATAATTCTAGCACATGTTATAATTTGTTATAATTCCGATGATCGTTTTTTTCTTTTTCGTCCTTCTTCCCAATAGCACAATATGTTCCTTTTGGCACCACCACTTAATTTGGAAAACATTTGCTCAACATCGAATATTGAACATATGCAGCAGCTTGCTGTTCACCGGTTATCAGCTTTGGCAACAAAAATAATTACGATAACGGCGGACAGTGGACACAACGCCAAAGTGAATGACAGAGTAATTGATAAACAAACAAATGCTGTTTCTACACGACGACGACACATATGCCCTGTATTTTATCGATGTAAAACAAATGTGTGTGCAATGTGCATTAAAGTGCTTTTGAAAAAACAGAGATACTAGGATGTCCCACAAAAATAGTTGTTCCCTCAGAGCTGGGATACAGGTGAACAAGAACAGGACTATAATTAAAGTCGGGCGGGGCCGACTGTATAATACCCTACACCACTCCCTGTGTATATACCTCGCTTTGATTACTAAACCCAGGTATTTAATAGGAGCAATTTTATGTAGTTCATATAAATTATACAGTATTATACTATAAATTCATTGCGCCTATATATTTCTCATTCACGGTAGGTATTCCAAGTTGAAACATATAATGATCTGCAAAATTTGATGAAGATCCGATGTAATATGTAGTTTCTAGATATGTAATAGAGCAGAATGGGGTCCATTTGGGTTATACCAAAGTATGGACATATGGGCATCTCCCAAACATGTATGGAAAGGCTAAAGACGGACGGAGCCTACCATTGATACACCCCACTTTCTATCTCACTACAATTCAATTCGGTAAAAAAGTGAAATCGGGAAGGATTTTTGAATCCTGTAAATGTATGTGTTTGACAAAAAATGTTAAATCGGAAAGGGCATTTGTATGGGGGTATATTGAAACCTGGAACGATGTGACCCGCTTTCACCATTTATGTTTATTATATCATTTATATGATATGTAAAGTGTGGCCAAAATCTGTTAAAGATTCGGAGCAACATTTGTATTGGGGCTATATCTAAATATGAACAAATCTTACCCATTTGCACCATAGGTGTTTTAGTTGTATTATAGGATGTTGTGCCAATTTTAAAGAAAATCGGGAACAATATGCGGTTTCTAAAGCGGAAAAAGTTAAACCGGGAGCGACATTTGTATGGGGACTTTATCTAAGTCTGAACCGATCTTACCCACTTTCAGCTTAGGTGTTTCTAGTTCGATTATAAAATGTTCTGCCAATTTTAAAGAAAATCGGGAACAATATGCGGTTTCTAAAGCGGAAAAAGTTAAACCGGGAGCGACATTTGTATGGGGACTTTATCTAAATCTGAACCGATCTTACCCACTTTCAGCTTAGGTGTTTCTAGTTCGATTATAAAATGTTCTGCCAATTTTAAAGAAAATCGGGAACAATATGTGGTTTCTAAAGCGGAAAAAGTGAAACCGGGAGCGACATTTGTGTGGGGACTATATCTAAATCTAAACCGATCTTACCCACTTTCAGCATAGGTGTTTCTAGTTCAATTAAAAAATGTTGTGCCAATTTTAAAGCAAATCGGGAACAATATGCGGCTTCTAAAGCGGAAAAAGTGAAATCGGGAACGACATTTGTATGGGGGCTATATCTAAATCTGAACCGATCTTACCCACTTTCACCATAGGTGTTTTTAGTTGGATTATAAGATGTTATGCCAATTTTAAAGAAAATTGGGAACAATGTGCAGTTTCTAGAGCGCACAGTGTTGCGAAAGCGGAATTTTTTGGAAATCATATTGCCTAAACTGTATTTTTAATAGTATCGATGAGAAACTTCTACAGATTGGTCAGAATGAAAACCCAAACAGAATGAGTGAAAAAAAATTTACACCGAAAAAAATTGTTGGGTCAAATTTTCAACAAAAGTCAAAAAAAAAATTGTTTGAAAAATTTACAAAAAAAAATTATTTTAATTCTTCTTTTATTTCTGATAAATACCCTATGATTAGTTTTTTAAATAAATTATAGGGTGGTCCGAACAAGAATTATAAACGTCAAATTTTCATGATTTTTTCGATATTTGTTGAAAAACTCTGAAATTTTATAAAAAACCAATACCGGTTTGAAGTCAATAGCTTCAGTTTTAAGAGAGTTATGCTCATTTTTGTGGAGTGCTAGAATAGATGTAGAATAAAAAAAGTTGAAGATACTATTTTATAACACAGGCATATTTTATTGCATTCTACAGAAAAATTACAAATTATCAGTCTTCTACCAATAAGTTCATTGCTTCCTCTGATAATTCCAGGTGTTTCTTCTCCTTCAGTATTCTCCTACTTGTGATTGCGGGATCAGAATTGGCGAGCAGATAATGTAATATGTCTTCACAATTGTCTTTTCTTGATGTTTTCCTCGCATGGTAAAGCCTTGTGTTTCTGAAGTCCTTGTTTCCTGCTTCCAATGCTTCTTCTGATAGTTGGCCAATGGGGACCAAAAATGAACGAATTATTTCAGAATTTCCGTTCTATTTCTATGGAATAAATACTGAGAGTGATATACTAAAATCGCTATAACTCCCAGGAGGGCAGGTATGGGCAGCTGATTTTTTCACAGTTCGTTGAAAATAAATTATGTAACATTTCTGTAGTGGTTTGGAACTGGGACTCTCTGGGACTTTTTAGATATTGCTTACCTAACCCAAATTTAAAGGAAAAATGGACCTTTAGTCGGGTTTTCGTTCTAAAAAAGGTGCATATGAAAATGTCTCAAACAACATTCCTTTTTTATACAGAAGATACTTGTCCGAAGGCAGATTTTTTGAATACAGCCCTGAGATCCCCTCTTTTCGTGAAAATTTTGTATATTTGACTCAAAAGTCAAATCGGGTGCGACATTTGTATGGGGGCTATATCTAAATCTGAACCGATTTCCCCCAAATTCAATGCCGATCGTCCTTGGCCAAAAAAAGTAACTTCTGCCAAATTTCATGGCAATCGGACCACAATTGCGACCTGTAGAGTGCGAACAAGCTTAGATCAGACATCGTTAAATCGATTCAACTGGTGATTCTAAGCCGATCCGTATACTTGAAGGGGTCTAGCTCAATTAATTCTTGGTATTACAAACATTTGGCGGAAAACTAACTTATAATACCCTAGTACACGAAGTGGTGTAGGGTATAAATATTGGACTTAGCCTGGATAAGTATCCAGTGTAAGTCTAATTTATGGCTATTGAGTCTAAGTCCAAAAAAGTCATCAAAAACAAAGTATTTTTGTAAACAAATATTTATATTGTAGTTGGCGACAATGTGATATTTTTTTTTATTTTGAGTAAAAAATTAACTCTTTATTAACGGTTTTGTTATCGCAGCTTGTTATTCCGGCTTAAAACGAAACAGCACTATTATATCAAGTGCGAAATCAGTACTACTGTAGGGCAGGGTTATAACAAACAAAATTTAAAAGCCTGAGACACTTCCTCCAAATCCTTTTGCCAGTACAAATGAACAATCAGAAACCTGAAGCCTAATTCCGAAATGGTTTTAAAACAACTCTCTCTGAGAACATGTGTATCAGGATGGGTTGCGAAAACAAAATGATGCGGTCACCACCCAAAAATTAAGATTAGATTGTTTATTGATGATTTGCAAAATATTTCGTCTTATAAATTGTATGAGGCAATTAATAGCAAAGCGCATCTTTACACGTATGATTAAAAACGTATCTTTTTGAGGATAACAAATTCACATTGAACATTGCGTAAAATCTACAAAAACTGAGAAATTATAACAAAATTTTGCAGTTCTGTGAACTTGGCTTATAAGTTTTGCATTTCTGTCCAAAAAAATACACAAGTTCCCAAAGTGGGGAATATATGTTGCAAAAATTGTGGGTTTTAATTAAAATGATCGTAATTTCTTTATTTTCTGCTGGAATGCTGCTGCCGATCTTCTTGAAATTTTCACAGTATGTTCATGCTGAACCGGTGGTGAAAATAGGCTATATAAATTTTTGATATTATCAGAGGGCGTGGCACCTCTCACACAAATTGGGGATTCATTCGCTTTTTATAAATTAGAATATTCGGAATACTGTTGCAGCTAGAGTCTTGAATTTTTGTGAAAGTTCACTAATTGTAAGTTGTGCCAAAAATGGGCGGTATTGGAATAGTGGGCGTGGCACCTCATATACGAAGTTAAAACCTATTATTGAATGACACCTATAGTGCTGTAATTTTGTGTAAGTGCATCATCAATGTGCGGATTTGTGCCTAAAATGGACGGTGTTGGGAAAGTGGGCGTGGTACCGTATTATTACCGTTTTTATAGTATATTCGACACCGAGATGGGCGGAAAGTGGCCGTGACCCTTCCCATACGAAATTAAAACCTGTTTTTTAGAATATTCTACACCAAGATTCCTGCATTGTTGTGTGAGTTAATTTAGCTGTAACCTGCTTAGACAATATACAAATGGGCGGGATTTGAAAGATGGGGCATTTTTGATTTGAATTTTGTAAAACTACACATTTAATGTGGATTTTCTCAGCACAATAGTTAGGAAAGGTTATAAAAAGAGAAATATTCATTCGTCAACATCCGACTTAAGTCAAGAAAACGGAAATTATTTTAATTTTTTAGTTTTTGTGTTGTTTGATTAGTGAACAATTTGATTGATTTTCTATGTGTTTTGAATGTAATGTAATGTAATTTCTGCTTACGAATGAAGTTTTATATTTAGGAGTGGAATTTTGATCCATTTCTTTAGTATCTCAGGGAAGAACCAGCAGATTTTATTTTTTTTTTGCCTGGCGAACATAACTATTTATAAGATTAACCTCGGAACTCCAGATTTTGACCGAATTCAAGTAGAAATAGAGCCGAACTTAAGCTACGTCCTTGCCTTCGTTCAAATTTGATATATCAACTAGGTTTACAATCATCAAAGATTGGACCCCATCAAGGTTTTAGGTAGAATAATGCTCTTCAAATCGCTTCGCGGTGAGGTTTTCGGGTGTATACATATAATACGCATTTCATATAACGTAGATATATATACAACTTATGACTTCATGTTAACGCAAGCACTCCATACAGAAGGATCACTGATGAGTTGTCTCTACACAAGACAACGAAATACGTATATGGTCAAATGTGTGTATGGTTGAGTGTGGTTCTACCCCTTTCCATTACCAAAAACAAAGATTTCCTTCTTAAGAAGAAATTACTTGATCGAATTAGCTGATATTCGAATGTATTACATTCAAAACTCATAGAAAATCAATCAATCGATCACTAATCAACTACACAAACAACTCATCATCTTTTATTGAATTTTAATTTCCGAAGAGTTTATTTGGCGAATTTTTAATGACATTTTTCACTGACATTATGAAGAAATCATAAATGATAACACAAAAATCTAAAAGCGGAAACAATATATAGGATGGGCCATTTAAAATTGTAAATTAGAATCGGCTATAAAACAGCTTTTATTGGAAATGTTGAACTTTGTCATTTAGTAATGGAACACAACATTTGGGTTCTCTGAACCCCATATGCGGCAATTTTGCTTATTGACATAACCACCGAGATAAAAATGAGCTCCCTGTAAAAACATGAAATTTTTCCACGCAATTTTCTTACAGTTTGCGTTAAAGATTTTTAATATTTCCCAATTTTGTTCGAGCGTATACGTTCCATTTTGAAAATGACAAACATAAACCTGAAAATGAAAATAAAAATGAATGTTATTCTTCCTTTCAAAGTAATCGGTAGTTCATATTTAAAATTTTAAATGGTCCAACCTATACAATGGATCGTTTAACTTTTTCGGGACACCTTAATAGCCAACAAAGAACCTACCTATGTAGGTAGACCTACGAGTATGTTCACATATTCGCATGGGCATACATTTGTGCGAGTAGACATGTGGCCATAACAGTTCACCAAGTGAATACGTTCGTGTGTGAATACCTATGTTAGTTCAGGTGTCTGTGTGTGCTCCACAGAGAGAGCGCAGAGATGTGTGTGTGGCCTGTGTCTATGTTGCCGACGACGCGTATGCAATTTTTAGGAAGTCAGACATGTGTGATTAATTGCAAAATCGATAAAAATTGTGTTAAGCTCATTCGCTTTTTTCTTCCCGCCCCCTTTTTGCTGTTAATTTCCCCCATAGGCGTGCGCTTCCCTCCCCCAGGAAGCCCACGACTAGGGGCGTGTGTAAATGCTTGTAACGGCGTAGCTCTGAACAAATTCCCTCTGGAGGGCACAAAAACTAGATACATGTTTACCTCGGGGCGCAGCAGAGTGCATTCACTGATGAAGGGGGTGGTTGGTGGGTTGTATGTGGCAATTAGTAAATTGGCGGTGCAAGTGAATGCGGCCTGCCGCCTTGCAGAGTTCAGCGCGGATGCAACATTTGTGTAAAGTGTGTCATTTGATGGTACATTTCACATGTTAGTGTGTATGTGTGTGCGTAGTTGTTGAACAATTTCAATCGAGTACAATGGAATTTTCATTAACAAATGCAATTAAATACATGGTGTACAATGCTTGTGTGTCTGTGTGTATATGGATACTAAGGTCTGTTCAGGTCCTATTGTGCCTGGGCTTGACGAATAAATTTAAAGACTTTAAAGTATTTAATAGAATATTATAATTTTTGGAATATTACATTTTAATTGTGATACATTACGATAATGGACCACAACACTCGATAATGTTTGTTATATACAGCCTGAAAGATTGAGAAATTTGATTAGATTTCTAATATCAATTTCCGGTATCTCGTCAATGTCGTGTAGTAAATGTTTCTTTCTTTCGAAATTGACTCCAAAAATTGGCAATTAATTGCCCTGTGAAATAGTTTGGTCCATCACAAAAATGAAATAGCGATTTTTATACACTCCACGAGAGTATTATGTCTTTGTGCATTTGTTTGTAACACCCAAACATCTATTCTTGTAATCACGATACAGGTCGCAATTGTAGACAGAACCAAATAAAACTTTGCACAACGAAGTTTTTCGGTACAACGAAAATCGGTTCAGATTTAGTTATAGCCCCATACGAATTTCACTCCCGATTTGACTCTTTTCACTCTAGATACCACATATTACAACAGATTTTCTTTAAAATTGGCAAAACATCTTATATTTCAACTAGAAACACCTGCGGTAAAAATGTGTTACATCGATTCAGATTTATATATAGCTCCCATACAAATTTCGCTCCCGATTTTACTTTTTCCGCTCTAGAGACCACATATTTCACTGAATTATCAAATTACCTTGCATTACCTTATAATTCTACTAGAAACATCTGTGTTGAAAATGGATTAAATCGGTTCAGATTTAGATGTAGCCTCCCTACAAATTTTGCTCCCGATTTGACTTTTTCCGCTCTAGAAACCACATATTGTATCAGATTGTCTTTAAATTTGGCAAAACATCTTATAATTAAACTAGGAAAACCTATGGTGAAAATAAGTCCGATCAGTTCAGATTTATATATGGCTCCCATGCAAATTTCGCTCCCGATTTGACTTTTTCCGCTCTAGAAACCACATATTGTATCAGATTGTCTTTAAATTTGGCAAAACATCTTATAATTAAACTAGGAACACCTATGGTGAAAATAAGTCCGATCAGTTCAGATTTATATATGGCTCCCATGCAAATTTCGCTCCCGATTTGACTTTTTCCGCTCTAGAAACCACAAATTGTATCAGATTGTCTTCAGATTTGGCAAAACATCTTATATTTCGACTACAAACACCTGTGGTGGAAAGAGGTCAGATCGGTTCAGATTTACATATAGCTCTCATACAAATTTCGCTCCCGAATTGAGTTTTTCCGCCCCAGAAAGCACGTATTTTCACCGAATTTCTTCATAGTTAGCGTTATACTTGAACTGGAAGAACTTATTGTGAAAGTTATTCACTATATTCCATGTTTGGACATAGCACCGATACAAATATTTCCTATTTGACAAACTGGACGAGGTAATATTAGCCTATGATTAGTAAACATACAAAAATTCTTCCCGTTTTCACTTTTTTACCGAGTTGAATTATATTCGGATATCATATGTATCATATAGTCGGCCCCGTCCGACTTTAGCCTATCCTTACTTGTTTTAAAATAATTTTTCTTTTGTTTTGAAAAATAGTCCTAATTTCTGAAATTATGGTCACCCCACTCTGATTTTTTGATATTTTGTAAAGAATAAAATAATCTAAAATTCAAAAAATAAAACCGAAGTGGTGTTGTACTCCTTCAAAAGTAGTACGTTTTACTATGGCGCAAAAAAAGTAGGAAAATGGTGAAAAAAAAGAAAAACAATGGCCCTGTTCGATTGGGCTTACTAGCTTAAAGTTAAGAGAATTAATAAGGTGACAACATTTTTATCCATTGGCTTTATTATATGTTGATTGGCTTCCTTATATTACATTGGAAGAATAAAATAAAATAAATCAGAGATAAAAATCTGGAACCACATTACTCGGTAACAAAGAGAGTAGTAAGCTACTTCCTTGTTAAACGAGTAAATTCCATACAAATATTAAGCTACTACGCCCAATCGAACAGGCCTAATATGTGTTTGATAGATAAAGCTTTAAACGTTCAATATTTTCAAAGTGAGAAACTGAAAATCGATTGATAACACCGTGCGACAATTTTACATTTATTTTATTGGAGATCGTATGCAGAAAAACTGTGTACTCAATTTTTCTTTTGGTGATCGATTCATCTTTTTAGAGGACTTTTAATTTCCATAGGATAAAGATGTTTAAATAATTTATTTTTATAATTCAGCGAGTGATACCCATGTATCAGAAAGAAAGATAAGAATATCTATTAAACATATTTTAAATATAATGGTTCTATATGTATTAGGTTAGTATTAAAAACAAATTTCAAGTTTCCCCTCTTACTTATTAAGTTTATTCATCTTTTACTATTTAAGTGGGAACATTTGAAATGGTTATTAATGCTAAACTAATACAGATAGAGGCATGGAGTTTTTAGTATTTATACCCTCCACCTCCAGGATGGGGGTATACTAACTTTGTCATTCCGTTTGTAACACCTTGAAATATCGTCCTGAGACCCTATAAAGTATATATATTCTTGATCGTCATAAAATTCTAAAACGATCTAGCCATCTGTTGAAAGCACGTTAGCATCTAAACGAAAGGAGCTAGGACGTCCGAATTTTCCATAAATGCGATTTATAGTCGTAGATCGGTTGGGGTTGAAACTGGGCGAAATCGGCCGAAAGGGAAAACATTTTCCCTCACAAGGACTAAAAATACCCATAATAACCCCTAATATTTTAGAATATTTAAGCATATTTTATCAATATGTCTGCTTTTCTTTACTTGATATTGGGTATGTGCATTTTAGGGTTTTCATCCCGGGATTTCCCGCGGGTAAATTCCCGGGAATTAGCACATTTTTCATTTCCCGTATCCCGGGAAATTCGTACGGAAATCCCGCGGGAATTCAGTAGAAAATTTTACATATTTCTTAGCATATTTTTTCCATCATTTCCACAATAAAATTAAAAATGTTTTATAAAGATTTAGAAAGAATAGCTTTTAATCAGGTATGTCAAATATTGCAATTGGATGACAAAATATTTTTAAGCTACATTCGGATGTAGACTCAAAATTCACTTTTTCAGATTTTTCCTGTCAAGCTCCATATGAAAAAAAAATCCGAGAAAAATAGATTTTGGATATCCGAACGCCAAAAATAAAGAACAAACATTTCATTTAATGCTCTACTCACTATTAATGTGAACGATCGCGTCCACATTTTCCAATAAAATAAGAAACATCTGATCTTTAATTAACCCTCTAGTTCCCAAGACCGCCTCTAGGCGGTCTAAGTTCAGTACACGGTCAATCATGGTTCTAATTAGGTTTTGTTTTTTTTTACGTTTCATCTGTTTTGGGGAATCCCAAATTTTCATATTGGTGCTTTTGCAGCTTGCGCTAGTACGAAAGTAAACGTAAAATAACGAGATTTTAGATAGTCGTACTCTTAAGGGGGATACAAATGGTACCAACCAAATGGCAGCAGCTCGAATAATGGAATTCGGTGCATACATTCCTCTGACTGCATAGACACGCAAAATAAAAAGTTTTTTCCAAATTCGTATTTTTTTCTTTTACGCCAAAAATTCGGTTGAATCATGAAGTTAGGTTTTTGGCACTATGTACGTCTGATAATGGATTTTCAAAATTTGTACTTTTGGAATTAAAATAGAATGGAAATACAACCAACTGTAGCACCCACTATCAACCAATATTTATGGTATTTAAGCTTTTTGAAAATATAAATATAAGAATATTTATTTTCTGAATTGACTTGAAGTACTATTTCGATATGTAAACGTACTGGTAGCCTTGCCTTATAAGCGTGGTTTGAAATAATTAAAATATTATATTTATTTATAAAATTATTTTTTCAATATTTGTATTTGTTTTGGTTTGGCTGTATTAAAAAAATATATATTTTTTCCTGTATTACAGGTTTTCCAAAAGAGGTGTTATTTTGAATCACCTGGTATTTCAGTAGCTGTCACTGTTGAAGCTTTTATTTTTTGACATTTGACAAGTAGAAACTACGCCATTACTAGAAATGGAATGATACACACTTCAACAACGCATTGAAATTATTAAAATTCATGAATGAAAATGATCCCGAATTCCATCGAAAAATCATCTTGACTGATGCGGCCAATTTCCACCTCGGTGGCTACGTCAACAAGCAAAACTGTCGCATCTGGGGCTCGGAAAACCCAAGAGTTATTGTTGAGAAGCCTCTCCATCCTCAACGTGTGACTGTTTGGTGCGGTTTATGGTCGGGCGGGGTTACTTTTTCGAAAATGAGGTTGGTTCAACAGTTAACGTGAATGGATTGCGCTTTCGAGAGATGATTAATAATTTTTTATGGCCGGAGTTGGATTGTATGGATCTAGACAACGTTTACTTTCAATAAGACGGCTCTACGTGCCACACAAGCAACGAAACCATTGCTCTTTTAAGGGAAACGTTTCCGGACCGTATTATCTCTCAAAGAGGTGATCACAATTGGCCACCGAGATCTTGCGATTTAACACCTTGCGACTTCTTCCTTTGGTGTCACGTGAAAGATAAGGTCTACGCCAACAGCCCAGCGTCGATTCAAGACCTCAAAGATAGAATTCGTGAGGCTATATGAGGGACATAGGGCATCCACTTTGCGATTTGGTTATGAAAAATTTCATGAAAAGGATATGGTTCTGTAAGCGTGGTCGTGGTGGCCATTTGACTGATGTTGTTTTTCATTATTAACGGCATACCTTCCTCTTTATTATGAAATAAACATTCGATCAGTTATCTCAAAAAATGACATTTTTCTATGAATACCAAAATAACACCTCCCGTTTGAAAACCCTGTATTACTGCACTTCTACGAAAATCGACATCCTCTGTGGAATGCAATCCATGGTGGAGGGTATATAAAGTTCGGCACAGCCGAACATAAGGCCGTTTTTACTTGTTTTTTGTTTGGAATCGTGCATTGAGTTATGCGACAGCAAATTATATTATATCTCGCGATGACATTACCATGTGACCGTTTAATTTCGTTGTGGTTGCCTCAAAGGCGCATAACTTATTTTCCTTGTAGGCACAAATAATCGTATGAATTGATTGCACTAAAATTACTCTATCACTTATTGCCTTGCTTATATGTATATAAATATTTCATCACATAATTCCCTCCTCCATTTTCACCGTGTTCAGTATTCCGTCCTTGTGCAGACATCATTTCGGTTTCGCTTGGAAAAGTTTTTCCAAAGAAAATAATTATAAATTCTTTTCCATTAAAATTAATTGCACAATATTTACATTATATCCATTCATTATATATTTATAATATAATATTGTATTTCTGTGGATGTTTTGCATACCATCTGTACATCTGTATGTACGATATGTATGTATTGTTAAACAAAGTTGGTTAGTTCTTGAGGTTTTTAAATTAAATTTCTCATCTCATCTCTTTTAATTCTATGGAATTTGTGGAATGTTCCATACGGCATATACATATATGTGAGTACGTGCCACACAAGTACCAACTGATGCATGTTGATGATTTAGAAACACTTCCGGTGCTTAAAATGCAAATCTGGAGAATAAAAGAAAAACATTCAAATGATATTACCCGAAAGACTACACACTCCTCAGAGGTGGACAAAATTTGTGTCATTTATTATATAGTGATCATTACTATCACGGAATATAAACATTTCGATAGATTATTCTTAAAGTGGGCGTGATATTAAAGCTATTAAAATCTTTCCAATAATTCACTATTGATATACACTATGCCACAAAGTCTACAAACGATAGTAAATCCCTATCCCGTTTAATATAATGAAACCTTAGTGTAAGTCTGTCTGTCTGTTTGTTTGTTCCGCAATCACGCAGTTCTGGAAGGAATTATAGACTATAGAATTTTTAAAAATTTGGTCTGTGGGCGGTGGGGGCATGGCAAAAGTGTTTTTGAGAGCTAGAAAGCTGAAAATTGGTACATATATGTTACTGACCACGAGAAAGATAAATATGATACCGAAATTTGGATTTTCGCGTCGTGGTCGGTGGGAACGTGGCAAAAGTGTTTTTTGAGCTGCAAAGATGGCTGAAAATTGGAATGTTTATGTTACTGATCATGAAAAAGATAAATATGATGACGGATTTCGAATTTTCGTTTCGTGGGCGGTGGGGGCGTGGCAAAAGTGACTTTTAAGCTAGAAGGCTGAAAATTGGAACGTATATAAAGAGTGATTTTTTTGAGGTTAGGATTTTCATGCTTTAGTATTTGACAGATCACGTGGGATTTCAGACATAGTGTCAAAGAGAAAGATGCTCAGTATGCTTTGACATTTCATCATGAATCGTCTTACAAACGAACAACGCTTGCAAATTATTGAATTTTATTATCAAAATGCGTGCTCTGTTAAGAAAGTTCATTGCGCGCTTCTATTTTATGGTCAGTTTAATCGACCCACTGAAGCGGCTATTCGGGCTATTGTGACTAAATTTCGCACCAAATTTACATTGTTGGACATTAAACCACCAACACGCTTACGTAGATTGCGAACTGAAGAAAATATCGCAGCTGTATCGGCCAGTGTTAATGATGACCACCAATTTTCGATTCGTCGCCGTTCGCACCAATTGGGTCTCTGTTACTCAAAAACGTGGAAATGCCAAAATTGGACTAAGCGGATGGACCACCTAAGACGCAGCCGCGGTCAACATTTAAATGAAATTATCTTCAAAAAGTAAATGTCATGGACCAATCTAACGTTTCAAATAAAGAACCGATGAGATTTTGCAAATTTTATGCGTTTTTTTTTTTAAAAAAAATTTATCAAGCTCTTAAAAAATCACCCTTTATTACTGACCACGATAAAAATTAATATGAAGCGAAGCGGGCAGGGTTCAGGGTTTAAGAATAAAATAAGAATTAGTGGTGTGTTCTTCAGACACGACAAATACCCACAACATTTTTTGAGTGGTTGTCATATGTATAATAGGGCTGCTTTTCTTTAAGGCGGGATAACAAGCTGCGATAACCAAAACGTTAATAAAAAATATTTTTTTGCTCAAAATAGAAAAGAATGTTTTCACATTGTCGCCAACTACAATATAAATATATGTGTCAAAAGAAATTTTCAAAAAAATATTTTGTGTTGAATTTATTGGACTTAGCTTCGATAACCATCATTTTGACTACAGTTAGGTTTTGCATTTTCCCGTACTTTTTATTTCCCGGGAAACGGGAATTATTTTTTCATTTTCCCGGGACAGCACGGGAAATCGTCAATATATCGTTTGACATGAGTTAAGCTTATTTTTTAAATGAAACATTCACATTTTATTAAGATGGCATGTTTGCTTTATTACTTGGTGCGAATTTTTGAACGGATATTCAGCAAATGAGTTGTGCTTCTTATTCGTTGGTGAAAATCATTTACTTAAAAGTCGCTGCGAAGCCACCTGACGAAACCTTTCACAGGGTGAAAATCATGATAGTGGTAGTCTGCAGCCAAATAATAAATGTCACAATGATATTTTTAAATAAATTTTCATTCTGTAAAATATAGATGCAAAATGGTCTTGAGCCAGAGTTCCCCAGTTCAGAATAATACATATTTATTACACAACGAACCTGTTACAGAATTAAATTCAAAAATCTTTTCAAGTTTCAAAATTAATTAAATCAAAATTTGCAAGTGTATATTTGAATTAAGAGCAGACAATGCATTTATGGCGCATCAGATATTTCTTATTTTATTGGAAAATTTTGGACGCGACGGAGAACGATCGTTCACATTCAACAGATGTTCTTTGTCCTGTCGCTTCGAAAACTATAAATTCTTTCTTTAGACAGCTCTCTTGACTTTTTTAATACTATATTGTTACTTGCGTTTCTATAGCATTGTATAAAATATTTTCGAACGACTAACTTATTTTGTTGACGTTCTGATACACGACAAAAATCGACTTTATCCAGGTTTTTAAATTTTTTCATATGGAGTGTGACAGACAAACACCGAAAAAGTGAATTTTTGACATACCTAATTAAAATCGATACGAGTTAAATTATTGTACAACATTTTTATTGTAGAAATGATGGAAAATATATGCGAAAATTTCTACTGAATTCCCGCGGGAATTGACAGATATGCGAATTCCCGGGAATTTTTCCGCGGGAAATCCCGGGATGCAAACCCTACTTACAGTGGATAATTATTCAGGCTAAGTCAAAAATTTGTTAACATAACATTATTTTTTCAAAATTTGTTTTCACACACACATTGATATTGCTTTTGGCGACAATTTTAAAAAAGATTTTTTTATTTTCAGTGAAATGTTAACATTTTATTTAGATTTTTGTTATCGCAGCTTCGTTATCCAGTCTTAAAGAAAAACAGCCTTAATGTTAGATCCCAGTTGTAGAATAATCTCCAGTCTCCAGAAAATAATCTCCACAAAGGGTTTTACGAAATTCGTACTTTTAGGGGGTAAAATGGGACAAAAAGGAATAAACATCGAACCATCGTCCTGAGTAAACGACAGCAGCTAGAAACAATCAATTCGGTGTGTTCCTTGCACTGGCCATGCAGACGAGCTACAAATAGGGATTTTTCATAATTTGTACTTTTAAGGGAGGAAAGTGATAAATATGGTACCAATATAAGCAGCTACATTCGTGAAAATCGGTATTTACATTCCTCTGACAACATAGACTTGCAACATAAATGGATTTTTCGAAATTTGTACTTTTAAGGGGTGAGCGGGACAAAAAGGGATAAAAATGGTGCCAACTAAAGTATTACAGCTAGAATCGTGAAATTTGGTATGTAAATTCCAGTAAAATTGGATTTTTCGAAATTTGTACTTTTAAGGGATGAGCATGATAAAAGGGGATACAAATGGCAGCAATTTAAGTACTGCAGCTATAGTCGTGAAATTTGGTGTCTATATTCCTCTGACAACGTAGAAACGCAAATCTAAATGGATTTTTCGAAGCTTATACTTATGGGCGGGACAAAATGGGATAAACATGGTACCAACTAAAGTATTGCAGCTATAGTTGTGAAATTTGGTGTGTAAATTCCTCTGACAATGTAGAAGCACAATAAAAATTGACCTTTTCGCAATTTATACTTATAAGGGGTGAGCGAGACAAAAAGGGACAACAATTGTACCAATTTAAGAATTGCAGCCACAGTCGTGAAATTCGGCGAGTAAATTCCTCTGATAACGTAGAATGGATTTTTTGAAAATTTTTCTTATAAGAAGTGAGCGGGATAAAAATGGTACCAACTGAACTATTACGGCTACAATCGTGAAATTTTGTATGTAAATTCTCCTTACCACGTAGAAGCGCTGAAAATTTAATTTTTCGTAAGTTGTACTTCTAAGGGGTGTGCGTGACAAAAAAAGGTGTACATCCCTTTAATTACATAAACGCGAAACATAAATGGATATTTCAAATTTTGTACTTATAAGGAGGATGCGGGATGGCACAAAAAGTGGCCGGCTGCATCTAGATACATGTGACTGAGGATATAAAAGGCTCTGCGGTTGTAATTTTTTGTTCAAAACGGGGTAGAAATTGTTAAAAATTATATATATGAAGTGAGTTCCGCTAAAATAGTGCATATCGACAAGCACATCCACTTGACTGTAGACGAGAGATATCTATTTAAGGAGGTTTCCAAATTAATATTTTAGATTTATCTACAGTGGTGGCCACGAGTTTAGCACACTTCACATGAGTTGTTTATAATAGCAAATAATTCATAATCTGAGCTGGACACAAATTTAGCACATTTGATAAAAGTTGTTGTTTTCTGTCTCTTTTTGAGTTTAAATTAATTAATTGGAATGTAAGGGTAATTTTTACTCAAATTGAAGTTATTATTTAACAAAACTTATAATTAGACATTGCTAAAGGAAAATGGTGCACTGAGGCGCAGCGTCAGGTAATTATGCAATTAGACGACAGTGGAAGTACCGCTGGGGTTATTGCAAACATTCTAAATTGATCCAGACAGATTGTATGCAATATACTAAGCCACATTGGCACTTATGGGAGCTTCAAAAATGTCGCACAATGTCCTACGCCGGAGAAAACAAGCAATAAATCAGATTTTTAATTTATAGAACCTGCGCAGCAGATCCATTTAAAAGCTCAACTGTGATTCAGAGAGACCTTTTGGCCAAATTTGACATTAGCATTTCCTCAAGAACCATAAGAAGAAGAACCAATGAAAAAAATATTTGGATGCATTGTTCAACATAAGCCACACGTATAAAAAAATGATTTACAGTGTCAAGTTTCATTTGCTCAGGAGCATTTAGAAAAATCCAAGATATTTGGGAAAATATCGCCTGGATTGGCGAATCGAACACATGTCGGTTCGGATCTAACAGAAAACATTACAAATTGTGCACTCCAAACATGCAGCACAACCCGAAGTACAAATATGAGACGGTAAAGCTTGTTGGCGAAAATCTGATGGTGTATACTGCGTTTTCTGGACACGGCTTTGGTCCGATACACAAAATCGATGCACTAATGGATCAGTATATTTACAAAAATCTACATGTTGATACTATGATAACATATTGAGATAAAAACATGCCAATTAAGTGGCGTGTTATGCACGACAACCAACCAAACCACACTTAACGCCAGTGAAGAGATGTTTGGAGCTGAACAGAATAGATTTTTAAAAATGGTGCAGAACAGTCACCGGATCACAATCCTACTGAGAATCTATGGAATGGACTTTAACAACATATTATAGCACTAAAGCCCAAAATTTTGGCCGATTTCTTGAATGAAACTCAAAATTCCTGATATGCCATTCCAATGGAGCGTTTATGTCTCTAGTGGAGAGTATGTCCATAAGATGTACAGCTATTACTCAAAATAGTCGTTATCCAAGTTCAGTTTTTTTTTACGGTTTGATTAAAGTTTTTTTTAATTTGTGCTAAATTACTGTCCAATCACTTTTCGTATCATTTGTATTTTAGATTGCATAAAACTAAAATGCAACATAAGAACCGAACAAAAACAACGTTAAATGGTCATCTTATCGTACGTAATATTTAAAAAAAAAACACCGGGCAAAAACATAAAAAGAAGTTGAAATATTTGCTTTATAAAGCTACATGTGGTGAATGTGCTAAATTCGTGGCCACCACTGTATATACGCCAAAAGAAAATTAAATAAATACTATCCAAAAACAGAGACGGATAAAACTTGCTAGTAAATAAACAAAATATAATTTGTATATTTTCGTGGCATAATGTACCTCAAGCAGTACAATTTGTAAAAAAAAGTACAACAAATCGACAATCTCTAATCTGTTGGTATTACTGCACTATTGCACTCCATGGATTCGCCCAGCCGAACTTAGCGCCTATTATAAGTGTTATTGTTTGTTTTGTTCTACTAAAATCACATATCAGATGAGTGTGGAACCACTCTATTCTAGGCGGCGTGCCAAATGTTTCACACAAATGTTGCTTTTGTGTTGAATAAACGTTTTTATGTTATTCGGGGATGGGATGCATATGTGTGTGTGTGTGAGCGGTACGACGAACACAATGCGATATAATTTGTATTTTATAACTGACCATAATCACTGAATTTGCAATTGTTACCACAAATAAAGCATATGCACACACACACACACGAGTGTAACAACAGCAAGTACACTCTCTCAAAGCTACACACTGACTGACGTGTACGTGAGAATGAGTGGACTCACATAAAGGCAACACACGGACAACACTATTGTCATTACTAAAAAATGCGTACACACATGCCGATGACGACGATATTCGTCCACACGACGTACACACATCGTCTGTACGTGTGTGTGCATGACAACAATTGCTTCATCGGCATTAGCACGATGGTTGTCCCCATCATATGCAAGTGGTAGTGGCGAATGGAAGGTAGTGGTATTATCTACCACTATCTCTTCTATGGCGCTGCTGCCGTTAGTGAGAGGGGAGAGCAATAACACAACAATAGCAGTATCAGTAGCAGTATCAGTGTAGCAACAGTGACAGAGCCCAGCCACTAACAGTAGCAACAACAGTCGCAGAGTGTGTAACAGAGTGCCACAGTTAAATGTTAAGTTTATTGGCTTAAAGTACGTTACGTGTCGTGAATTAAAATAATAGAAACAAAATGCAACAATGCCGGCTCTACTCACACATCCATACATATGTATCGACATAGTCACACATGCTAGTGATGATGATGACGATGGTATTGTTGTTGGTGGTGGTGTTGATAATAATGATACATTATTACATACATTCACTACACGCCGTCGTACATATAAAAATATGTAGTTACGCATTCGTACACGAGTGAGTTCATGCGAGTACATATACACATATCCCATATTTCCATGCTGATACTGATATACTGACACACAATTGGTTGTGTGTGCATTTTATTATTTATAGTAATGCGGCAGCTCATCCCCCCGGTATATACAATTTTTTCGGATATATGATGTGTTTTACATAAAATGTTCTGGATTCAATTTGAAATTCAAAATGTTTACCTGAAAAAATGAAACAATAGAAAAAGCTCTGTAAACTGTTTGCTTGTCTCTCCCATAATGTGTAAATTTTAGGGCGGGCATGTAGTGTCTGAGATATCAATGTTGAAGTTAGTACCCATATTAGTTTCTACCAATTAAAGAAATAAATCCAAAATATAAAAGTAAAACACACGATTACTTCTACATTTTGCTGATATCTCAGAAAGTACTGAAACTTGCAGAGTTGTTCATAGTAAGCTAATATCACAATTTGCGTAAAATATATCATAACGTTTCTAATATGTAGCTACTACTGTGGAACTCACGTCATTTCAATTGATCCTACCTACAATTTGTTCTGAAACCAGTTAATAGTGAATTGAATTGCATCTTCAAAATAACTCTGTCGGTGCTTAATTAAATATTAGCCAAATTTGAAACTCATTTATCTCTGTTCTACATCGATTTAGGGTACTCATGCTTTAAATTCGATCCGATCTAGAATCCATATTAAATACAATCTTGATAAAATATATACAGTGGCACAGAAAAGTTTTGCTGTTAATAGTTGTGTTAAGTCTAGTTCAATTGGTGTTGATGGTATACCTGTAAAATTTTTAAAGTTGATTTTCCCATACATCTCGAGTTGCCTGCTTCACTTTTTTAATAGCATTTTCACAACGTCTGTTTTCCCCACTGCTTAGAAAATTGCACGCGTTGTTCCTATTCCTAAAGTTAAGGGCTCGTATTGCTTTGATAATATGAGACCTATTAGTATTCTTCCTGCTCTTTCTAAAGTTGCTGAACATCTTATAAAGCATCAAATTCTTGGGTTTATTGAGGATAAGAAATTGCATAATAATTACCAATATGGTTTTAGGCAAGGTCTTAGTACTACGTCACACTTATTGCACTTGACAGACACTATTAGGGAAGCAATTGATATTGGTGGTGGTGGTGTTCTGGTTGGTCTGGATAGTCGTGTAGACTATGTTATGTTAATTGATAAATTGAAGAGCTCATTTTTATTTTCCTCCACGGCGTATAAGCTGGTCTATTCATATTTACAGGGCCGCTCTCAGTTCGTATCTTTTAATGGCAATGTTTCAGATATACTCAACATTAGCAGCGGAGTGCCACAGGGCTCTGTGTTGGGTCCTCTCCTTTTTATTTTGTATGTTAATGATATAACCGTTAGCATTGATAATAGATGTTGCTTTCCCTTTTTCCATGCTTTATATAAGGTTACTTTCTATATATGTTTGTGTGTCACAAAATTTGAAATCAATTTTTGAAAGCTTTTTTCTCAACCAATTTTGCTCAAATTTTGCACACTTAATCATTTTCGATGACAATACAAGGAAATGGAAAAATTTGACCAATTGGACAAAGGGGCGTGGCACCTCCCATACGAAGTTAAAACCTATTATTGAATATTGTCAGTTCTATGACACCTAGAATGCTGAAATTTTGTGTAAGTGCATCTAGCATCAATTCGCATAGTTGTGCCAAAAATGGGCGGTATTGGAAAAGTGGGCGTGGCATCTCCCATACGAAGTTAAAACCTATTATTGAATATTGTCAGTTCTATGTCACCTAGAGTGCTGAAATTTTGTGTAAGTGCATCTACCATCAATGTGCGTAGTTGTGCCAAAAAGGGGCGGTATTGGAAAAGTGGGCGTGGCACCTCCCATACGAAGTTAAAACCTATTATCGAATATTGTCAGTTCTATGACACCTAGAGTGCTGTAATTTTGTGTAAGTGCATCTAGCATCAATGTGCATAGTTGTGCCAAAAATGGGCGGTATTGGAAAAGTGGGCGTGGAACCTCCCATACGAAGTTAAAACCTATTATTGAATATTGTCAGTTCTATGACACCTAGAGTGCTGAAATTTTGTGTAAGTGCATCTAGCATCAATTCGCATAGTTGTGCCAAAAAGGGGCGGTATTGGAAAAGTGGGCGTGGCACCTCCCATACGAAGTTAAAACCTATTATTGAATATTGTCAGTTCTATGACACCTAGAGTGCTGAAATTTTGTGTAAGTGCATCTACCATCAATGTGCGTAGTTCTGCCAAAAATGGGCGGTATTGGAATAGTGGGCGTACCACCTCCCATACGAAGTTAAAACATATTATCGAATAGTGTCAGTTCTATGACACGTATAGTGCTCAAATTTTGTGTAAGTGCATCTAGCATCAATGTGCGTAGTTGCGCCTAAAATGGGCGGTAATGCAAAAGTGGGCGTGGCACCTCCCATATGAAGTTAAAACCAAAATTACACCTACTGTAATTTTGTGTAAGTGCATCTAGCATTAATGTGCGTAGTTGTGACAAAAATGGGCGGTAATGGAAATGTGGGCGTGGCACCTCCCATACGAAGTTAAAACCTATTATTGAATATTGTCAGTTCTATGACACCTAGAGTGCTGAAATTTTGTGTAAGTGCATCTAGCATCAGTTCGCATAGTTGTGCCAAAAATGGGCGGTAATGCAAAAGTGGGCGTGGCACCTCCCATATGAAGTTAAAACCAAAATTACACCTACTGTAATTTTGTGTAAGTGCATCTAGCATTAATGTGCGTAGTTGTGACAAAAATGGGCGGTAATGGAAATGTGGGCGTGGCACCTCCCATACGAAGTTAAAACCCATTTTCGAATATATGCCGTTCTATGGCAGATAAAAAACTGAAATTTTGCAGTAATTTTTCCTTCTACAAAAGATAACTAAAAAAGAATTTCTAGGCCCAATAGAATTCTGCTTGCATAAAGCATGGATTTGAAAAAATTTTTTTTTGATTTACTAGTTATATGCTGATGATACACATCTCTTTTTTAGATCAGATGCTACCAATACATTGGTTGCAGATATAAATTATACACTGGGAGCTGTGAGCCGGTGGTTAGATAACAATAACTTTAGTGTGAATGTTTCGAAACCCAAAGCATTACTTTTTGGGACATTGCGCCACAGCATCTCTAGTTTATTAATTTATATGAATGGTGTTAGAATTGGGTTTGTCGATGAGATGAAGTGTCTCGGAGTAATTCTTGATCCCAAACTGGATTTTAGTAGTCATTTTGAGTCGCTATTTCCTATTTATTTACACTACGAAAGCTATACTGCACTGATTTTTATTTGCCTCAAATTATAAGGAAGAGGCTTGCTTTTGCATTACTTATGTCTAACATTTCTTATTGTATAGAATTAGTATCTGGCACAAATGCTGAGTGCTTTGGTAGGCTTGAAAGACTCTTTAATTTGGTAGTTCGTTTTGTTTTTAGGTTGAATCGTCATGATCATATTTCTGAACATGCAATTCTGTTTTTGGGCATGCCGTTCAACTTATTTGTTAAACAACGTATTCTCCTTTACTTTTACAACATTATTATCTCTGGTTCTCCAGAGTTTCTTTATCATAAGTTTATATTTTCTAGGTCAACTCGTAACCCACAACTTATTCTGCCTAGTTTTTCGTCTTCAGTTTTTGATCGGTCGTTCATTGTTCGTGTATCCAGAATTTGGAACCAGCTCCCTATTCATTTGCGTAGCTTTTCATTCCCTCCTCATGTCTTCATACAGAGATATTTAGAGTATGTTCTTCATCATTCCTAGTTCATTTATATATGCTTAAGCATATGGGCGTTTACCATTATCTTTTTTTAATCTGTAGAACAATATCTTTGTTGTTGGCTGGGGAGCCATTCATTACATTTTTCTATATATATTTATTTACTTTCTAAGTTATTTTTGTACTTTTATAATATTAGTTTTAAAATAGTTTTACTTTTTGTTATTTATTTTGAATTGTTGTACTTTGTGCGCAATATAAACAATTGGCCTTATTGGCTTTTGTATTGTGATGTTGAAATAAATGAAATGAAATGAATTAGTGGAATATTGAAGAGATAAAAGTAGGAAAATATGCAATTAAATTTTATGCAATTACAATTTAAAGGATACATAATTTATTTCCGAAAAATAATTAAATTTAATCTATGAGTCACAGAAAAGTCTACATACGACTAGTGATGATCATCAGTATTTTAGGGAATATAATGAAAATTGCTAAAAAACAAGTAAAAAAGGCGTTAAGTTCGGGCCGAACTTATATACGAACTTTATATACCCTCCACCATGGATTTCATTCCACAGAGGATGTCTATTTTCGTAGAAGTGCAGTAATATTACAGGAAAATATATTTTTTTCATATAGCCAAAGCAAAACAAATATTAAAAAAATAATTTAACAATAAATATAATATTTATTATTTCAAACCACGCTTACAACGCAAGGTTACCAATACGTTAACACTATATATCGAAATAATAGTTGAAGCCAATTCAAAAAATAAATATTTTTATTTTTATATCTTCAAAAAAGCTTTAATATCATAAATATTGGCAGATAGTGGGTGCTACAGTTGGGTGTATTTCCATTCTAATATATTTCCAAGTATATTTTGAAAATCTATTATCTCACGTACATAGTGCAAAATAACCTAACTTCTTTCTAAAAGCTCTTTATTTAAGTGTCTACGCAATAAGAGGCATGCACACACCGAATTTCATCATTCTAGTAAGTCGTTTAGTTGGTACTATTTTTATCCCTCTGTACCCATTACATCCCTTGGAAGTACGAATTTGTAAAAAATCTTTTATTTTTCGAGTCTACGCAGTCAGAGGAATATGTTTTCCGAATTTCATGACTCTAGCTGCGGTCATTTGGTTGGTACTATTATTATCCTCTTTTTCAGTTTAACCTTAAAAAGTACTAATTTCGAAAAATCCATTTATTTTACGTGTCTACGCAATCAGAGGAATGTATACACCGAATTTCATTATTCTAGGTGCAGCCTTTAGGTTGGTACCATTTGTATCCCTCTATTCCCATTTTATCCCTTAAAAGTACAAATTTGGAAAAAATGCTATTATATTATATATCTACTCAAGTAGAATATATGCACCGAATTTCGTGTTTCTAGCTGTTGTCATTTGATAAGTACCATTATAATCCCTTTTTGCCCCATTTCACCCCCTACGAATAAAAATCACTTTATGGTGTACCTTTTTGCTTTAGGGGGAATGCGCATACCCAATATCAAGTAAGTACAGGTAAGTGAGGTAAATTTTTTTCCCTTTGGGCCGATTTCGCCCAGTTTCAATCCCAGCCGATCTATGACTATAAGATGTATTTATGGAAAATTTTCTTTTCGGTTAGATGCTAGCGTGCTTTCAACAGACGGGCAGACGGACGGACATGGCTAGATCGTCTTAGAATTTTATGACGATCAAGAATATATATATAGGGTCTGGTCGATATTTCAAGGTGTTTCAAACGGAATGACAAAGTTAGTACACCACCATCCTGGAGGTGAAGGGTATAACAAGTATAAACACTGCTAAGTTCGGCTGGGATAAGATTACAGGAAAATTATAATTTTTTAATATAGGCAAAAAATATTGAAAAAATAGTTTAAAATGCTTATAACACAAGGATAGAAATACGTTTATACTATACTAGCTGAACCCCCGCCAGCTTCGCCAGGCAGAAAAACAGACGGAAATTAAAATCAGGTTTCATGGTGTTTTTCTTGTGATCGGTAATATATGCACCACTTATAATCAATGGATATGTTCCATGGAGAATATTGAAGAACAGAACATTAGTTTACGGTGAAAAAGGAAGAATTGTCAAAAATCAAATTTATTTTAAGTTGAGTGTGATTGTCCTCCTTTCCATAACCAAAACTATAAACTTCCTACGTAAGAAGAACTTACTTAATCGATTAGTTGGAATTCAAATGTACTACAAGCAAAACATATAGAAAGTCAATCAAATTGTTCACAAGTCAGACAACACAAAAACTAAAAAATTAATATAATTTCCATTTTCTTGACTTAAGTCGGCTTTTGACGAATGAATATTCAGTTTTTTGTAGCCTTTCTTTACTATTGTGCTAAAAAATGCAAAGAAAACGTGTAATTTTACAAAATTCAAATAAAAAAATTCCCCATCTTTCATATTCCGTCCATTTGTATATTGTCTAATAAGATTACAAATAAATTAACTCACACAACAATATAGGAATCTCGGTGTCGAATATACTCTAAAACAGGTTTTAACTTCGAATGGGAAGGGATACGGTCACTTTCCGCCCATCTTTGCACAACTATTTACACTGGATATACTAACACAAATTTTCAGCACTCTAGGTGTTATAGAAATGACAATATTCGATAATAGGTTTTAACTTTGTATGTGAGATACCACGCCCACTTTTCCAATACCGCCCATATTTGGCACAACTACGCATATTGATGCTAGATGCACTTACACGAAATTGCAGAACTGCACTGTTTTAACTGCATATGGGAGGTGCCATGCCCACTTTTCCAACACCGCCCATTTTTGGCACAACTACGCGTATTGATGCTAGATGACTTTCACAAAATTTCAGCACTCTAGGTGTCATGGAACTGACAATATTCAAAATTGGGTTTTATCTTCGTATGGGAGATACCACGCCCACTTTCCCAATACCGCCCATTTTAGCACAACTAGCATAAGAAGATCGGTTCAGTAGTTTAGGCTGCTATAAAGAACAAACAAACAAACACAGATTCATTTATATATATATATATCATTTTTATATATATATAATATATATAAAAATCAGAAATTATTTAATACATATCTCAATTAGCAAAAAATATGATAATTTCCATATGTACTCCATATGTACACATATGTAATCCATCGTGGAGGGTATATACGATTCAGACCGGTCGAAATTGTCTCAATATATTTTACAGAATTAAATATATGACAGGTTGTGTAAGTGCCATTTTGGAAGATATGAAAAATTCAACGATACTGGGTTGCCGCCGTTTTCAATATTTTTCAAAAAAAAAATCGTTTAAGACAATGGGCTTACTATCTTCAAATTAAAAGACTTGATAGGTGGCAACATGTTTATCCATTGGTTCTATTTAAATAAATCAGAGATAAAAAAATCTGGCACCACCATAATCGATAAGTAAGAGAGTAATAAATAGTAAGCTACTTTCTTGTTCAGCTCCATCGAACAGGCCGAATGCCTTCAATTCTAAACGATGCCACATTCCTCAAATCCCCAATCCCTATGCTGGACATTTGCTTTGCTGCTAGTATTACCGCACATTACTGACATCATCACAAAGTTTTGTTTATTGAAGTTGCTCTGTTTAAGCGAAAACTTTTTCTTGCTGCAGGATGTCAGTTGTAAATGCTTCATCCTGCCCTGCCTGAACAAACTTCAGCCGACAACTTTGTATTGAAAATGTCTGTATTTCTTTGGAATTTCACAACGTGCCTAACGAAGCCTTGGGAATACATCAGATAAAATGTCCCATATGAGGACAGTGGCAGAGCTAGTGGGAGGAAAACATTCAGAGATACGTACATATGTACACAAGAGTACCTACTTAATCATCATTATCATTACCACGTACGTGTTAAAAAGATTTGTGGTTAATAATGTACTTAAAGCCAACATCAACAACAACAACTGCAAAGTTGCCTTTTAGTTCATTTTCCGTGCGTCAATATTCTCTTCCAGTTATTTTTACTTTTATTTAAGTTCAATTGAATTGAATTCGAGGTATTTGTTCGTTCGTCCGTCCATTCCAATCTCTGCGTGTGGCTGATTAAGGGTTTGAGGCACGTGCTTCTTTGGCCAAAATGAATATAAAAAAGATGTAGCATAAAAGTGAAATGTAATGAAAGTCGTAAATATTTAATATTCACTTTTATACGGCGGACACGAAGTACACCTGCTGAACACACGTACACGTGCACACACAGTGGGGGAAATAAGAATAAGACCAGTCGGTTGCTAATCGGATTTAAACTGATTTTAGTTATTTAATTACTTCAGTCCAAAAAAATGGAAAGATATACATTGATATTCTTGGAAAAAGAATCTTCAGTTTAATGCTGACTATGAATGTTTAAAGGATTTTCACTCTTAAACGTCACTGCCCAGCAAGAAGAGAGAATGAAAAATGAAATGAGAGTTGTGAAAATGTTGTTTTTTACTAATGAATTTAACATGGGGGATTCATAGGAGGGATGTCCGTTATTTTGATTGAATTGAAAGTTCGTTTTATATTGAGCCACTAGTTCCATTTTAAAAAATCCCCCGCTACCAGGGGTAGAAGAGCAAACCTTCTGGTTGCTACAACGACACTCTAACCAGTTATCCTCTGTTGAGATAAACCCACTTTTATGTATAATTGAAAATAGGTAACTCAATAAAATATTTGGCTAATATGAAATGATATGTATAACAAATAAATATTAAATTAATGAATACTATTTAATGTTATTGTTGTTCTGAAGCCCTAATAACACAGTAGAACACGCCCATCTAAGGTATACTGCGGGACTGTTTTGGGTCTCTCTTTCATAAAAAAATATAAAAACAAGTAGGGAAAGTCTAAAGTCGGACGGAGCCGACTATATGATACACTCCACTTGCTATCCTATTATAATTCAATTCTGTAAAAAAGTGAAAACGGGAAGGTTTTTTGTATCCCGTAAATGTATGTGTTTGACAAAATATGTTAAATCGGAAAGAACATTTGTATGAGAATATATTGAAACCTGGAACGAAATAGGTGAAATATAAAATGTATATTTTGGCCAAAATCGGTAAAACTTTTGGGAGCAACATTTGTATTTGGGCTATATTTAATTCTGAACCGATCTTACCCACTTTCACCATAGCTTTGTTTAGTTGGACTATAAGATGTTGTGCCAATTTTAAAGAAAATCGGATACAATATGTGGTTTCTAGAGCGCAAAAGTCAAATCGGGAGCGACATTTGTATGGGGGCTATATCTAAATCTGAACCGATCTTATCCAATTTTTGCATAGGTGTCTCTAGTTGGATTATAAGATGTTGTGCCAAATTTGAAAAAATTGGGTACAATATGTGGTTTCTAGAGCGGAAAATGTCACATCGGGAGCGACATTTGTATGGGGGGCTATATCTAAATCTGAACCGATTTTCCTCAAATTAAATAGCGTCCGTCCTTGATCCACAAAACTTACTTGTGCCAATTTTTGTTAAGATCGGACTATAATTGCGGCCTGCAGTTTGATTACAACAATAGATGGACAGACAGACGGACATTGCTAAATCGACTCAGAAAGTGATTCTAAGTCGATCGGTATACTTAACAATGGGTCTATCCCACTTCCTTTTGGGTGTTACAAACAAATGCACAAAGCCATAATACTCTCGTGGAGTGTATAAACAAGGAAGAGCAAGAGTTCGGCCGGGCCGAATCTTATATACCCTCCACCACGGAGTGCATTCCACAGTATTACCAGCAGATTAAAGGATGTCGACTTTACATAGAAGCACAGTACCATATTACGAAAATTGTGATATTTTTAGCACATTACTATATTTGTTTACTATTTCAAACTATAATGTATACTTATGCGCACTGTGTAAAATCTACTACTATAAATAAATACAATGCTGTAATTGTGAAAGTGAACATGCCTAAATATTAGGCGATTGTCAGTCGCCATTTGGGAGAAGCATTTTCAGATACAGACAAAGTGATAAGAAAAGTATAAATTTTAAAGATATCCCCATTCGCCCCATTTTCCGCCCAAATGTAAAAATTTCGAAAAAACCCTTTTTCGAGTCTTCATAGTCAGAATGTATACATCGAATTTCATGATTTCATTTTTATCCCTTAAAAGTACGAATATCGAAAAATCCCTCTATTTTACGTGTCTATGCAATTAGAGGGATGTGCACACCGAATTTCATGATTCTAGCTGTTGTCGAATCATTGGTACCATATTTTATCCCTTTTTGTTCCATTTCGCCCGCTAAAACTTTTATTTTCTTTGTGGTGCTTCCAAGCTACAAGAGGAATGTCCGCAAAAAATTGTAACTGTAAGAAAATAAGAAATTTAATTAATAAGCCAAGGCTACCAATATTTGTATACTATGTATATATATAATGGAAATAATACTTCAATTCATAAAGTAAATATAAGGGAGCAATCATAAATACCCTAAATATTGGTGGATAGAGAGTGTATTTTCAGATACAGTCGTTTGGTTTGTTGTATTTCCATCCTATTTTAATTTCAAAAGTATAAATTTTGAAAATACCTTATCTCTCACGTACGCAGTATAAGACAACTTCATGATTCTACCATTTTTTGTCGTAAAAGCAACAAAATAAAGTACGAATTTGGAAAAAGAAATATTTTACGTGG
Source organism: Polietes domitor (assembly GCA_947397865.1). NCBI lineage: Eukaryota > Metazoa > Arthropoda > Insecta > Diptera > Muscidae > Polietes > Polietes domitor. The sequence continues at coordinate 12,227,282 of OX377620.1, forward strand.
CTATGCAGTCAGATGAATGTATACACCGAATTCCATGATTCTAACAGCGGCCATTTTGTTGGTACGACTATCTAAAATCCCTTTATTTTACGTATCTACACGATTGGAGGGATGTACACACTGAATTTCATCATTCTAGCTGTATTCGTTTAGTTGGTACTATTTTTATCCCCTGTAGCCATTGTATCCCTTGAAAGTACGAATTTGGAAAAAACGTTTTATTTTTAGTGTCTACGCAGTCAGAGGAATGTATACTCCGAATTTCATGATTTTAGCTGCTGTCATTTGGTAGGTACTATTTTTATCCCCTTTTTCCATTTTACACCCTAAAAGTACGAATTTCGAAAAATTCTTTTATTTTATGTGGTTACGCAATCAGAAGAATATATACACCGAATTTCACTATTCTAGGTGCAGTCGTTAGGTTGGTACTATTTTTATCCCTCTATCCCCATTTAACCCCTTAAATGTACGAATTTAGAAAAAAATACTTGTATATTATGTATCTAATCTATTAGTGGAATGTACAGTCCAAATATCGTGTTTCTATCTCTTGTCGTTTGATAGGTCCCATTTTTATCCCTTTTTGTCCCACTTCGCCCCCTACAAATAAAAAACACTCTATGGTGCCCTTTTATGCTATAAAGGGAATGCGCATTGCAAATATCAAGTAAATACAAGCTAATATTAGGGGTATTTTCAGTCCTTGTGAGGGAAAAATTTTTCACTCTGGGTCGATTCATCCCAACCGATCTAAAAGCATAAGACACATTTAGGAAAAGTTTGAACCTCTTAGCTCATTTTGTTCGGCCGCTATCGTGCATTCAACAGACAGACAGACAGACGGAAATGGCTGTATCGTCTTAGAATTTTACCATGACCCAGAATATATATATACTTTATGGGGTCTCAGACGAATATTTTAAGGTGTTACAAACGGAATGACAAAGTGAATATACCCCCATCCTGGAGGTGGAGGGTATAAAAAAAAATTTGTGTGGGGACACATTTTATAAAAAATACATTTTTATATGGGAGCCCCTTTAAGGATATGAATAGGGCATTCTAGCATATCAATTCGAAAAGTCGTGCACTATCCACCCCTAGTGATTGGTTTGATTGGTTTTTGTGTTAAGTTTTGGGTTTTGGTGTGTTCTGGCATATATAGTACAATTTTATGGCCAACATTTTCGTAGAACATTTCAACCCCGCCCTTCCCCCTTTTTCGGGGTGTTCTTTACAATTTGTTAGAATAAAAGTACCGTTATAAGGGAGCGTTAGAGGGTTAATATGTTCTACAAAAATATTTGCCATACCATTGTCCACAAAGTTGCTGAACATACCCTACAACTCAGATGTAAAGGAAACATAGTTGTATATACCGATATGGTGCAAGAACACGCCAGAGCTGGGAAACTTTAACCGCCTATAAAATGAAATTCCAATGTGATCTGTCAAAAGGCGTATATTTTTTTAATCTCCTCTTTCAGAATCCATTGTGAGAGTTCCTTAATTTTGGAAAAACTTTGAAATTGTTGTACAGTGTAATTAATAAACAAATAAATATTCGAAGTACTTCGGAAAAAACCATGTTTATATAATTGTTAAACTAAATTCTTTAAATTAATAAAATTAAACAAAATTTAAAATTGTTTATTTATATAAAAATAATAAAAAACAATGAAAAACGGCGTTAAGTTCGGCCGGGCCGAACTTTATATACCCTCCACCATGGATTGCATTCCACTGAGGTTGTCGGTTTTCGTAGAAGTGCAGTAATATTACAGAAAATATATTTTTTTTAATATAGCCAAACCAAAATAAATACAAATATTGAAAAAATAATTTTATAATTAAATATAATATTTTAATTATTTCAAACCATTATTTATTTCAAATCAAAAAATAAATATTCTTATATTTATAGTTTCAAAAAGCTTAAATACCATAAATATTGGTAGATAGTGGTTGCTACAGTTGGTTGTATTTCCATTCTGTTTTAGTTCCAAAAGTACAAATTTTGAAAATCCATTTTCAGACGTACATAGTACAACCTAACTTTATGATTCAACCAATTTTTTCCGTAAAAGAAAAAGTACGAATTTGGAAAAAAAACTTTTTATTTTGCGTGTCTATGCAGTGAGAGGAATGATTACACCGAATTCCATGATTCCAGCTGCGCCCATTTGGTTGTTACCATTTTTACCCCCTTGACGTTTCTACGCAATTAGAATTTCATCATTCTAGCTGTAGTCGTTTAGTTGGTACTATTTTTATCCCTCTGTACCATTGTATCCCTTGAAAGTACGAATTTCGAAAAATCCGTTTATTTTCCGTGTCTACGCAGTCAGCGGAATGTATACTCCGAATTACATGACTCTAGCAGCGGTCATTTGGTTGGTACTATTTTTATCCCCTTTTTTCATTTTAACCCCAAAAAGTACGAATTTCGAAATATCAGTTTATTTTACTTGTCTATGCAGTCAGAGGAATGTATACTCCGAATTTCATGACTCTAGCTGCGGTCATTTGATTGGTACTATTTTTATCCCCTTTTCCATTTTAACCCCAAAAAATACAAATTGTGAAAAATCCGTGTATTTTACTTGTCTACAGCGAATTTCATCATTCTAGGTACAGTCGTTTGGTTGGTACCATTTGTATCCCTCTATTCCCATTCTACCCCTTAAAAGTACGAATTTGGAAAAAATACTTTTGTATTATGTATCTACTCATTTAGAGGAATGTACACACCGAATTTCGTGTTTCTAGCTGTTGTCGTTTAATATGTACCATTTGTATCCCTTTTTTGCCCATTTCACCCCTACAAATAAGAAGCACTTTATGGTGCACGGTTTTGCTATAAGGGGAACGCGCATACCAAATATCAAGCAAATATAAACAGACATATTCAAAAACATAAATACGCCAAAATATTAGGGATTTTTATGGGTATTTTTAGTCCTTGTGAGGGAAAAAATTTTCCCTTTAGACCGATTTCGCCCCGTTTCAATCCCAACCGATCTACGACTATAAGACGCATTTATGGAAAATTTGAACGTTCTAGCTTCTATCGTTTAGATGCTAGTGTGCTTTCAACAGACGGACGGACGGACATGGCTAGATCGTCTTAGAATTTTATGACGATCAAGTATATATATACTTTATAGGGTCTCAGGTCGATATTTCAAGGTGTTACAAACGGAATGACAAAGTTAGTATACCCCCATCCTAGAGGTGGAGGGTATAAAAAAACAAAGAAATATTTTTCCTGAGCCAAGAATCGAACCCGAGACCTTCTGGGTGTAAAGTGGACATCTTATCTCTGTGAATAATTGTGAAAATGCTATTCTAAAATGTTACTGCTAATATTAACATGTTACTGTTAATATTAACATATTATCAGCTTCTTTTGGAAGCCGTTCAAAAGAAGTTACATTCAAAGTTGGCTGCGTTGGTTTTCCTAATTTCCTGTACTAAAGTGACCCTATATACATTTTCGGCACTGTATTTATTCTGCACAGCCTTCCTATATAAAGATTTGTCGTATGCACACATTCATATGCGTATGAGACGAGCTAAACTTTATTATAGATTTGGTTTAAGCCACCGATGCGTGCTGTTTGCTGTCCGTGTCTTTTGCAATGGATAGTTTTTGTCGCCGCATTTGGAGTTCGTCGGTATTATTTAATAGGAGTCGATTTCGATTTTGTTTTTGGTTGAAATGTTATTTCACTAATTTTGTATTACGGCCGACCACATCGACTGTAGTACGGCATTTTTGTTGCTGCTGTTAATTTGCATAAAAGGAAATCAAATGCTTCCATAGCGTTCTCTACATATTAAGCAGCTGTGTTGTTGTTTTTTTGCTGTTGTGATGGAGCTATTATATAAAATAATTTTGTGGTCTGTTTAATTGAATTTAATGCAATTAAAAACACACAAAAATTAGCAATGTTTTATATCGAGCAATACAGTTTTAGAATTTTAATTAATGTGTAAGCAATATATCTGGGCAGACTCAAAGGTAGCTGGCTGGCGGGACTTGGACAATGTCCGACACTAGCGGCTGATAGGCCAAATTTTCATTGTTACATAATTACAATGGTGTAACATGTTATTAAAAACGTAACGATTTTTTTAACAAGCACTGACCTTTGGTAACATTTCAAGAAATTATTTTATGTAAATAATTTTATTGGACATTCATAATGTAGGCTTAGAGATAGTGAAGTTTACTTTACTTTTACTTTAATAATATATCGAAAAGCGTCCTGTTGAATTTTACGCTTAGTAGATGGATATCGCTTATGGGCAATATTTTTGGAAATAATGATGTTGATATGTCTATCACATCATTTAAGGGCGAGTTTCAAGCCAAGAAACCGGAAATCAGAAAATTATGATGATCCAGGATGGGGGTATACTAACTTTGTCATTCCGTTTGTAACACCCTGAAATATCGACCTGAGACCCTTTAAAGTATATATATTCTTGACCGTCACAAAATTCTAAGACGATCTAGCCATGCCCGTCCGTCCGTCTGTTAAAAGCACGCTAGCATCTAAACGAAAGGAGCTATAACGTTCAAATTTTCCACAAATGCGTCTTATAGTCGTAGATCGGTTGGAATTGAAACGGGGCGAAATCGGCCCAAAGGGAAAAATTTTTCCCTCACAAGGACTAAAAAACCCATAATAATCCCTAATATTTTAGAGTATTTAAGCATACCGGCTGTACCTAGAATAATGAAATTCGGTGTATACATTCCTCAGATTGCATAGACAAGTAAAATACACGGATTTTTCAAAATTCGTACTTTTGGGGTTAAAATGAAAAAGGGGATAAAAATAGTACCAATCAAAAGACCGCAGCTAGAGTCATGAAATTCGGAGTGTACATTCCTCTGACTGTGTAGATACGGAAAATAAACTGATTCTTCGAAATTCGTACATTTTGGGGTTAAAATAGAAAAGGGGATAAAAATAGTACCAACCAAATGACCGCAGCTAGAGTCATGGAATTCGGCGTATACATTCCTTTGTCTACGTAGACATGAAATATAAAAGGTTTTTTTCAAATTCGTACTTTCAAGGGATACAATGGGTACGGAGGGATAACAATGGTACCAACCAAACGGCGACATCTGGAATAATGAAATTCGGTGTATACATACCCCTGATTGCGTAGACACTTAAAATAAAAAAGATTTTTCGAAATTCGTACTTTTTGGGGTTAAAATGAAAAAGGGGATAAAAATAGTACCAATCAAACGACCGCAGTTAGAGTCATGAAATTCGGAGTATACATTCCTCTGACTGTGTAGAAACGGAAAATGAACTGATTTTTCGAAATTCGTACTTTTTGGGATTGAAATGGAAAAGGGGGATACAAATAGTACCAACCAAATGACCGCAGCTTGAGTCATGCAATTCGGAGTATACACTCCTCTGACTGCGTAGACACGGAAAATAAACGGATTTTTCGAAATTCGGGATAAAAATAGTACCAATTAAAAGACTACAGCTAGAGCGATGAAATTCTAATTGCGTAGAAAGGTGGTCAAGGGGGTAAACATGGCACCAACCAAATGGACGCAGCTGGAATCATGGAATTCGGTGTATACATTCCTCTGACTGCATAGACACGCAAAATAAAAAGTTTTTTTCCAATCTCGTACTTTTTCTTTTACGACAAAAATTGGTTGAATAATGAATAATAGGTTATTTTGGACTATGTACGTCTGATAATGGATTTTCAAAATTTTTACTTTTGGAATTAAAATAGAATGGAAATACAACCAACTGTAGCACCCACTATCTACCAATATTTATGGTATTTAAGCTTTTTGAAAATATAAATATAAGAATATTTATTTTTTGATTTGAAATAGATAATGTTTTGAAATAATTAAAATATTATATTTATTTATATAATTATTTTTTTAATATTTGTATTTGTGTTGGTTTGGCTATATTAAAAAAATTATATTTTCCTGTAATATTACTGCACTTCTACGAAAACCGACAACCTCTGTGGAATGCAATCCATGGTGGAGGGTATATAAAGTTCGGCCCGGCCGAACTTAACGCCGTTTTTACTTCTTTTTGAATTAGTTTGTAAGGTAACCGTACTACATATTTACTTAAAAAGTATGCTAAAACTATACATTGTTTTTTAATTGTAATTGACTGAGTTATTAAAGTTTTTACTAAAACAAAATTTTTCCTAAAATACTAGTTTTAGTCATTCCAGTTCACATCTTAAAAATTCATTTTAGTGAATAATTTGGGAGCACATTTTCCCTACTTTGGGAATTCGGGTATTTTTTTGGGAAAAATGGGAAATCTAGTAATTTTTCATCGTTTTTAGTGGACTTCAATTCGTAAAGTAATTTGTATTTTTGAAAAAAATTAGCATTTATAAAAACTTCAATAAATCAGTCTATTACTAACGAATTTTAAAAAACATACTTTTACTCTATGTTAAATTTGTTATTAAAGTAAATTTATAAGTGTTACAGTTACCAAACGAAATAATGCGCAAAAATATTGTTAGAGTCGAGAAATGGTTAAAACTTGCTTAAAAAAGAGTGTTTGAGAAAGTACATTTATTTCTTAAGTTTTCTTAAATCGATTGATAACTAACTAAGTTACAGTCCTATACGTGTGCAAAGGTAAGAAAAAACGGGGTTTCTATTTCATTCTTTTTGGTATGGCTGTGTTATAATTGGATTACTTTTATTTTTTTTTCGTACATGTTAAAACCAGCTGTTCTATTTACAAAAGTGGTACCGAGTCGTAAAATAAAAGTAAATTAATAGTGTTTTCAACTAAATTTAGCCTCAGTTGGAGGTAAACTGGTCCTGTTCAGTAATAAAGCCACAAATATTTATAACAATGCTCTCAAAACTCAACACAGAAAGATGAAATTTGGATTTGGAAAATGTTTTTTTTTAAGTCAGCTTTCAAGGATAATGCAGAATTAAAATTATAAAGTAAATTTCAACCTTTCTGTTCCACTTCTCAAAACTACAAAAATTACTTAGATTGCCCAAAGTGTCCTCTTTGATTCGGCTCCAATGTCGTCTTTCAAGGACTAGCATTACAAATTACAAAAATATTGTGGAATAATTATATCATTCAAAAATGTCAAGTACTTTTAATCACAAACTCGACCAGGCTATGGAAAACTCAGTGCACAGTTTTCTTATGTTTCGTGTCAGGTTTCAGAATTATATAGACATTTCCCTGATACATCATTTATTTTAATTTTGTCGAATGGTGCTAACTTTGTCATTTTAATGTATTTTTGTTCACAAATCTGCTGTTGACATACATTTTCCATTTATATCTTTTAACTAACTTTAACATAAGACTGTAGACTCACAGCACACAACCAAAGGCACAAATTGTGGTAAACAATCTCCCGATTTTTTCATTATCGCCGGCTATCAATGATGTTGCTATGAAGCCTTTAAATCAACTCTTGAATCAGTCTGCAATTTCAGCCAAAAATAAAATATTTGCTAAAGTTGTCATGTTGCTAAACCATTTCAAATTCCTCTCGTTTACGATTCTCGTTTTTAATTCACAAATTAAGCAAAAACATCAAATAATGAATAATTCACTTTGTCAACGCTAATACCCAATCCAATTCAAGCCAAGCCAACCAACCACCCAGCCAGCCAGCCAGAAGAACTTCAACGTCAAACTCATTTGAAATACCAAAAGTACTTCCTCACCCTCGCCAAGTGAGCGCAATGAAATGAATACATTACACGCTTGGTTTTGTGGCCGTCTGTCAGTCTTCCTCTTCTTCTGCAAAAATTATGAGTGGAATAACAAATTGGGCCAAAATGCCACAGAGACTTATTCGCGTTCACTTTTGGCCCCCGTCGCTGCAATACTAGCCCTCTTGTCCACCATCATGATGATGGTGAGTGGCGACATCCATAAGGGTAAGTGTGTTTGTGTGTCAGCGCCGTCACGTCAACAAACACACCGTGGAACTATCACGGCGACGACATAACAATTTATGGCCGAAATTGTATGCGTTTAAGCCACCTCCGAAATGTTATGCTACCACGTACATACATATGCACGCACGTATGTATGTAGTGCTGAGTGTTAAATTGATTCAAATTGCTCGGTTCAATAATATAAAATCTAAATGCCCGCTGAGAAACGTAAACAGTTGCCAAAATCCATTCAAACGCAACACGCCAAGCCGCCCCTCGCTCCTACCAAAGGATAAACGATAATTATTTTAATTATAAAAAATACGTAAAGTTGTTTCGTGTCCGTCGTGTAATCATGTTTGCTTTTGCTGGTCGTTCATCTTCTGCAGCCTTGAGCGCTGCTGCCGTCTTGTGCTTCCTCAGTGTGGCCAGTGATGCCCAGCTGGCCTTCCATACGGATGCCAATACCAATTCGTTTACACTGAAAACACCCGGTCTGCAACAGAGTTTCACACGGTATTTCGGTGGACAAGGTGGTAATCTGCAACAACAGCAACAGCAACAAGTTCAACCTCAACAATTGCAACAGCCACAACAACAAGTACAGGTGAGTTGACGTGCCACAAGGATAACAAGGATATGTTCGTTCAACACACATTCAAGTGTTCGGGGTCATTTGCCATATGGCTTAATCATAATTATGAAAGGATTGTGCTGTCTTCATGGTGGTCCATGTCAACGTTATTTTGCTACATGGCCAACATTAGGTGTGTTTTTATTCGCAAAGTCGCCAGCAAGTGGTTTATGTGAGACAAATTCAAAGAAGCAATGAAGTGACTGATTATTTTGAAATGTTTAAAAATTAAGAAATATTTGCTGTGTTTTATTTTACTCACCGATAAATAAGCAGACATGAGATTCAAAAAGTTTGTATGAAAAAAGTTCAATATTTCCCCGCTTAATAAGAATAATTTCAAACTACCGCTTATTTCCAAAAAAAGAAATATATTACAAACAATTTCAACTACATATTAGTTTATTTATCGGCGCGTTAAACAAAATTTAAAAGTTGTTGTTTTCTGAAAAAAATTGTTTCCAAATATTTATTTATTTAAATAATTTTTGGTGGATTTTGCTACTGTGCGATGAACTGTGACACATTTTCTCCTAATCAATAGGGCTGTTTTTCTTTAAGCCGGGATAACAAGCTGCGATAACAAAAACGTTAATAAAAATTTAATTTTTTGCTCAAACTAAAAAAATATTTTTTCACATTGTCGCCAACTACAATACAAATATTTGTATCAAAACAAATTTTCAAAAAAATTAGTTTGTGTTGACTTAGCCTCGATAACAGCAAATTTGACTTACACTGGATAATTATCCAGGCTAAGTCCAATATTTTTAATATAAAATATTTTTTTTTCAAAATTTGTTTTCATACACACATTTATATTGCTGTTGGCGAAAATTTTAAAAAATAAATTTTTATTTTGAGTGAAATTTTAATTCTTTATTTAGGTTTTTCTTATCGCATCTTAGTTATCCAGTCTTAAAGAAAAACAGCCTTAATGATTATGAAGTTGTCTATAGAAATATATAATATATCAGCTTAGCCAAAGCTTGCTAAGCCATAAAAATCCCCTCTAGAAGAATTTAAAGATTTCAGTCCAAACAAAATCATTGAGGTCGATTTTCAAGTTGCTCTGAATAGAAGATCTACAAGGAATTACCGAGGGGGCCTGCCAGAGACCTCCGCAGACTTAATTATCCAAAATATTTATTAGTCAGGGAAACTTCATTGCACTAAAAAGAAAATCTATCAATTATAAATATCCAATGTGGACCAACCAACCACAATCAGGTATAGGAGATTTTTTATTCAGTTCTCTGCTTAGATAGAAATATTTTGTAACTATTTTGTCGAATGGCTGCATTTTCTGATATAATTCGAATCCTAATTTCAAAAACTATATTAATTTCTTATGTGTTTTGCATTTAATACATTTGTTTATACCGTTTTTGGAAAATTCTTCGAAGGTACCATTTACATTCGTACTCATATTTTGAAAATGCATATTAAATATTTTTTTTCGAATTTTTATTTTAAGCAATTTTGAGGGTACGTCGGGTAATAACCATGGTTGCTATGAATATTGAAAATTCCATGCAGTTACAATGGCTTAGGAACATGTGCATTCCACACTATTATCGGCAGATTGGAGACGACTGTCGACATTACATAGAAGTGCACTACCATATTAGGAAAATTGTGATGCTTTTTTATTATAATATTAATAGTTCTCTACTATATATAAATATATTTCCCCAAGTGTAATAGAAAAGTGCACATGAGGCAGCAATCTTCAAAAATATGCCCTAAATATTATTAGTTAGAAACAATTTCTCTCAAGTACGATTTTCCCCATTTGCAATTTCTTGATTCCAGCCACAGCCTAAATGTCTGTACAATTTTGCTAAGAAAAGTTCTAATATAGAAGATCCAACATGTTTAAGAATATAATATACACACCTAATTTTATGATTTTAGCTACAGCCGTTTGTTTGGTACCTGTTTCACTCATTCTTCCATTTTGACCCTAAAAGTACGTCTTATTTTCCGCATCTACACAGTCAGAATTGATTGGTGTCAAATTTAATCCCATTTAGTTCCTGAAGGTAGTAATATCGAAAGATCTCTTTATTTTTGAGTCTACGCAGTCAAAGAAATGTACACACTGAATTTCATTATCATAACTGCAGCCCTTTGGTTGGTAAAATTTTTATTCCCATTTTCGGCATAGAAGTACAAATTTCGAAAAAATAATTTTTGTTTCGCATCTTCACAGTCAGATTAATGTATAAATCGAATTTCATGATTTCAAATTCAGCTGTTTGGTTGGAACATTTTTTATCCCTCTTTTCCAATTATATCCCTTAAAAGTACGAATTTGGAAAATTACTTTTATGATATGTATCTACTCAATTAGAAGAATGTACACACCGAATTTCAAGGTTCTATCTGTTGTCGTATTATTAGTACAATTTTTATCCCTTTTTGTCCCATTTCTTCCGCTAAGAGTTTTATTTACTTTTTGGTGATTTTAGACTACAAGTAGAATGAATGTACGCAACAAATTTCAAGTGCATATAAATCAGAAATTTTCAAAAAATGCTTAAATAGTCTAAAAATTATGGACTATTTGCGATACTTGTTAGGGCCGATTTCGCCCACTTTCAATCACAATCGACCAGCAAGCATAAGACACATTCAGAGAAAATTTGAACCGTACGTAACCGGAACGAAATTGTACGTTGCTGCAACGAATTTGTTTATTGAAAGTCAACCAACGTCGGCGTTCGTTGCTGCAACGAACAAAGTTTCGTTGATGCAACGAATCTTGATTTAGTGGAAATTATAGTATGTTCGTTGCTGCAACAATGTTTTTTCGTTGCTGCAGCAATGATGATTCGTTGCTGCAACAATGTTGTTTCGTTGCAGCAACAATTCTATTTCGTTGCTGCAACAACTATAATTCATTGGTGCAACAACACTGATTCGTTGCTACAACAACGCGATGTCCTTGCTGAAACAATGCGGTTTCGAAAATATTCGTGGCATTATATTAAACATTTTCGTTGCAGCAACGAAACTTTATCGTTGCAAAAATTCGTCCTGGCCTCGAACGTTTTTTCTTTCAGTATAGATAATTTAGTTCCATGATGGCCACCGGCAGTGGACTTCGAAGTGATTATTCTCAACAGTAGTTCAACTACTTAAGGCAGAACTCCAACCACGTGAATGAGAACTACTATCGAATACATCCCAAAAACACACACTAGAAAAACACATAGTTTGTGTGTCTCCGATTGTTGCACCAACGAATAAATTGTTGCTACAACGATATCAGTTTCATTGCTGCAACGAATGAGTTGTTGAGGCAAAGTGTTCCATCCAATTCATTAAGTTTTATAATTTTTGACAAAATTATATGGATTTGTATAAAAACAAATCAGAAATTTATAGAATTTTTGTATTAATTAACGTTTTCCCATGTAAGCAATGAAAGAGAATATTTTCGTTGCATTAACGAATATTGAATTGTTGCAGGAACGAAAGTACGAAAAATCGATTTCATACCATAAACGTACACATCGTTGCAGCAACGTTTCGGATTGTTGTGGGAACGTAATATTTCGTTGCAGCAACGAAATTACAGTAATGAATCTGATTCGTTGATGCAACGAAAGATTTTTCTTTCAGTGTAGCTCACCTCATTCGGCAGCTAGCATGCTTTCAACAGACGGACATGGCTAGATCGTCTTAGAATTTTACCACGACCCAGAATATATATACTTTATAGAGTCTCTGATAAATATTTCAAGATGTAACAAACGGAATGACAAAAAATATCTTTTTTTTTTTTCAAAATATGGAAGCTTCATGTAATTGAGAATAATAACTACCACGGTGCTAACCCTATCATTTTTTGCTCTTACCAAATTTCCATTAATTTTTCATCTTTAAATTTTTGTTGAGGAAATATTTTTTTCGCCACAATATTTTAAATAATTCGGAAACTATTCGTCGGATTTAAAAAAATGTTCATAAAATAAAGAGTAATTAAATGTTTGACATTTTTTGAATTAAAGTCGTATTAATTGTTCCATAGTTATAAGAAATTAAGAAAAAAATTATATCAAATGTTGATTATTTTTCTAATTGCGGAGCTATAATATATGAATAATAGTGCTTATTTGCTGTTTGATATAAAATCAATTTCTCACACAAACCACACGATGACATAAGTATTTTTATGTAGAACATATATTAATTACACTGTGCGATAATTTTACATTTATTTTATTGGACCTGAGCAAAACAATATACATGTGTAACTAGATAGTGTAGAGAAAAACTGTGTACTCAAGTTTTCATTTCAAATTATATAAATGTTTAGATAATTTATTATCATACTTTAACGAGTCATACGAAAGCGATATGGGTATCAAATGAAAGTGAAAAATATCTGTTATAAATACTTTAAATATATCGCTCCTCTCTGTATTTGTTTAGTATTAAAAACAATTTCAAGTTTTCCCTCTTATTTATTTAGTTTATTCATCTTTTACTATTTAAGGGAGAAGATTTGGAATGGTTATTAATGCTAAACTAAAACAGATCAAGGGATGCAATTTTTAGTGTTTTTAACAGACATTCTTCTCTTTCATTTGACACCCATGACTCTCGAAAGTATGAAATCAAATTATTAAGACAAATATATACTTTGGAAATTAAATGTCCTGTAAAAATAAACACATTATCTCTAGTTTCATGTGTATATGGGTTTGTTCAGGTCCAAAAAGTACTGTCACACGGTGCTATCGATCAATCAATTATTTGGGGAAATTTATGCGAAAATCGTGATTTTTTCGTGAAGAGAAAAATATACGTGTATCGGTTTTAAGCAAATAAACATCAAAGTTAAAAATTAATTCATTTCGATTCAGTAGAGTAGTGCAATTAATAAGTCTTTTCTGTGTAGATAAGGTTTTTCTACTTAAAACAACCTTCTTCAAATTTGACGTGGTAGTTTTCAGTAGAGATCCACAAAATTAATTAGATGAATTAAAAATTTTCGTAATTAAAATTAAATGATTTTAAGGCTATAAAGTTGCGTAATTAATATATTAAATAATTCAATTGATATTTTAATTTATTCCTTCGTATTTTCTGTGTAGGTATTCTAAGTCGCTGGGTCGATTTCCAACCAAAAATAATCGTTTAAGGATGACTTGCAAAATATTTCCACCCTTGTGACCTAAATCACGTTCCTAAAAATAATAGTTTTTCTACACAATTTTCAATAGAAATTGAGAAAATACAACATCACATTGAGAAAATACAAATTGAAGTGACAAATTAAAATCGAGAAAATACAAATTGAAATTCAGAGATGTCCATTGAAATTGAGAAAATAAAAATGGAATTTAAATTTTCATTTCTGAATTTCAATTTTAAATTGTATTTGCTGAATTTCAATTTTTATTTTCTCAATTTTAATTTTCTTTTCTGAATTTCAATTTAATTTTTCCAATTTCAATTTGCATTTCCTCAATTTTATTTTGTTGTTATTTTCTCAATTTTAATTTTCATTTCTCAATTTCATTTTAATTTAATATAATTTTTACTTTTGCAAGGTCTTTTATTATACATATTTTATTTCTGCGAATTGATCCACCCTAATGTAAACTATATCTTGGTATGCTTGCTTTGTATATTGGTGTTGGATTTTATTTAGAAAAATTGCTTTGCTTTGCTTTTTTAATGCTTGGAAATCTTGCATGAGTGATCATTATCTATAAGTAAAATTGCTATATTTCTCGTACAGTTTGCAGTGCATGTTCTATTTTATATTAAATACTGATACTGATAATTCAGTTTGTTTGTGAGTGATACTTATACATGGCCTTGATGTCATTTGCAAAATTGTCCAAGCCCACCGATCGCTTACGTCGTCTCTCATCGGACTCGGATGAATCCGAGTCACTGCTATCCGACATCGAACGTTTATGCTTTACAGCATCGCCAAAGCCGATTTCCATGTCATTTTTATATTTGGAACCTAGAATTTCAATACTTTTGTCAAAACGGGCGGCTGCGCCATTATCAACGGCTTCCTTGACCTGGGCCGCGGCCATAATAACGCCCGTTTGAAAATCCTTCAAATAGAGGAAAAGAGAATAAAAGCTATTCAAACAATTTAATGTTTACCTGTGGCCTTCCCCTAACCGCTGGCATATTTGTTAACACTCCAAATAGTGCGGAATAAATTATTAATAATTTTAACATTTTTTCAATTTCTGCTTATCGCTTCGCTTTTTTTGCTTTCTCAACTACATGTATTAATTTTATTTTGTGTGCATTTATAGTAAATTTCATTGCTCCACATATATTAGTGCATGTCTCCTACGATCATTTATCATTTATTATTGTGCCTTTCAAATGCCTCATTGAAAACATTTTTTATTTATTTTCCCAAATTCTGTCATTAGAAATAAAAGTGCCGATTCTTATCTAAATTTTATTCAGGGTAATTGATTTTTGCATGCAATTCAGCACAATTTATATAATTTTGTAAACACTATAAATTAAGAGCAAATAATAATTCAATTCACCTCAAAGTGTTGATAAAAAATTATTTTAATTATAACTATGGCCCTGTTTGAATCGTAAGCGTGATTTATTATAATATCTTTGATAATATTCTGGTGATTGAACACTATAATTATGGATTGAAGAGAGGGGAGTTTGTGGGGTAGGTCAAAAGGTGGCAATAATTTAGAGTATCGATTACAAAATAACCCTACACGCAGTAAAATATTATTTAATGTAAAGGAAACTATTTTAATGAATCTTAATGTCAAATGAATTAATTAATATCGAAAATTTGATTGAAATTATAATCGAATTGTAATTTCGTAAATTACCAAAATTAAATATTTAAATGAACCGTTCAATTTGCCTAGAATGGAATGGAACACTAGTCTACAGACATAGTATCCTGAATGGGTGACATTTATTAAATGACTTTTACTTTTGTGGAATATTAAGTTTATCATCCGTTTGTAACATCTTGAAAAGACGACAAGAGATTCTATAAAGTAGTGATTCAAGACGATCTAATCCCTATTCGTCTGTCCTTCTATGAAAGCATATAAATGAATGGTATTACAAATGCGCGAAATCGGCCCCTTGTATTTAGAGTATATTTTTAAAGATTTTTGGTACATACACATGCAAAATTTGGTGTGTACATTAGAGCGTACCAGGTTACAAGTAAAAAAAATGTTCGCCGTACACCTTCGAATATGAAGTATTATTGAAAGGTAGTTTCAAAAAAATTTTTTTTATGCCGAACGTAGGGGTCGCGCTTTTACATTTTTCTATATAACTTCTGCATTTATAAACGGATTTTAAAGTGTGATACATCGATGTTTTGTCTCGACGAGGCCGATTTTTTTGAAAATCGACATACTTCCTTAGGAAGAGTTTCATGATTTTATGCGAGCTTTAATTTTCTGATATTAGAGTGGTACATTAGGTAGTAGCAACTGAGATATGATGGGTAAGTACCAGAAGGGGGTGCTTGAGCTCAATGACTTCAAAGACAAAAAAATCGGCCTCGTCGAGACAAAAACATCGATTTATCACACTTTAAAATCCGTTTATAAATGCAGAAGTTATATAGAAAAATGTAAAAGCGCGACCCCTACGTTCGGCATAAAAAAATAAAAATTTTTTTTTTGAAACTACCTTTCAATAATACTTCATATTCGAAGGTGTACGGCGAACTTTTTTTTTGAGGTACGCCCTAGTGTACATCCATATAATTACGTTGACAAGTAAAATGAACAGATTTTCCAAATTCGTACCCTTAGGAGTAATTATACTAAAATGGGAAAAGGGGGATAGAAATGGTACCAACCAAACGGCTGTAGGTGAAATCTTGAAAGTCGGTGTATACATTCCGCTGGCCGTGGCCACGGGAACATAAATACATTTTTCGAAATTTACACTTTTCGGGGCAAATTAGGCGAAAAGGAGATAATGGATTTGCGAAATTCGTACGGTATAGGAATACTACCAGCTAAACGTTAAGCCTAGCAAAGTTGTAAACGTACATGACTATGCGCATTTTGATAATAAAATTCAATTATTTGCAAGCGTTGTTCGTTTGTAAGACGATTCATGGTTAAATTATAGACCAAACTGAAGATGTTTGACAGTGAAACAAAGCACGAAACGTGCGTCATCTGTTTAAACCAGTGTTGCCAAAAAGATAATCACCCTTTAAAATAAATACAAGCACGAATTTTAAAGTGTTTTTAAAAGGTATTCTCTACTTTCATTTGATATCAATATCGACTATTAATGGCCTTTGTTAGGACCAATAAAAAATGTTAACTTTTCTCACGGAGTAATGCATGTTTCGTTCTTTCGTCTCATGCTTCTTCTTTCTTTTAGAAAGATGATAAGAAAAAAATGTTTGACATGTTATTGATATCTTACTTAGTTAACGGAAGTTTAAATTTGGAAAAATTTAAAAATAAATGTAACAAGTAAAAAGGCGTTAAGTTCGGCTGGGCCCCACCACGGAGTGTATTCCGCAGTATTACCGGCAGATTAGAGGATGTCAACTTTACATAGAAGTGCACTAACATATTAGGAAAATTCTGATGTTTCATTATTATAATATTAATAATTTCATTATTATAATAAAATCAAAAATGTGCCCTAAATATTATTTGGTAGAAACAATTTTCCTTAAGCCCGATTTTCCCCTTTTGCAACTTGTTGATACCAGCTATAGCCTAAATTTCTGTACCATTTGATGTTTCAGAGTGGAGTATACACACCAAATTTCACGATTTTAGCTACAGCCGTTTGCTTGGTTTACTCTTCTTTCCAGTTTGGCCCTAAATTTAGAAAAACGTACGAACCTCTTTTTTCACCCCGTCTACGCAGTCAGACGAGTGCAAATACTGAATATCATAATTCTAGCTTTAGCCGCTTAATTGGTGCCAAGTTAAATCCTAATAATTTACGAATATCTAATGATCTCCTTATTTTTCGCGTCTATGCAGGCAAATAAATGTACACACCGAATTTTATTAATATATCTGCCGTTTGATTGGTAACATTTTTATCCCAAACAAATTTCGAATAAATCCTTTTTGTTTAGTGTCTTCACAGTGAGATCAATGTATACACCACATTTCATGATTTAAACTTCAGCGGTTTCGTTGGTACCATTTTTATCCCTCTATTCCAACTATATCCCTTAAAAATACGAATTTCTAAAAATCCCTTTGTTTTATGTATCTACGCAGTTATAGAGGCGTAAATTCCAAATTTCATGTTTCTAGCTGTTGTCGTATCAGTGGTACCATTTTTATCCCTTTTTGTGTCATTTCACCTTAAATAGTGGAAGTATTATTTCTGTACTTGATAGGAAAAATGTTTTCCCTTTGGGCCGATTTCGCCCACTTTCAATCACAAGCGAGCTGTAACCATAAAACACATTTAGGGAAAATTTGGACCTCCTAGCTCATTTCGATCGGCAGCTAGCGTACTTTCAACAGCCAGACAGACGGACACGGCTAGATCGTCTTAGAATTTTACCTCGACCCAGAATATATATTTTATGGAGTATCCGATGAATATTTCAAGGTGTTACAAACGGAAAAACAAAGTGAATATACCCCCCTACTTAGGTGGAGGGCATAAAAATGTTTGCTTACATCATTGCTATAGTGTGACTTAGACTTTCATACCAACACTAAATAAGATTTTGGCGTGCAAAAAAATTAGAAATGTCATTGTAACGGTACATTTTTTATAAATGTCAAAAATAAACTTGACTTAGACCATTATCATACTAACTGGTACCTCATATAAAAATCCTACAATTCCTAGAAAGGGGAAAATAAATGGCAAAATTGTGTTTTTTTTAAAAAATTACCGCCAATCCATAATTTCAATTACACAAATAAAAATAGAATTTTAGCTATTGACATACATAGCTGCTAATAATATAAACTCGAGCTTGAAATTTTAATATTTAACCAGTAAGGAAAGGCTAAAGTCGGGCGGGGCCGACTATACGATACGCTCCACTTTCTATCCGAATACAATTCAACTCGGTAAAAACGGGAAGAATTTTTGTATGTGTCCTTATCATAGGCTAATATGACCTGGTCCAATTTGTCAAATCGAAAAGAATATTTGTATCGGGGCTATATCCAAACATGGAATAATGTGACTAACTTTCAAAATAAGTTCTTCCAGTTCAAATATAACGTTTTGTGGTCACTTCAATGAAATTGGGAGAAAATTTGTGGTTTCTGGGGCGGAAAAAGTCTATCCGGGAGCGAAATTTGTATTGGATCTATATGTAAATCTGAACCGATCTGACCCATTTTCACCATGGGTGTTTCTAGTAGAAATATAAGAAATTATGAAATATTTGAAAGAAATCTGTTAAAATATGTGGTTTATAGAGTGGAAAAAGTGAAATCGGGAGAGAAATTTGTGTAGCAGCTATATATAAATCTGAACCGATCTGGCCCATTTTTACCACAGGTGTTTCTAGTTGAACTATAAGATGTTTTGCCAATTTTGAAGAAAATCTGTTAAAATATGTGGTATCTAGAGTGAAAAGAGTTAAATTGGTAGTGAAATTCGTATGGGGGCTATATCTAAATCTGAACCGATTTTCTTCAAATTAAATAGCGTTCGTTCTTATCCCGAAAAGCTTAGTTGTGCAAAGTTTCATTTGGTTCTGTGTACAATTGCGACCTGTATCGTGATTACAAGAATAGATGGACGGACAGACAGACGGACATCGCTAAATCGATTCAAAAAGTGATTCTAAGACGATCGGTATAATTAACAATGTGTCTATCTCGTTTCCTTTTGGGTGTTACAAACAAATGCACAAAGACATAATACTCTCGTGGAGTGTATAAAAATAGAATTTTAGCTATGGACATACATAACTGCTAATAATATAACCTCGAGCTTGAAATTTTAATATTTAAAAAATGAACTAAAACAGTAGGTCGAATATATATTTTGATATACGTTTCAAATTATAAATTGCTTCCTCTTGGTCCGTGAATGTAATGGAGGAATGAAATACTTTTTGAGATTTACTATGAAATCGGTTCACAGTTATACTTTTGACAATTATTTCAAATGTTCACATGGCCGAGGTGACTAAATTTGGAGGATCACCCAGTATTCCCCCGTATTTGCAAATCATCTGGATAAAACCCTGGATATCCCTGTCAAAGGGAATCTTATTATTTTCGTTGCTTTTTTTGCACAGAATGAATAAAAAAGTCAAAGACGGAATCATTTGAAAAAAAATAGTTATTTGAAAGATTTTTGTTTTATTGAGTTATGGGGTGATGCAAAATTATTTTTAGGGTTCTTGGCAAGTTCAGAGATACCACTGTGGAACAAAATTAATGGCACTGAAAGTAAGACTGATGGTACTGCCTTATATACGAAACTCTTCATCATAGAATACAGTTTGCGAGGCGTTTTTTAGCCTTTTACACAAAAGTGACAAAAAATACTCATATATTGAGGAGGTAGAGGGTTAAAATGTTCTACAAAAATGTTCCTCCTAGTGTTTTATGGAATATTGCCGAACATACAAGGTTTTCTATGCCAATACATCATAAGAATGGGCAAAATGGGAAAATATGTTCCATATATATATATATATGGATGGGCCACGAAAATAAATTGCAGCGGTCACTCCCCACAAATGAAGATTTGATTATTTAACGATGATGAGCAAAATATTTCTTCACTGGGTCAAGTCATCTGAAAAATAAACGCTCCTGAAAGAAAACACATCTAAAAATCATATTTTTCCCGTGTAATTTTTTATGATGGATTTTTGTCCAAATTTTTTCTGAATTAATAGACTTGGAAGCACTTTGAATAAAAATTCTATTCTTGTCTTACAATAACTCATTGGTCGTATTATAGGACGTTTATATTATCTTGATCTGGAAATTGTTTTTCCATTTGTATGGACCGCGACCCAGCCTAATATATCTATATATATAAAAATGAATCTGTGTTTGTATGTTTGTTTGTTGGTTTGTTTGTTTGTTCCTTATAGCAGCCTAAACTACTGAACCGATCTTCTTGAAATTTTCACAGTATGTTCATGTTGAACCGGCTATATAATTTTTGATATTTTAAGTGGGCGTGGCACCTCCCACACAATTTGGAGATTTATTCGTTTTTTATAAATTAGCATATTCAGAATACTGTTGCAGCTAGAGTCTTGCATTTTTGTGAAGGTACACTAATTATTAGTCTGCACAGTTGTGTCAAAAAGGGCGGTATTGGAAAAGTGGGCGTGGCACCTCCCATACGAAGTTAAAACCTATTATTGAATATTGTCAGTTCTATGACACCTACAGTGCTGAAATTTTGTGTAAGTAGATCAAGTGTAAATAGTTGTGCAGAGATGGGCGAAAAGTGGGCGTTACCCTTCCTATAAGAAATTAAAACCTCTTTTATAATATATTCGACACCGAGGTTCCTATATAGTTGTGTGAGTTAATTTAGTTGTAAACTGCTTAAAAAAGATACAAGTGGGCGGGATTTGAAAGATGGGGAATTTTTGATTTAAATGTTTTAAAATTTCACGTTTTCTTTGGATTTTCTTAGCACAATAGTAAAGAAAGGTTACAAAAAAGTCAAGAAAACAGAAATTATATTAATTTTTTAGTTTTTGTGTTGTTTGATTAGTGTATAATTTGATACACTTTCTATGTGTTTTGAATGTAGTATATTCGAATTCCAGTTTAGGGAGTATTTTGTTTTGGTAATGGAAAGGAGGAGATTCACACTCAACCAAAAATCAAATTGATTTTTGAAAATTCTTCCTTTTTCGCCGTAAACTTAAATTCTGATCTTCAATATTCTCCATGGAAAATATCCTTTTTCCCTGAGATACTAAACTCAGGGAAGTACCTTTATTATAATTGGTACATATAAAGGGTGATTTTTTAAGAGCTTGATAACTTTTTTTTAAAAAAAAAACGCATAAAATTTGCAAAATCTCATCGGTTCTTTATTTGAAACGTTAGATTGGTCCATGACATTTACTTTTTGAAGATAATTTCATTTAAATGTTGACCGCGGCTGCGTCTTAGGTGGTCCATCCGCTTAGTCCAATTTTGGCATTTCCACGTTTTTGAGTAACAGAGACCCAATTGGTGCGAACGGCGACGAATCGAAAATTGGTGGTCATCATTAACACTGGCCGATACAGCTGCGATATTTTCTTCAGTTCGCACTCTACGTAAGCGTGTTGGTGGTTTAATGTCCAACAATGTAAATTTGGTGCGAAATTTAGTCACAATAGCCCGAATAGCCGCTTCAGTGGGTCGATTAAACTGACCATAAAATGGAAGCGCGCAATGAACTTTCTTAACAGAGCACGCATTTTGATAATAAAATTCAATAATTTGCAAGCGTTGTTCGTTTGTAAGACGATTCATGATGAAATGTCAAAGCATACTGAGCATCTTTCTCTTTGACACCATGTCTGAAATCCCACGTGATCTGTCAAATACTAATGCATGAAAATCCTAACCTCAAAAAAATCACTCTGTATTACCGATCACAAGAAAAAACAATATGAAACCTGATTTTAATTTCCGTCTGTTTTTCTGCCTGGCGAAGCGGGCGGGGGTTCAGCTAGTATACTATAATCATCAGTTTTAATATTTAATATCAAAGTACAGTGCAGTGCTGAATTATCCGCCTCTGTCCTACGCGTTTCATTGTTTCCATTGACAGCCATAATTTAAACCGGAATATGAACAAACCAATGGCCGACTATGGAACAAATATTCACCCGCATAAACTTGATACATTTTATTAAAAACCAAAATTTTTATTCAATTCGTTAATTACAAAATGTCTAATTATGAATTTAATATGGATAGGGCCTCCCTCGAGGGAAATGTAACAAAAAAACACGAAATTTGATATTCGATTCGATCGAAAGAAGAAGTGAAATTTGAAATTATAATTGATTCTCGTTGGTACTGCGCCGCCAAATTTCATTTTGCTCTTCGATAGCTTTGCCACGCGCCTCCATGACAGCACGCATTTGTTCCACCTGCTCGGGAGTCTGTGGGTAGTTGGCCTCGTCCGAGGCAAAGAGTTGACGTATGCCCTCCACGCAATGCTTGACGGTGTCCGCTAATGATTGCCACATGTTGGCGAAGCTCTGGGCTATTTGTTCGCCCAATGTTTTGGGTGGATCTCCCTGGGTAACGGGTATGATTTCGAAATTTTCATCGTAATACGAATCATCTGCCCGGGCTTCGGCTGAAGTGCCACGTTTGTGACGAATTTCAGGGGCGACCACAAAAGAGGACGAAGACGATTGTCTGAAAAGTCGTAGAGAATCCTTTTTTTTGGGGGGGGGGGGAGAATTAAACATCATTGTTAATGATTATGTTTCCTCCCCGTCTTACTTACCTTGGGCGTTGCCTTTCCCCTCATTGCGGCACACGACCATAACAATGTTACGAACATCATCATGGCCAACGTTGTCCTTAAGCCTGTGGCCCTCGAGCTATTGCCGCCAATATTTTTTTTATGTTTCATTTTTATGGCTTGCTGATAATTGATATTAAAAAGTTGTTGATTTCTTTTTATTCCTTTCAACGGTTGGATGTATTGTGTTTGCTTCGCGGGCTGATTTTCCGGAGATTGTTGACCAATTAATTGTTTGGCTTATATTTGCTCATTTATTTTTTTGGTGGCGTCGTTGCCTTTGTAATTGGAAAAAAGGGTTTCAGCCGCTTTTAATTGCTGCTGCTGCTGTTGTTGGGGCGTATATTCACAAATTGCTCTCGCAGCCATTTCATAACGGGGCTATTATACTTTTCGAAGCCCTTCAAAAGTCATACTCAAATACATT
Source organism: Polietes domitor (assembly GCA_947397865.1). Classification (NCBI taxonomy): domain Eukaryota; kingdom Metazoa; phylum Arthropoda; class Insecta; order Diptera; family Muscidae; genus Polietes; species Polietes domitor. Next base: position 12,250,775 of record OX377620.1, read on the forward strand.
TGGTAGACTGTTTAGACCGGAGGGGGGGGGGGTTGTCATTGTAGCTATACATATGTTTACATATCATCATCTGCGCGATGTAATATTGTGTTGTAATTGTTGTACCGGAAATGCCCGGAAATGCTTATTATTATTATTATTATTTGCTCGTTGTTTGTTGTTAGCTTTTCTGAGTTATATGCTCGTGCCAGTACTACAACTGGTGTTTGTTGTACCCGCTGTTATCACAGTCATACATCAGCAACATCATCATCATCACCACGGTCGTCATCGTCGTCGTTTTCCATTTGTAACAACAGCTGTATAAATATCCCAACAATTAGCATGCAATTTATATCCGCCCCTTGTCTTCTACGTACCCCTTCTGGCAGTGTCCTAAGTGTTGCTCTGGACTTCAAAGGCAAATGACAGGTTATGTCCTAACTAGACTGCGGATTTTTATGCAAATCCCATTTTTAATCCATATTTGTACAAAATTTTGTTAATATAAAATTGGTTATAACGTTTTTTTTTTAATTGTTTCATCATGAAAATCCATTGTGTGTAGTCGGCAGCATTCAATTGTAACCATTCGTTCAAAATATGATTTTACATATAAATCAGCTGTCTAGTAGGACTAAAAACGTCATTATTCCTTTGTTGCTATTTGAAGTTTGTTTATCTCGTATCCTTATGGATCAGTTTCCTGGAATTCTATAACAATGCAAATATTTGTGTAGTCCGCACAGGCGAGTATACAACATCAAATGCATAAAGTGCAACTGATGGCGGCATGTTAAGCATTGAATGCTCACGACACACAGTGTCACGGTTTCATACAACGAGTGGCCAAAACTAGAAGGAATTATCGTAGAAATGTTGAATTTGGTACTTGCTTATATAGCAACTAAATATGATTATGGATGAAATTTCGAAAAAATTCGAGATAGTTAGCACACAATATATGAGTCATTCCATGCCAAACCGGTCAAAAAAAATCACATCGCTCCGATTTTCCCGAAAAGTTCAGAAATTATTCTTCTTTAAAAAAGATTTTACACATGTCTTAGGCAAAAAATCTTAAAATTTTCTTTGCAGAGTTATAGACATTGAAATTTCCACAAAAATTGAAAATCCCGTTGACGAGTGTATATTAAAATCCTTGTATTTCGCAATCCGTTTAACCGATTTTTCTTAGGCAAAAAATCTTAAAATTTTCTTTGCAGAGTTATAGACATTGAAATTTCCACAAATATTGAAAATCCTGTTGACGAGTGTATATTAAAATCCTTATATTTCGCAATCCGTTTAACCGATTTTAAAGTTTTATACTTTGTTCGAAAGGTCTTCAGGAGTACTTTAATGCTTTAAATTCATTTCCGATTGAGTTTTACAAACAATTAATTATTTTCAATTGTGGTATTGATGTTTTAAAATGACTACATCAGCCATTGCATCATCTAAAAACATTCTAAGATAACTTTAGATGTGTTTCCATGTGCTCTGAACATTTTAAGCAACAGATTTATTGGGTTGTATTCAAAAAAAATATATATATATATATCAACATCACATTATGAACCAATTATAACAGAAATAATAGAAACAACACAGATAGCTTCCCATCAGGTTAATTTTTTTGGAAAATTTGGTTTGAGAATTTATAAAAAAGAGAGTTTACAGAAAACAAGTAAAAAAACGGCGTTAAGTTCGGCCGGGCCGAACTTTATATACCCTCTACCATGGATTGCATTCCACAGAGGTTGTCGGTTTTCGTAGAAGTGCAGAAATATTACGGGAAAATATAAATTTGTTAATAAAGCCAAACCAAAACAAATACAAATATTGAAAAAATAATTTATAAATGAATATAATATTATAATTATTTCAAAACATTATTTATTTCAAATCAAAAAGTAAATATTCTTATATTTATATTTTCAAAAAGCTTAAATACCATAAATATTGGTAGATAGTAGGTGCTACAGTTGGTTGTATTTCCATTCTATTTTAATTCCAAAAGTACATATTTTGAAAATCCATTATCAGACGTACATAGTGCAAAATAACCTAACTTCATGATTCAACCAATTTTTGCCGTAAAAGAAAAAGTACGAATTTGGAAAAAAACTTTTTATTTTGCGTGTCTATGCAGTCAGAGGAGTGTATACACCGAATTCCAGCTGCGCCCATTTTTACCCCCCTTGACGTTTCTATGCAATTAGAATTTCATCATTCTAGCTGTAGTCGTTTAGTTGGTACTATTTTTATCCTTCTGCAACATTGTATCCCTTAAAAGTATGAATTTCGAAAAATCCGTTTATTTTCCGTGTCTACGCAGTCAGAGGTATGTATACTCCGAATTTCATGGCTGCGGCCATTTGGTTGGTACTATTTGTATCCCCTTTATCAATTTTAACCCCAAAAAGTACGAATTTCGCAAAATCAGTTTATTTTCCGTGTCTACACAGTCAGAGGAATGTATACACCGAATTCATGATTCCAGCTGCGCCCGTTTGGTTGGTGCCATTTTTACCCCTTGACGTTTCTACTCAATTAGAATTTCATCATTCTAGCTGTAGTCATTTAGTTTGTACTATTTTTATCCCTCTGTACCATTATATCCCTTGAAAGTACGAATTTCGAAAAATCCGTTTATTTTCCGTGTCTACGCATTCAGAGGTATGTATACTCCGAATTTCATGACTCTAGCTGCGGTCATTTGATTGGTACTATTTTTATCCCCTTTTTTCATTTTAACCACAAAAAGTACAAATTTCGAAAAATCTGTTTATTTTAAGTGTCTACGCAATCAGAGGAACGTATACACCGGATTTCATTATTCCATTATTCCAGGTGTAGCCGTTTGGTTGGTACCATTTTTATCCCTCCGTACCCATTGTATCCCTTGAAAGTACGAATTTGGAAAAAAAGTTTTATTTTTCATGTCTACGTAGTCAAAGGAATGTATACTCCGAATTTCATGACTCTAGCTGCGGTTATTTGGTTGGTACTATTTTTATCCCCATTTTCTATTTTGGCCGCAAAAAGTACGAATTTCGAAAAATCAGTTTATTATCTACTAATTTTACGGTTAGTTTCCAGTAATGTCGGTGAATTGTCGATATTGGCAAACAAATCTTCAAAATCCATACAAATCCATATTCAGTCATCACCATGTCGATATATAACCCCATTTCGTTTTATATTGGTGTTTCCTTACAGGAATGCTCCTTTTACATGTCATTTTAACTGGTTGCATCACATTGACGTAAGCCTGGTGTAGCTTCAATCATATATACCGTGGTTTTTATACACATTTTTGTCATGGGTTTGTGCACTAAAAAAATTATGCATACATATTAAAAATAAAAATTGGAGATATAAAACAATTTATTTTGTTACAAGCTGCGAAAGTCGGAAATTATATTAAAATATTACTTTCAAAGACGGCTTAGATGTTTACAAAGTACTTGCTTTTACAATATAATATGTAATCGAACAAGTACTTTTTCTTCATTAAAATGAGTCGTACGAACTATGTTCAGAAGGTTTTTATTATATGTTTTTTACTTCATTATAACTGAGTCATTTTAATAGTGACTATTTTGTAATAGAATTATTGCTTTTAAAATATGTAACTAAAAGTCGAAGTTTGACCTATTATAGCTGCCACATAAATAACTTATTTTCAAAACTCTTTTGAAGTTTTCTTGTCCAGACTGTTTTCTACTAAATTTTATGCAGATTTGATCTTCTCGGTTACCCAACTACTTTAGGAATTATAACTTTCTCCAATAACGAAAACATTTTATTTCTTCTCAGGCTCTTCCACGGCACCTCTTTAGATATACAAGGAATTTTATTTCATTTGAGGAAATTTCACTTTTTTGTGCCACTTTAAAGATTTTTAAAAAATTTCCCAGAACACCTTTCAAATATTGATAAAGGGTGATTTTTTAAGAGCTTGATAACTTTTTTTTTAACTTTTGAAAGATAATTTCAAAAGTTTGAAGATAATTTCATTTAAATGTTGACCGCGGCTGCGTCTTAGGTGGTCCATCCGCTTAGTCCAATTTTGGCATTTCCACGTTTTTGAGTAACAGAGACCCAATTGGTGCGAACGGCGACGAATCGAAAATTGGTGGTCATCATTAACACTGGCCGATACAGCTGCGATATTTTCTTCAGTTCGCACTCTACGTAAGCGTGTTGGTGGTTTAATGTCCAACAATGTAAATTTGGTGCGAAATTTAGTCACAATAGCCCGAATAGCCGCTTCAGTGAGTCGATTAAACTGACCATAAAATGGAAGCGCGCAATGAACTTTCTTAACAGAGCACGCATTTTGATAATAAAATTCAATAATTTGCAAGCGTTGTTCGTTTGTAAGACGATTCATGATGAAATGTCAAAGCATACTGAGCATCTTTCTCTTTGACACCATGTCTGAAATCCCACGTGATCTGTCAAATACTTATGCATGAAAATCCTAACCTCAAAAAAATCACTCTTTATTTATGAAATTAGATTTTTTCTTCAAGCTTTCTAGAAAAATGCAGAAATATTTTTTTTTTTGTTCGGTTTAGCTTGAAAAAGTATCTTGGGTAGCGATTACTTGACAACACATAATGGACACAGTGAAACCAAAAGAGACATCACGATGAACTTAATTTCTTATTACACAATTTTTTAAATTAGCTACGATGTAAATGTATTTATAATCCTATTTCTGTGGTTTTAGGATCCTTCAAACCCATCATCATCCCCAAAAAACCAACACAATTATACAATATTTCAAAGAATTTAATTTAATTTGCTTCTAAGACTTAAAATTACATTTAGTTTGTTTGATAAAAATCTATTTCGACTAAATCGCACCCAAAGCTCCACATCACAACTTTCAAACATCACCCGTAGTTTGGTCACCGCCACCGCCCTTGAAAGCCTGCTTAACCCTCTCGGCCATTTCGGTCATTGAATTCACCAGATTTTGCCATAGTCCACGTACCTTTTCGGCAAATTGTTTGGCATGCTCGGATATATCCTTGCCAGCGCTGTTCATATTCGCATTCAAATCATCCACTTCCGATTGACGTTTGCGACGGCTGACAATGTCTTCGACACCACCATCACCTCCATCAGAATCGTCCCCAATTAGTTTCTTAGTCTTGTTACGCTTGGAATTGCGCGATTTCGACTTTTGTTTGGCTCTACGCTTAGCGGCCATCTTTTTGCGCCGTTCAACAACATCAACATCCGTGTCATCCGCTGCTGCTCCACCAGTTTCTGTTCCACCTCCGGTGCCGCCCGTGCCGTGCAAGCAAGGTGTGCGCTTGGAACGGTGATAGTGTGGCTGTGGCCACATAGATTCCATTTCCAATAGAGATTCGGGGGCCATAACATCATTGTACGCGATATCCAGAGAACGTTTACGACGACGATCTTCTTCGGAGGAATCCGAGTTGTGACGTTGTATCATGGCCTCGCCTATGCCAGCTTCACTTTTTGAGTGAACTTTAGCAAAAGGCAGCTCAAAACCACGATCATCTCGTAGTGCACCGCCATTGGATATTATATCGCCTGCTTGTGCGGCTATTTGGGCGACGCCTAGGCCGATTGTTCCGAATAGGTCCTGGAAGGGGAATTCATTCAAAGATTATTCAGAGCAAGGGGATGTTAACAAATTTTTATTAAATCTCAAAATTAAAATGTGAAAATTCTTTTGCCAATCTTCTGGAGTCTGACCAAATCACTTGTGATTTTCTACGATCCTCTCTCTCTCTCTTTTATTATCATAGTCCTGCCATTTAAACTTTAATTTCACTCTTTCACACATACACACCTGTGGTCTGGCTTCAATGTGGCACCACGACAACAATGCCAAACATATTGCAAATATGTGAAATAAATTTCCACAAATATTCATAATAAATATGTATTTAATTTATATCATAAAATTGCGAATTATTGAAATATTGAAAATTTCATGTACGCCAAGCGTAAACAAATTATATTCCACAAACTGACTGACTCGCCCGCCCGACTAATGTGGGCTAATTGTGCGAACACAAACATTATATAAAGTCATTTCATAAATGGAAATATTTCATTTCGCAGTTTTCAATTGCATGTCGCCACAACATTCATGCATGTTTACAAATTTACATTTGAAGTTGTTATTATTGGAATTTCGGATAAAAATCTAATTGGACAGAGGGGGTTGTCCATTTATTAGTTGGGTTGTCTGCTATTCATTTTTCGTGGAAAATGTATTGTCGGTTGGGTTGTAATGGATATTTATTAGGTTGTTCGGAATATTATAATTAAAATATTTAATTTTCTGCTGTTGTTTTCATGTAATCATTTTATTTCGTCGTTGTGTATATTAGAAGAATTTAGCGTGTTATTTTAAAATTAATTCGCTTTTTGCAAATTTTGTTTTTTGTTTGTTTAAGAATAACAATTGTGAAAACAAAAACAGATTTAGGGTGGTGGCAGTGTTTATACACTCCACGATAGTATTATGGCTTTGTGCATTTGATTGTAACACCCAAAAGGAAGCGAGATAGACCCATTGTTAAGTATACCGATCGACTTAGAATCACTTTGTGAGTCGATTTAGCAATGTCCGTCTGTCTGTCTGTCCATCTATTGTTGTAATCAAATTACAGGTCGCAAGTATAGTCCGATCTTAACAAAAATTGGCACACGTAAGTTTCGTGGATCAAGGACTAACGCTATTTAATTTGAGGCAAATCGGTTCAGATTTGGATATAGCCCCCATACAAATGTCGCTCCCGATTTGACATTTTCCGCTCTAGAAACCACATATTGTACCCAATTTTCTTTAAATGTGGCACAACATCTTATAACCCAACTAGAAACACCTACGCAAAAATTGGATAAGATCGGTTCAGATTTAGATATAGCCCCCATACAAATGTCGCTCCTGAATTGACATTTTCCGCTCTAGACGCGACATATTGTACCCGATTTTCTTTAAATTTGACACAACATCTTACAATCCAACTAGAAACACCTATACCGAAATTCGGTAAGATTGGTTCAGATTTAGATATAGCCCCCATACAAATGTCGCTCCCGATTTGACATTTTCCGCTCTAGAAACCACATATTGTACCCTATTTTCTTTAAATGTGGCACAACATCTTATAACCCAACTAGAAACACCTACGCAAAAATTGGATAAGATCGGTTCAGATTTAGATATAGCCCCCATACAAATGTCGCTCCTGAATTGACATTTTCCGCTCTAGAAACGACATATTGTACCCGATTTTCTTTAAATTTGGCACAACATCTTATAATCCAACTAGAAACACCTATGCAAAAATTGGGTAAGATCGGTTCAGATTTAGATATAGCCCCCATACAAATGTCGCTCCCGATTTGACATTTTCCGCTCAAGAAACCACATATTGCACCCGATTTTCTTTAAAATTGACACAACATCTTATAATCCAACTAGAAACACCTATGCAAAAATTGGGTAAGATCGGTTCAGATTTAGATATAGCTCCCATACAAATGTCGCTCCCGATTTGACATTTTCCGCTTTAGAAACCACATATTGTACCCGATTTTCTTTAAAATTGACGCAACATCTTATAATCCAACTAGAAACACCTATGCAAAAATTAGGTAAGATCGGTTCAGATTTAGATATAGCCCCCATACAAATGTCGCTCCCGATTTGACATTTTCCGCTCTAGAAACCACATATTGTACCCGATTATCTTTAAATTTGGCACAACATCTTACAATCCAACTAGAAACACCTATGCAAAAATTGGGTAAGATCGGTTCAGATTTAGATATAGCCCCCAAACATATGTAGCTCCCGATTTGACTTTTGCCGCTTTAGAAACCACATATTGTACTCGATTTTCTTTAAATTTGGCACGACAGCTTATAATCCAAGTAAAAAACCTATGGTGAAAGTGGCTAAAATCGGTTCAGATTTAGATATAGCGCAAATACAAATGTTGTTCCCAAATGTTTAACCAATTTTGGCCAAACTATACATATTATATTTCACCTATTTCGTTCCAGATTTCAATATACCCCCATACAAATGTCCTTTACGATTTAACATTTTTTGGCAAACACACACATTTACATTTACACATTTTCACCGAATTAAATTGTATTCGGATAGAAAGTGGAGTGTATCATAGAGTCGGCCCCGCCCGACTTTAGCCTTTCCTTACTTGTTTTAAAGTTGCATTTTTGCCCAATTTTTTCTGAGTTAATTTTATTCTTGTACCATTTGGTTGGTCCCATTTTTATCCCTTTTCCCATTACACTTCTTTTAAAATCTCTTCATTTTACGTGTCTATGTAATCAGAGGAATGTATACACCGAATTTCATTATTCTAGGTGTACCATTTTTTTGGTACCATTTTTATCTCCCTAGTCCCATTTTACCCCTTGCAAGTACGAATTTGGTAAAATCGTTTCATTTTGCGAGTCAATGCAGTCAGACGAATGTATACACCGAATTTCACGATTCTAGCTGCGGCCATTTGTTTGGAACCATTTTTATCTCCTTTTTTCCATCATAACCCCTTGAAAGTACGAAGGATATAAACACCATATTTCATCATTCAAGCTATAGCCGTTTAGTTGATACAATTTTTACCCCACTGTTCTCATTGTATCCCTTGAAAGTACGAATTTGGAAAAAAACTTTTTATTTTGTAAGTCTACGCAGTACAGTACATTACTGTGTATACTCCGACTTCCATTATTCTAGGTGCAGCCGTTCGGTTGGTACCATTTTTATCCCTCTAGTTCCATTTTACCCCTTAAAAGTACGATTTTGGAAAAAAATTTGTATCTACTCAATTAGAGGAATGTACACAACGAATTTTATGTTTCTAGCTGCTGTCGTTTTGATAGATACCATTTGTATCCCATTTAGAACCATTTAAACCCCTAAGAATACGAATCAAATTATGGTGCATGTTTCTGCGATAAGTGGAATACGCATACCCTATATCAAGTAAGAACAAGCAGAGATATTGAAAAACATGCTTAAAAACTAAATTAGGATACTTGAATTTTAAACTGCCAGAATCTAACTTTTCTGGATATTATCGACTTCTTTCTAATATGTTTTATTCTTCACACCAATGTCTAATACATTTGTATGCAAATTTATCTGCACTTTTATTCAAGAGAAGAAAAAAATCACCAAAAAGCCAGTGTCATATGGGCTTAAGAGTATATTCAAAAATCATTTTTTACACCCTCCACTAGAGTATCATGTTTTTGTGCAATTGTTTGTAACACCCAAAAGGAAACGAAATTGACCCGTCGTTTGTTATACAGATCGACATAGAATCACTTTCTGAGTCGATTTACAAATAACCTGTCTGTCTGTCCGTCAGTCCATACAATGTCCGTCTGTCAATATTATCTTATAATCAAAGTACAGGTCGCAATTATTTTCTGATCCTAACAAAAATTGGCTGAAGTAAGTTTCCGGGCCAAGGACGAACGCTATTTAAATTGAAGCAAATCGGTTCTTGATTTGAATTTTCCGCTCTAAAAACCACATACTTTAACCGATCTTCTGTAAATTTGGCACAGTCAAAAATAAGTCAAATCGGCTGAGATTTATATATAACTCCCATATAAATTTCGCTCTCGATTTAACTTTTTCCGCTCTGGAAATCACATATTTTTACCAATTATCTGGAAATTTGGCAAAACATGTTATAATTAAACTAGAAACATTTAGGATGAAAATGGTTCACATCGGTTCAGATTAAGATATAGCTCTCATAAAAATTTCACTCTCGATTTAACTTTTTCCGCTCTAGAAACCAGATAATTTACCCGATTTTCTCTAAACTTGTCACATCATTTTATATTTCAACCTGAAATATGTATGGGGATAGTGAGTCAGATCGGTTCAGATTTATGTATATATATATATAGATTACAAATTTCATTCTTAATTTGACTTTTTCTGCTCTATAGACCATAGACATAGTACCCATGCAAAAATCGTTACCAACATCACTTTTTCCCCGAATTCAATTGTAAAGTGGAGGGTATAATATAGTCGGCCCGCCTGACTTCAGCCATTCCTTACTTGTTTTAAATAGCGTTTTTTGCAGGCACAAACACCATCTAAAATTTAATTAAATTAATCAAGGCCTATACGGACCATCTAGAGAAAAAAATGTTTTATATATTTCCGTTTTCAATGAAGTTTTTTCTAATTGTCTTGTCATTTATTTTGGTTCAAGACCATAGGTTGTGCCGAAGTCTTCAGCAGAACCCAAAATTAGCAAAGAAGGCAAAGTGAGACCTTTATTGTTGCAGCTGAAAGTTGACTGCGCAGTTTCGATGGGCGCTACACCATCTCATCAGAACTTTCGCAACGAATGTATGTCTTTGACTTAAATCAGGGTTCATATTAGTACCAGTGGTCACATATTTCTAATGAGAAACGCTGATAAACAAAATATTCCACCGAACTAAGTCGACACACTAAAAATCTCACTTTGCCAATTCAATGTTGTGCATGTGCTCGCATCGCTCGCAACAATTTCTAATTTTGATTTCGCCATACGACCCATAAGAGCCATAAATTCTACAATTTTCACTTATGCTTCTTTTGTCCGCTTTTCAAGTAAAAATGTAAAACAATTTAAATTCATTTCAAAAAATGAAGCAGGCTTTACTCTAAAAAAATCACTTAAATTTGTTTTGTTCATAAAAAGAAACTAAAATAATTGTTTGTGTCAAACAAAAATTTAGAAAAATTAAAATTCGTAGTCTCGTTCTATTGAAAATTGTTTGTTTTGAGAAATTTGTTAAGAAAAATGTACAACATGAAAACGTTGAACATGCCAACAGCGCCAGCCAATCCAATGCAAAAGTGTTGCTATGCAGTGGTGGGGATAATACGACTAATCTTCAAATCACACCAAACCAATTTCTAATTTTATTTTCTCATTTTCTCCCTTTCTATTCACAGTACACTTCCCTGGGTGGAGCCGCCAACAATCAATACCAAATACCCCAACAACAGGCCCAGCAATACACCAGCAACGCCTATGCCCAACCCTTGCAACAGCAGCAATATGCTGGTGCCGCCGCTGCCGGTTACCAACCCGCTCTCAGTCAATATGCCCAAACCTTGCAACAGTTGCAACAGCGTCATCTGCCCCAAGCCCAACCCCAACCACAAGTCCAACAGGCCGCAGCCCAGCCCCAAACTCAATATTCTCCCGAACAATATAATGCTGCCTACTATGCCTACCAACAACAGCAACAGGTCTATGCCCAACAACAGCAACAACAATTGCAGCAGCAACAACAACAACAGCAGCAACAACAGCAAGCCTATGCCCAGCAACAACAGCAATTGTTGAAACAACTGTATGCCAATCAACCCTCCGCCGCCGCTCAACAGCCCTCTGCCGCCGTCAGCACTCAACAACCCCAGGCCAATCAATACTACACCGCCGAACAGTACGCCGACTACTTGAGCAAACAACAGGCCCAAATCCAACAGCAACAGGCACAACAACAATACCAACAGAGTGCCTATGCCGCCACTGCTGCCGCTCCCACCACCCCAGCCACTCACACCTCGGCCTACACCACTGCCGCCGCCCCCTTGGAGGCTTCAGCTATCCCACCCCGCAATGGTTTGGAAAGTGGCCAATACTCGTCCTCCGACAAGGTATCGCACGTCAAGTTCCAGAGCGCCAATTTGGCCTACAACTTCTAAGTAGACGATGCTGCAGCTTCCGCTGATTGATTGATTCAATTGGCGTTGCCGCTGTTCATTTCTTTGGTTTCCATGTGGAGCTCATGTCATTTGGATTTGTCAAAATTTTCATTGTTTATTTTCCACAAAAACAAATCAAAAATATTTGCCATTTTTATTATTTATCATTCATTCAATCATTTAGTGTTAGTCTTTGCGAGTCTATCGTTAGTTAGTGTACTTTGGTACTTGATGTACAATTATTGGACACAATAAAGTTAAATTGAAATAAAGGAGTGGTTTTTATTCTGAAACATATTAAGTGGAACACATCTACTTTAGCAAAAGAGGTCCAAATAAAAAAATTATGGAGGGCATATTTTAGAAGAAAAAAAATAAAAATAAAAAAATTGGCGGCGATCGGATCGGATCAATATGGGTATCATTAGAAAGCTTATCGCAATGCCTTTAAAACGATATATATATGTATTTTCGATCCGATAACCCAGTCAATTAAATGTTTTCTGTAGGGGTGTTTACACATTACCTACCTTCTAAAAGTAGTTTATGTGTAAACAGGCACCCGGCCTTCGGCCGGGATTATAGATTTTCTCCTCTGGGGTATATCCAAAACCGGCTACGCAGACTAAAATCATTTAGTGTAGCCGGCCTTTGGCCGGGGTTAAAGATTTTCTCCTCTGGGGTATGTCCAAAACCGGCTACGCAGACTAAAATTTTTTGCGGTTTTTAAACTTTTGTAGAAAGTACGACTAAAAATCGTAAATATTCAATTTGGGTCGCAATGGGTTATCGGATCGAAAAATCATAAATATATTGTTTTAAAGGTATTGCGATAAGCTTTATAATGATACCGATATTGATCCGATCCGATGAAAAATATTGAAGATATCGAGGAATATGTCTACGAACTTTCAGGGACCATAACTCGGGAAATATGGGCCGCTGCCAAAATTTTTTTCATTTTGATAAGAATAAAAAGTTGTACGTATGGTATGATTTTTGGACAAATTGGAGCTCTTGTGTTAAACTACATATAAGCATATTAAGTTATCATACAATGCCAATCATTACCGAACAAACGAAAACTTCCGTACAACGAAGTTCTCTATATAACGAATTTATTTCCAGAACACTGCAATTTCGTTAAATTTTCAGTATGTTTTGATCTCCTTATAACGAGTTTCCTTAAAGCGAATATTTCTTTACTACGAATTTTTTCTACGCCCGTAACTCGAATGCTCATGCGTTTTTGATCTCCGTATAACGAGTTTTACATAAACACATTTTTCACTCTCACCATACATATTTTCACATATTTTCATTTTTTATTTGTTTTTGTGTGTGAGATTCACATCATAGACAACTAAACCGTATAGATGTGCCACCGCTCTCAGTGCTTTTTCTCGAGTTACACAAGATTAAGTCCGATGGTATTTCTTAACTGATTTTGGTGGTGTTTTTTAGGTATTTTCTTTTGAAAAATCAATTAAAATAATTCTATATTACGAATTTTCTATATAACGAATTTTTTTGGTCCCCTTGAGATTCGCTATATGGAAGTTCGACTGTATTATATATGCTCCACCATGGATTGCATTCCACAGAGGCTGTCGAATTTAAGTAGAAGTAGAAGTGCAGTAACTGTATACGAAAATGTAAATTTTTTTCAATATAGCCAAACCAAAACAATATTAAAAACAAGTAAAAACGGCGTTAAGTTCGGCAGGGCCAAACTTTATATACCCTCCACCATGGATTGCATTCCACAGAGGTTGTCGGTTTTCGTAGAAGTGAAGTAATATTACAGTAAAATATAAATTTTTAAATATAGTCAAACCAAAACAATTACAAATATTGAAAAAATAATTTTATAAATAAATATAATATTTTAATTATTCCAAACCATTATTAATTTCAAATCAAAAAATAAATATTCTTATTCTTATATTTTCAATAAGCTTAAATACCATAAATATTGGTAGATAGTGGGTGCTACAGTTGGTTGTATTTCCATTCTATCTTAATTCCAAAAGTACAAAATTTGAAAATCAGACCAACCATTCGTAAAATTACGAATTTAGAAAAAACTTTTTATTTTGCGTGTCTATGCAGTCAGTGGAATGTATACACCGAATTCCATGATTCCAGCTGCACCCATTTGGTTGGTACCATTTTGACCCCCTTGACGTTTCTACGCAATTAGAATTTCATCGTTCTAGCTGTAGTCGTTTAGTTGGTACTATTTTTATCCCTCTGTACCATTGTATCCCTTGAAAGTACGAATTTCGAAAAATCCGTTTATTTTGCATGTCTATGTAGTAGTAGTGTACTCCGAATTGCATGACTCTAGCTGCGGTCATTTGGTTGGTACTCTTTTTATCACGTTTTTCATTTGAACCCCAAAAAAGTACGAATTTCGAAAATTCCGTGTATTTTACTTATCTATGCAATCAGAGGAATGTATACACCGAATTTCATTATTCTAGGTACAGCCGTTTGGTTGGTACCATTCTTATCCCTCTATTCCCATTTTACCCCTTAAAAGTACGAATTTGAAAAAAAACTTTAATTTTGCATGTCTACGTAGTCACAGGAATGCGTACTCCGAATTTCATGACTCTAGCTGCGGTCATTTGGTTGGTACTATTTTTATCCCCTTTTTTCATTTTAACCCCAAAAAATACGAATTTTAAAAATCCGTGTACTTTACTTGTCTATGCAATTAGAGGAATGTATACACCGAATTTCATTATTCTAGGTACAGCCGTTTGTTTGGTACCATTTTTATCCCTAATATGCTAAATATTCTAAAATATTAAGGATTATTATGGGCGTTTTTAGTCCTTGTGAGGGAAAAATTTTTCCCTTTGGGCCGATTTCGCCCCGTTTCAATCCCAACCGATCTATGACTATAAGACGCATTTATGGAAAATTTTAACATTCTAGCTCCTTCTAGCTAGCGTGCTTTCAACAGACGGACGGACATGGCTAGATCGTCTTAGAATTAGAATTGAAGTCATCATCATCAGTTGACGTTGATGTACGTTCATCGGAGACTATTTCTGTTGACCTTTTGCCCTAAAAATTTCCTGAGTGAAGGAAAGTTTTCCCCATTTTACCACATTCGAAAATTGTCTTTATCAACATTAAATTTACATCCATGAGACAAATATCTAGGAAGCTTGAACCACTTATCTTATTTCATTGAGAAGCTAGTATGCTTTCAAAAAGAATGTCAGATCTGTTTATTTTGCTGTGAACAAAATGATAAAAAATTGTACTTCATTTTATCAATTCCGCTTGATATTCAAGCCATCGGGTATTCGATTGGATTTATTAGCTTGAAATTTACTCGATTAGCTATATCATCCAGAATGTTGTACCACAACTATGTAATACAATCCATTTCAATATCTGAGAGAAGCTCCCACTTGTCCCTTCGAACCTGCCTGTGAGAGCATTTGTCTCCTTATACAATTAGATCACCAGAAGAATAATTGCAAAAGGCGCAAGGACGAGACTATATTACATTGTATTCCTCGTTGCAGACTGTATAAGATTCGATTAGAATTGGAATTAAGAGACCTTCTGAGACTAATCTACCATCATTTGTATCTAACTTGACTAAATGAATTTTAGACCATTCATATGCCTACATATACTATGAAAATAAAACAAGTAATCATAGAGAATGTAAGTGGGTTTTATTCAATTAATAAATTAAACAGCTTCCACTTGGCATTGAATTACAATCGAATAAAATTGAATTAATAGATATTTAGAAAAGACTAAAAAAGATAGGTCAAGTGATGTTAATAAGAACAGAAGGAATATTTGCATTAAGTCTGAGAGGTGTGCGGATTTTCGTAGCTTTATATGTACATATTTCATAGGAATCTTGTTATTGTAGCAATAACACGTCGAGAGAAGTGATTCGAAGAGAAAACGTTCTCCATCGTAACATTCTTAGAAGAAAAAGCTATTATAATCGACACAACGCTATGCGTCCCGTCCCATGAGCAAAGGACACATTTAATATTGGCGTCTCCAATGTCGTTGAAATTAGCTTTTACGGAAACGGCGAAAAAACTGGGGAAATGAAAATAAAAGCGGATGACGTGCCAACGCGATTGTCGCATGATACAGTGATTGGAAATCGATTTATTTTGGAAATAATTCTGTAATTTCGTAGTTTCGTTCGGAATTTCCATCTTAAACAATCTTTCGATATATAAAGCTAAAGTCGGACGGAGTCATCAATACCAGTTTCAAGATTTGTATCGCCAATCCTAGATGGTTTAAAATATAAGTGATGAACACATTCGAAAACGGTTTGAAATTTTTGTGGATGCTACATCGGGTGCTACATTTACATGGCGGATATATGTATATGGACCGACAGGTTCCAATTCCACAACAGATATTCCTTGAATATAAGACGGTGTGATAATTCGTACAATATGCGGTGGCTTTAGAGTACTACTAAGTAAAAGCAGTAGAAATATATATATATCGGGCCTATATCAAAGAGTACACCCAGACACAGTGGACTAGAACTAGGACCTTGAAATTTCGCACGCATCCCTTATATTGTGAAATTAAATGCTTAAATCTACCACGCCTACTCTAGTGTCCCATAAAAACGAAAAGCCATAATATATTTTTATACCCTCCACCATAGGATTGGGGTATACTAAGTTTGTCATTCAGTTTGTAAAGAATGAAGACTATATATTTTTGATCGTTACAAAATTCTAAGACGATCAAGCCATTCCCTTCCGTCCGTATGTTGGAAGTATGCTAGCATCTAAACGAAATGGACCAGGACGTCCAAATTTTGCAAGAATAAGTGTAATAGTTGTAGATCGGTTGGTCTAGAAAAGGACCGAAAACGGTTCTGTGGGAAAACTGTCCAACAAGGACAGAAAATACGCCCAATAACTTCTACTATATTGAGTACTAGCAGTACCCGCTGCTTCGCACGCGAAAAAGACAGGTATTTGTTATTAGTATTATCCGTCTCTGTTTTAGGATAGTATTTATATGATTTTCTTTTCTAAAATAGTAATTTGGAAACATAGCACTCAAATACAGTCTAAGGAATGTGCTTGTCGATGTGCACTGTTTTAGATGAACTCACTTCGTATATATATTTTTTATTATTTTCTACCCAGTTTTTAACAAAAAATTACAACCGCAAAGCCTTTTATTCGAAAAAAAAATCCATTTTGATGGCGCTTCTACATGGTCAGAGGAATTTACATACTAAATTTCATGATTCTAGCTGTAATCCTAAAGTACCATTGGTACCATTTTGGTCCCGCTCTCCCCTTAAAAGTACAAATTTCGAGAGATCCAATTTTACTGTGCTTCTACATGGCCAGATTCTACATGGTTAGAAGAACTTACATATAAAATTTCAAGATTCTAGCTGTAATACTTTAGTTGGTACCATTTTTGTCCTTTTTTGTCCCGTGCAACACTTAAAAGTACAAAATGCATTTATATTGCGCTTCTATGTGGTGAGAGGAATTTACATAAAAAATTTCACGATTCTAGCTACAATACTTTGGTTAGTACCATTTTTATCCCTTTTTGTCCCGCTCACCCCTTATAAGTACAAATTTCGAAAAATCAATTTATATTGCAAGTCTACGTTGTCAGAGGAATGTAAATACCTATTTTCACGATTCTAGCTGCAATTCCTAAATTGGTACCATTTTTATCCTTTTTTGTCTCTTTCCTCCCTTAAAAGTAAAAGTAAAGTAAAGGTGTTTTCTTACCATACTTTTAAGGAGTAACATGGGAACAGAGGTATAAAAATGGTACAGACTAAGAGCTGGAATCGTAAAATTAGGTGTGTGAATTCTATTGTGAACACGATACATAATCGTATTTCGAAATTCTTACTTTGCCTTTCTGAAGAATTACAAATCTTTATTTTTACGATTTCAAAATCTCATATAAAACGCTTTGTATGTTTTAATCGATAATAACGTAATAAATAACTAAAGCTTATTATATCAGCTAAACATTTCCAAAATATCAAGGGTTAATGGTTTACAGTTTTTATACACTCCACGAGAGTATTATGTCTTCGTGCATTTGTTTGTAACACCCAAAAGGAAACGAGATAGACCCATTGTTAATTATACCGATCGACTTAGAATCGCTTTTTGAGTCGATTTAGCAATGTCCGTCCGTCTGTCCATCTATTCTTGTAATCACGATACAGGTCGCAATTGTAGACATAACTAAATGAAACTTTGCACAATGAAGTTTTTCGGGACAAGGACGAACGCAATTTAATTTGAAGAATTTCACTCCCTATTTGACTCTTTTCACTCTAGATACCACATATTACAACAGATTTTCTTTAAAATTGGCAAAACATCTTATATTTCAACTAGAAACACCCATGGGGAATATAGGTCAAATAGGTTCAAATTTATATATAGCTCCCATACAAATTTCGCTCCCGATTTCACTTTTTCCGCTCTAGAAACCACATATTGTATCAGTACGCATTTGGAAAAATCGTTTAGTTTGCGTGTCTATGCAGTCAGAGGAATATATACAACGAATTCCATGATTCTAGCTGCGGCCATTTGGTTGGTATCATTTTTATCCCCTTTTTCCTATTTTACCATTTTAAGAGTACGACTTTCTAAAATCTCTTTATATGACGTGTCTACGCAATTAAAGGGAGGTACACACCGAATTTTATGATTCTAGCTGTAGTCGTTTAGTTGGTATATTTTACCCCCTAAAAGCACGAATTTGGAAAAAATACGTTTATATTATGTCTCTACTCAATTAGAGGAATGAACACACCGAATTTTGTGTTTCGAGCTGCTTTCGTTTAATAGGTATCATATTTATCCCTTGTTGCTCCATTTCACCCCCTACGAATAAAAATCACTTTGTGGTGCACGTTTTTGTTATAGGGGAATGAACATACTCAATATCAAGTTAGTACAAGCAGTCATATTGAAAAAATATGCTTAAATACTCTAAAATATTAGGGAATATTATGGGTATTTTTAGTCCTTGTGAGTGAAAAAATGTGAGGAAACAATTCCCTTTGAGCCGAATTCGCCCAGTTTTAATCCCAACCGATCTACGACTATAAGACACATTTATGGAAAATTTGGACATCCTACCTCCTTTCGTTTAGATGCTAGCGTGCTTTCAACAGACGAACGGACATGGCTAGATCGTCTTAGAATTTTATGACGATCAAGAATATACATACTTTATAAGATCTCAGGTCGATATTTCAAGGTGTTACAAACGGAATGACAAAGTAAGTATACCCCCATCCTGGAGGTGGAGGGTATAAAAATATTTTAAAAATAAATATACCATATATACCCATTTTACCCCATTAAATAGAAAATATCATTATTTTGTGTGTCTACGCAAGTAGATCTACACACCAAATTTCATCGTTATAGCTGTAACCGTTTAGTTGCTACCACTTTTAACCCTCTGTTCTCATTGTATCCCATGAAAGTACGAATTTAGAAAAAACTTTTTATTTGTCTACGCAGTCAGAACTCCGAATTTCATTGTTCAACTGTGGTTGTTGTTGTGGCAAACATGCATAATTTCGGGTTGGCTTTAGCATTTTAGTTTTATTTTTATACCCTCCACCACCAGGATGGGGGTATACTAACTTTGTCATTCCGTTTGTAACACCTTGAAATATCGACCTGAGACCCTATTTAGTATATATATTCTTGATCGTCATAAAATTCTAGGACGATCTAGCCATGTCCGTCCGTCTGTTGAAAGCACGCTAGCATCTAAACGAAAGGAGCTAGGATGTCCAAATTTTCCATAAATGTGTCTTATAGTCGTAGGTCGGTCGGGATTAAAACCTGGCGAAATCGGCCCAAAAGGAAAAATTTTTCCCTCACAAGGACTAAAAATACCCATAATAATCCCTAATATTTTAGCGTATTTAAGCATGTTTTTTGAATATGTCTGTTTATATTTGGTATGCGCATTCCCCCGATAACAAAAACGTGCACCATAAAGTGATTCTTATTTGTAGGGGGTGAAATGGGGCAAAAAAGGGATAAAAATGGTACATATTAAACGTACTTTTTGGGTTAAAATGAAAAAAGGGATAAAAATAGTACCAATCATATGACCGCAGCTAGAGTCATCAAATTCGGAGTATACATTCCTCTGACTGTGTAGATAGGGAAAATAAACTGATTTTTCGAATTTCGTACTTTTTGGGGCCAAAATAGAAAAAGGGGATAAAAATAGTACCAATCAAATGACCGCAGCTAGAGTCATGCAATTCGGAGTATACATTCCTCTGACTGCGTAGACGCGGAAATAAACAGATTTTTCGAAATGTTTACTTTCAAGGGATAAAAGGGATAGCTAGAATGATGAAATTCTAATTGCGTAGAAACGTCAAGGGGGTAAAAGTGGTACCAACCAACAGAGCGCAGCTGGAATCATGGAATTCGGTGTATACACTCCTCAGACATCATAGACACGCAAAATAAAAAGGGTTTTTCAATTCGTAATTTTTCTTTTACGACGGTTGAATCATGAAGTTAGGTTATTTTGCACTATGTACGTGAGATAATGTACTTTCAAAATTTGTACTTTTAGAATTAAAATAGAATGGAAATACAACCAACTGTAGCTCCCACTATCTACCAATATTTATGGTATTTAAGCTTTTTGAAAATATAAATATAAGAATATTTATTTTTTGATTTGAAATAAATAATGGTTTGAAATTATTAAAATTTTATATTTATTTATAAAATTATTTTTTCAATATTTGTATTTGTTTTGGTTTGGCTATATTAAAAAAATTACATTTTCCTGTAATATTATTTCACTTCTACGAAAACCGACAACCTCTGTGGAATGCAATCCATGGTGGAGGGTATTTAACGCCGTTTTTACTTGTTTTAAATTAAAAGGAGAAACCCCAGTGCATAAATGTTTGTAAATGCCAGGGAATCGGTCGGCCCCGCGATTATCGTCAAATGAAATGGAGAAAATGAAACACAATCAGTACAGCCAAAGAAATTCTAATAAGATACATGGCTTCAGAGATATAGGCCAATAAGACAACCTCTAAATGAATTTTTGAACTATTTGCCTATTAATGAACTTTAATTGCATTTGCAGTATATTTCAATCCCATTTTTTTCAGATTACCAGTGTGCAGCATTTTGCAGCAATTGACGTAGCATTCAAGAATTCAGACTAATGTGTATTCTGTGATTGGATATATTTGATAATCATTAGAAAATATCTCATGTGTCACTTACTGAAAACAAAGCCCACTAAATCCAGCTTTAACTTATTAAAATTGGCCAACAACAAATCTTTCTACAAAAATCTTAACTACCCACATTTGTAGGGGAAATTGTAAAATTCACCAAACCACAAAGAACAACAATTGTGAGAGCCTCAAGAGTCCTGTGGCCAAATGATGATTTCTGTTCGTTTACTCCTATCAAACGAAGGCCTGAATTATGAGCATAATTTACTTGAACGAATGCCAAAAGATTTGTTAACACAGAATGACAATGCTTCCGAGAACTACACATTTGTGTTCATTAAAATTTGGATGTTGCTCCCCACAGATAAATGTTGCAAGCTACAACGACAATAAGCTGAGGCAAGCTACAAAAGAAACCAAAAACACAAAATATCCTAAGGCCATAAAGACAAGAAGAGCAAGACAGTAGATTAGAAAACCATAAAGAGGTTAGAGTTTAAATGGGTCTAAACGAAAAACACACATACCGAGGCGGAAGGAAAAAATAAAATGAAATAAAAATGAAATCTTGATAGCCTCGCCAGACAAAAAAGGCTCACCCCGAACTAAGTTTATAATAATATCAGTGGCTGGCAAGTGCACACACTCGCACACACACAAGGATGTCGCAAAGATGTGTATGTGTGGCTGGAAAGAGCACATCGAGGATAACAAAATACTTTGATTATAGATTAAAATGCACTTCGTTGTCTTTTCGATTTCAAAATCAGCGAAAGACAAGTTCATGATCACAATGTCAAGAGATAAAATTGAACTGACAATCCCTTTGCTGATTAGCAATACATGATTTATGCTGTAGATTTATATATTAAATTTCTAACATTAACATAAACATTGAATTTTCTTTTTTTCGAATACGAAAATAGCCTTCGCATGTCGCATTTTAATTTGCAGCTCACATCTTTTCAAAAGGTTTCCCTGTTTTTCCGTTTCTCGTGCATGGAATCCCCACATGTGTCCCCTGTTCACATTGATTCATGGATGGGAATGGGAAAGTATTTATAGAGTGTCCAGGTCGCAGTGTATGGTATTCTGTTTGCGGTCACTTAGTTTGTAACACCTCACAACATAGATAGATTTATCGATTTTTTGTGACAGATCAATCATGACTCATATCAATCTGATTTGTCATTTTGTTCATTATCGTTTGACAAGTCATCATGGAAAGACTACATCTACAAATTATTCAGCTGTATTACGAAAAATAGCGTATCGACGAATCGATTCGTCGTCGTTTTAATTTTAAACTATTTACTTGAGACATTATCACTAACCAAATTACAAATTTGATTGAATTACACTACAAACATTTTATCACAAGACATGTATGCATACTTTTTCATTAAAATTGCAAATTGTAATTCGTACTTATATTGAGGTCTTATAGGTTAAATTAAAGGTAAGTAAGAGGACTAGAAGCAGTAGTTTAGAACAGTAGCCAATTGAGATTTTTTAAATAATTGTTGTTGGCACGATAAACAACGTCAAAATAAAAAAAAATACTTTGAATTATTTTTAAAAAGCTAGAGTCACAGACAACAAAATAATGTTTATTTCAGAAATATGGTTAAATGATTAAATCAATGTGAAACGGAAAAGAAATTTTGCTTGGTTCTTCTATTTAAATGAATGTTTGCAAATTTGTACCTCTGAATAAGTCAAATAGATCAAGAAATTTGTCATAAGTTTTATAACAACTTGTCAAATCATAAAATTATACTAATTTTTTAATTTTTTTATTTCCTTGTTATTATTAAACTTACCTCTTCGATTCTTTAAAATAATATTTTCTAAAGGTAAGACGCTCCATAAGTTTCATAATGGAGTTCTTGATACTTAATCTATTACTTTGACTTCGAAAGGTAGAATAACATTCATTTTTATACCCTCCACCTCCAGGATGGGGGTATATTCACATTGTCATTCAGTTTGTAACATCTTAAAATATTCATCGGAGACCCAATAAAGTATATATATCCTGGGTCGTGGTAAAATTCTAAGACGATATAGCCATGTCTGTCTTTTGAAAGCACGATAGCGGCCGAACGAAATGAGCTAGGAAGTTCAAATTTTTCCTAAATGTGTCTTATGGTTGCAGATCGGTTGGGATTGAAAGTGGGCGAAATCGGCCCAGAGGGAAAAATTTTTCCCTCACAAGGACTGAAAATACCCCTAATATTTAGAGTATTTCAACATGTTTTTTGAACATATTAGTTTGTATTCACTTGATATTTGCAATTCGCATTCCCTTTATAGCATAAAAGGGCACCATAGAGTGATTTTTATTTGTAGGGGGCGAAATGGGACAAAAAGGGATAAAAATGGTACCTATCAAACTACAACAGATAGAAGCACGAAATTTGGCGTGTACATACCTCTAATAGAGTAGATACATAATATACAAGTATTTTTTCTAAATTTGTACTTTTAAGGTGTTAAATGGGGATAGAGGGATAAAAATAGTACCAACCAAACGGCTGCACCTAGATAATGAAATTCTGTGTATATGTTCCTCTGATTGCGTAGATACATAACATAAAGGAAATTTTCGAAATTCGTACTTTTAGGGTGTAAAACGGAAAAAGGGAATACAAATTGTACCAAACAAATGGATGCAGCTGGGACCATGAAATTCGCGGTATACATTCCTCTGACTGAGTGACACCAACAAAAAAAAAACGTTTTTCCAAATTCGTACTTTCAAGGTATTCAATGGGAGCAGAGGGATAAAAATGGTACCAACTAAAAGGCTACAGCTAGAATGATGAAATTTTCGAAAGTCGTACTTTTAAGGAGTAAAATGCGAAAAAGGGGATAAAAATGGTACCAACAAAATGGCCGCAGATAGTATCATGGAATTGGGTATATATATTCGTCTGAGTACATAGCCACGTAAAATGTTTGTTTTTTCCAAATTCGTACTTTATTTTGTTGCTTTTACGACAAATAATGGTAGAATCATGAAGTTGTCCTATATTTTTGAATTTCAAATAGATGGAAATACAAGCAACCAAATGACTGCAGCTGAAAATACACTCTCTATCCCCCAATATTTAGGGTATTTATGATTGCTGCCTTATATTTATTTAATGAATTGAAGAATTATTTCCATTATTAATTATTATAAAATTTCTCATTTTCATACATTTGAAATTTGTTGCGGACACCACAAAGAAAATAAATGTTTTAGCGGGCGAAATGGGACAAAATGGATAAAATATGGTACCAATGATACGACAACAGCTAGAATCATGAAATTCGGTGTGTACATTTGGAAATGGGACAAAATGGATAAAATATGGTACCAATGATGAGACAACAGCTAGAATCATGAAATTCGGTGTGTACATCCCTCTAATTGCATAAACACGTAAAATAGGGAGATTTTTCCAAATTCGCACTTTTAAGGGATATAATTGAAAAAGAGGGATAAAAATGGGACCTTCCAAACCGCTGTTGATATCATGAAATTCGGTGTATATATTCGGTGTGTGTTCGGTGGTCTGACTATGAAGACTCGAAACCAAAGCGTTTGTTTCCAAATTTGTACATTTGGGCGGAGAATGGGGCCAATGGGGATATATTAAAATTTGTACTTTTCTTATCAAAATAATGCATTCACTTTGTCTGTATCTGAAAATGCTTCCCCTAATGGCGACTGACAATCGCCTAATATTTTCGGCATGTTCACTTTCGCAATTACAGCATTGTATTTATTTATAGTAGTAGATTTTAAACAGTGCGCATAAGTATACATTATAGTTTGAAATAGTAATCATATATAGTAATGTGCATAAACATATCACAATTTTCGTAATATGGTTCTGTACTTCTATGTCGACATCCTTTAATCTGGCTATGAACTATAAAACCGTGAATAATAGGAAATTTCGAAATTTTTTAATCGTAACAATTAGTAATCCTCTTTAGATTAAACTGTAGAAGAATGATTAATAATTACTCTTAAAATTTGTTCTCCTTAATTTTAAGTTTTTTTCGCTCTCCTGAAAAGTTGTGTTTATAGCCACTTTTGAATATAAAAGCACGATATACGTAATTTATTTTCATAAAGGCGTAATTTCCTCTTAATTCTAGTGTTTCCAAATGAGTTTGTCTATTTTGAAAATTATTGAAATCATTTCTCGACCTGTACAGCTTCGAACAATAACCCATACTCTCGCCTGCGTGCGTGCAAAAGTTAATGCACGAGTTGGTTTACATCAAATGGCTCCCAGAATCATGGCAAAACTGCATGAGGCGGACTGCGTGAATGAATGCATGAGTACTGACTGACTGCAAGAGCAACTGAAGGACAAAGTGACCGAGGGAGTAGAGGATCATATGATGGAATAGCAAATAAACATACAGCACTCGCATCGAAGTTTTCCCAGGGACTTCGACTTCGACCATGGTGACAATGTTTGGTTTTATGCAAATTTAATGTCATTATTGTCAATAGTACGAGTTTTGTTTACTTTGAGGATAACTTAGCTATAATGACATTACTATAATTTGGTCCTTGAAGTGAAAAGCGAACTGGCGAAAGGCAATTCTAAATAAACATCGAATGTTGCAATGAGTGTGGGTTAGACCACAATATGATATGATAGTGGTGTATTGCCTATCATGCTATTCGTTTCATCGACTTTCTTTGCTGGATTGATTTGAAAGAAGAAATGAAAGTTTGCTATAGGAATACAGGTGGGAAAAGGCGTTAGTAATTTGTATATACTCTGAGCTATTTAATGGCGAAGTTTTAGAGGAGGATTTGAAACATTTAACCTCGTTGCTTCAATACAAATTTCTCTACCTCGGTTGAGACAATATTTCCAGAGCAGAGCTTATTATAAAATTTTATAGTGTTTATTAAATTGGGTTACTCTATAAACAGTGGGGAAATTAAAATTTCTAATTTTGAAAATAAATCCCGCTGTATCGAAAAAATACTTCATATTTGTATATATCAAAAATGTTATTGAATTATCGTTACATATTTTAATCTTTAAATGCTGGTATTCATTGTTTAAAATTAGTTTAATATTTACACTATTTATTAACCAAAGCCAAGTTACGGTATGTATTATTACACATTTTAATATTTATGGAATTTTAAAACTCCAAAAGATATTGCAAAATATGCACATAAATTGTTGCAACATTCCAAATGTTTTTAACCGTTTTGCGTTTTATGTATCGTTTCCATCGATAAGAGAAAACATGTTTGAACCATGGCAATCCAATTAGACTTTATTGCCAGTAGCAACCCAGCATACATTCTATGCAAACAATAGATTGAAGTCAATGTTTTACTCAGATTTTTCAAAAATATGTTACGCTCTATAAGATGTTTTTATATGTTTGACTCCTAGAAAATTTAATATATGAGATTACTATCTATATATAAAAGACCAGCGCCCAGACCAAACGGCTGAAGCCAGGTCATAACAATTTTAGGGTACCCAGCAAAAACTGCATTAACTAGTAATGACAGCCCATTACACCCTGCATTATTTTGAAATATGAAATAATGTACTCCCTATAATGGTTTAAAAAAGTTTGTAAGCGTGCGTGGAAGTTCTTATTTATCAACTTTTTGTAAGCGTGCGTGGATGTACTTATTTTTTTACAATCCCTTTATAAAAATAATTAGAAACGGATACGAAAAATAAGTAGTGAAGGTACTTGGTTTTGTCCTATTCCCCACATTACTTGGTAATGAGACGTATACGTCGACTAAGAAAGGGTTTTGCGAAATTCGTACTTTTAGGGGGTAAAATGGGACAAAAAGGGATAAATATCGAACATTCGTCCTGACTAAACGGCAGTAGTTAGAAGAAGTAGCTTGAAATGCAGATGAGCTGCAAATAGCGATGTTTCGAAATGTGTACTTTATGGAGACAAAAAGGGATAAATATGGTACCAATTTATGTATTACAGCTATATTCGTATATTTCACTGACAATGCTGACTTGCAACATAAATGGATTTTTCGAAATTTGTACTTTTAAGGGTCGAGCGGGACAAAAATGGTACCAACTAAAAGAATTGCAGCCATAGTCGTGAAATTCGGTGTTGAAATTCCTCTGACAATGTAGAAGCGCAATCTAAATGGATTTTTCGAAATTTGTACTTATACGGGGTGAGCGGGACAAAAAGGTATAAAAATGGTACCAACTAAAGTATTGCAGCTATAGTCGTGAGTAAATTCCTCTGACAACGTAGAAGCGTAATCCAAATGAATTCTTTCGAAATTTGCTCTTATAAGGGATGATCGGGACAAAAAGGGATAAAAATTGTACCAACTAAAGTATTGCATCTAGAATCGTTAAATTTGATATGAAAATTCATCCGACAACGTAGAAGGGGAATCTAAGTGGATTTTTCAAAATGTTTACTTTACAATAAGGGGCCAGCCTGACATAAAGGGATAAAAATGGAACCAACTAAAGTATTGTAGCTAGAATCGCGAAATTGATTTTTGGAATTTGTACTTTTAAGGAGTGAGCGGCACAAATAGTGATAAAAATGGTACCACCGTATGTATTGCAGCTAGAATAGTGAAATTTGGTATGTAAATTCCTCTGAGCACTTATAAGTCCTGTAAAATTGTAAATGTGTACTTTTAAGGGGTACGCGGGACAAAAAGGGATAAAAATGGTATACAACCTTTAATTATGTAAACGCGGAATATAAATGGATATTTCAAAATTTGTACTTATAAGGAGGATGCGACGAAAAGGGATAAACGCGGTACCAAATAAAGATACATATAGTGATTTTTATAAAATAGGAGCAAAAGTTATAAAATGGCTGGCTAAATCTAGAAACATGTGATTGTGGATATTAAAGGGTCTGCGGTTGTAATTTTTTGAAATGAAAACACATGAAGGGAGTTCAGCTAGTGCAATTCTACAAGCGCATTACTTTGACTGTTTATGAGTGCAATCTAATAAGAGGTTTCCAAATAACTATTTTAGATTAATCTGTACCCGCCAAAAGTAAATTCAATAGATACTATCCAAAAAACAGATATGGATGTCAGTTTTATCTTATTCGCAATGCTTTAGATTACAGATAGACGCATGAAATTTAAATCATTTTTAAAAGATTTTTGTATCTTTCATTTGATACCCACGTCATCCTTGTTTGACTCACGTCATCCTTGTTTGACTTCTTTAAAAATACCCGTAAGGAATTTGACCAGATCAACAATGACCTTATATCCCTCACGGAAAAATTTTGCAAATATAGGGAGGTCTTTGAAAATGCCACTTGCGTTGAACAGTTTCTTCAATCTCCGCCTGATTCTCTTCCCAAATAAAGAAAACTTCTGACGTCACATATAAAAACAAACCGTCTGCAATTAATGTTCTGCATTCGAACACATTACCTGCATCATCAATTACTATCAACGATGTTCAAAGCATTAATCCTGTTCAACATACTGCTCCAGATATTACTGTAAGTGGAGTTCAAAGTGATGATGTCATTAGTCCGTTCCAAACTAATAAAACCATGCCATTAAATAATCCTTCTTTGGACATTACTCCTTCTGGTTCCAGTAAGTTCTATTCTCCAACAAATACTCCTAACACATCTATCCCTCCTAAACAACTAAAAGTGGTACCATCAAAAAAAACTATTTTTGCTGCTCGATTTGCTGCTGACACTTCAATAGAAGATGTAGCATCATACGTTAAATCTAAGTTGGATGCCGATGTTGAAATTACCGTTTTTAAATTTAAATATACCGAGAAACGAAGTAAAGCTTCGTTTAAAATCATTGTTCCTGAAGACGTATTTGACTCTGTTGTTAATCCAGATTTTTGGCCGCCGAAAGCTATTATTCATGAATATGTTTATAGAGATAACATTCGATCAGATATTGTTCACTTACCGTTGCAATCAAACGTTGTGTCAAAAAACTAATTTCTTTACTTTCTGATAATCATATTCATTTAGTTTATCAAAATGTTAGAGGATTAAATTCTAAATTATCGAAACTTTATACCGATAGTTATAATTTCAATTACCACTTAATTGTCTTTACTGAAACCTGGCTTCAGGATAAAATTTATAATTCAGAAATCTTATGTGAAAAATATCAGATATTCAGGTGTGATCGTTCTGATAAGATTAAAAAAAAAGGCGGTGGGGTTTTAATTGCAGTCTCCATCGGGTTTCCTTCTGAACAAATTATACTGCCTTCCGTCGTTGATATTGAATTTGTTGCAATTAAAGTAAGGTTTAAGAATATAAATTTATTCATTTCATGTTCCTACATTCCTCCCGGCTCTGATGTTGCACTTTACTCTAAACATGTTTCTGCAATACAGTCCGCTTTTCAAACTTCTAAATCGTGTGATTCTTGGAGATTTTAATCTACCTTCAATAACGTGGAATCAATCCTTTGATTCAAATATTCTTGTTCCAGTTCTTGCAAATAATTGCGTTAACGATTGCGTTGGATCTTTGTTAAGTTATGGTCTCTTTCAGGTGAATAATGTATATAATGTATATGACAGGCTTTTGGATTTGATTTTTGTTAATCAGCCGTTGGAGGTTTCGCTGAACTCTTCTATTCCGGTTACATATCCCGTTGACCGCTTTCATCCTACCATAGATTTAAAAATATTGCTTCCTTCTATTTCATCTTCTCAAACTTCACAAAATGTTAGATATGAAAAAGTTTACTGCTATTCTAGAACAGATTATTCAAAACTTAATTTACTTTTATCATCTATTAATTGGAATGATATTTTGTCGTCCAAAGTTTTAGATGATGTGATAAATAATTTCTACAGTGTGTTATATGATTGCATCTCAAAATCAGTTCCTAAAATTTTTAAACATGATACTATTGGCCCACCTTGGAACAATTTTCATTTAGCTAAATCGAAGAATAAGAAAAATAAATTATTTAAAAAATACAAAAAAACTGGTTCCTCTGCTGATTTTTCTAAATATTCGATTGCAAGATCTGAATACAACATTGCGAACAGAAGTGCATACAAGAATTACATAATCACCATGAAAAATCAATTGAGAAATAACCCTAAATCTTTCTATAAGTTTGTAAATTCCAAACGCCGATCACGTAGTTTCCCTAACTCTTTAAAATTTGGTTCCATTTTAGCAGATGATGATTTATCAATTAGCAACTTATTTGCAGACATTTTCTCATCGACCTACTCAAATAAAAAATTTGATCGTTCTATTCCTTATCCTTATAATATTGTTGAAGCTTCACCTATAAATGTTTCAATTATAAGCAGATATACAGTTTTGGAAAATTTGAAGGCATTAAATATCACATTTAATCCTGGTCCAGACGGGATCCCTAATAACATACTTAAATACTGTGCTGATACTTTATCATTCCCTCTTTCAATAATCTTTAATAAATCAATAAGTTTTGGATATTTACCACCTTTATGGAAGGAATCATACATAATCCCCCTTTTTAAATCTGGTAGCAAAATTGAAGTATCAAATTACAGAGGCATTGCAAAGTTAAGTGCCATTCCGAAGCTATTAGAAAAAATTATGACTGATATGTTATCGCACCAAGTTTCCTCATTGTTGTCGCCCTGCCAACATGGATTCCGTAAATGTCGATCAACTATAACGAATGTTTTGGAACTCACTACAGTTATAAATGATGGTTTTAGAAACCGAATGCATACTGATTCCATTTATACAGACTTTTGCAAGGCTTTTGATAAAGTAAATCACAACCTTCTGCTAATGAAAATAGATATGATGGGCTTTAGTAAAACATTATTATCGTGGTTAAAATGTTATTTAGATGGTCGAACTCAAAGAGTAAAATTTGGAAAAGCTCTCTCCCGAAATATAGTTGTATCTTCCGGTGTACCTCAAGGAAGTCATCTTGGTCCGATTCTATTTATAATATTTATTAATGATCTTCCCTCTGTAGTTCGTCATTCTAATATTCTATTGTATGCTGATGATGTAAAAATATTTCGATCCTTTAAAGATCCCACTGAACAATGTTTTCTACAGTCTGATCTTAATAGTTTTCATGAGTGGTGTAAAATTAATTTAATGGAACTAAATATGTTGAAATGCAAACATATGTCATTTTCTAGAGCTAGAAATTTAGAAACTAATTATTTTTTTGGTGATCATAAACTCGAGTCTGTAGTTTCCTTTTTGGATCTTGGAATTCTATTGGATCAACGTTTGAACTTCAGGTCTCACATTTCTATGGTAGTAAACAAAGCTTATGGTGCTCTTGGTTTTATGAAACGTTGGAGTAAGGAGTTTTCCGATCCTTCTGTCACTAAACACTTATATACCTCTTTGGTTAGGTGCATTCTTGAATATGGTTCAGTAATATGGGACCCATCCTATACTATTCATAGTAATCTTTTGGAATCTGTCCAGAAACAATTCCTTTTATTTTGTCTGCGTGGGAGAGGATGGAACTTCCGTACACTGCCTTCATATGAACTTAGGCTTGGCCTTATCAAGTTACCTTCTTTGAAGAGTCGACGTACTATGTTGAACATTACTTTTCTTATGAATGTTATCCAGGGCAACATCCATTCCGAGCTTATTCTGAGTAGAATGATGATAAATATTCCGACAAGACCAACTAGATATTTTCAGTTGATCCACTATAATTATTTCCGTTCAAACTATGCCGATAATGATCCTTTGCGCCGCCTGTTTGTTCAATTTAATAAATTCTATCACATTATTGAATTATCAGAAAACAAAAACTCTATTAAAAGAAAAATTATCTTGTATTTAAATATTTAATTTGTAGTATCTAAGTGTATATATGTATATGTTTTTAGTCTGTAAGGATATTTGTATCTATAGACTTAATAATAATAAAAAAAAAAAAAAAAAAAAAGAGTATGGAATAAATTATCATTAACTACATTTTTGAAAATTAAAAGTCCTGTAAAAGATCACAAAATGAAAAACTGAGCGCACAGTGCTTTTGATTACAGAGAAAAGAATGGAGTTTAAAATATTTTTAACAGATATTCCTCTCTTTCATTTGATCGCCCTTGTATGACTCATAGGAGTCCGAAAATAAATTATTAAAACATCTATATCTTTGAAAATTAAAAGTCCTGTAAAAGATCACTAAATGAAAAACTGAATACACAGTGCACTAGAATACAAATTAGAAGCATGGAACTTAAAGTATTTTTAACAGATATTCTTCTCTTTCATTTGGTATCCATAGCGCCCTTGTATGACTCGCAGGACTGCGAGGAATTAAATGTTTAGTTTTTTATGTTTTACTTTTTGGTTGCCAATGCTAAACTAACACAGTTAGAATCATGGAATTTAAAGTATTTTTAAAAGATATTGTACACTTTCGTGTGATATCCATATCGCCTTTTGTGACTCACAAGAGTACGAACATAAATTATTAAAACCATCTATATTCTTTGGAAATTAAAAATCGTTTAAAAGATCACTAAATGAAAAACTGAGTGCACAGTGCATTATATTGCAGATAGAAACATGGAATTTAAATTATTTTTAACAGAAATTTTTCTCTTTCATTCGATCCACATAACGCCCCTGTATGACTCACAAGAGTACGAAAATAAATTATTAAACTATCTGAGCGCACAGTGCATTAGATTGCAGGTAGAAGCTTGTGATTTAAAGTATTTTAAACATTCTTATCTTTCATTTGATACCCATATCGTCTTTATATGACTCATAAGAGTAAGAGTTGAAACATCTATTTCTTTAAAAATTAAAAGTCCTGTGAGAGAAACTGAGAGCACTGTGCATTAGATTACAGATAGAAGTATGAAATTTAAAATGTTTTTAACAGACATTTTTCTCTTTCATTTGATACCCATATCACTCTTGTGTGACTCACAAGAGTACAAAAGTAAATTATTAAAACATCTATATAGTATGAAAATTAAAAATATAGTTTTTATATTTTACTTTTTAAGGAGCAATCTTGAAATAACTGGCTTTTCCGCAAGCGAAGTTGCGGGCACTGCTAGTAGAATACATATGTAAATACAATATCCCATATATTGTCACATTTTATAATTCCAAATGGTAGTGTTGTATTTCTGATATGTTTCCTGCAATTTACTGCTGGTATTTTTGTCAGAATTTTGTACATTAAAGTCACTGCATTAATCTGCATATTTGGAAAAATTGAGTTGCTACACACTGGCCCAGCATTGCAACATTGGGAACAACCACCACAGACTCCTGTTACTATTTATGATAACCTATATTCGTACATATGTATATATACACGAATTTAGTAAAAACACACCGAGGTACTCTCTCCACATTTTCCAACGACATAACCACATTTGCTGAACTCTTTAATCTTTCCAAAAAATAATAAATGCCAAAAGAGGACACTCTCTAAGCAGC
This sequence comes from Polietes domitor, assembly GCA_947397865.1. NCBI lineage: Eukaryota > Metazoa > Arthropoda > Insecta > Diptera > Muscidae > Polietes > Polietes domitor. The sequence continues at coordinate 12,284,257 of OX377620.1, forward strand.
ATCAACTTAAATAGAACGCAAAGTCATTTTAAAGCATATACAGGGAGTGAGCAATTTTGTACTTGGTCGACTGTGAGATATGCTATTTACAAAATTGTTAAGACTGAAACCACATAAATCCACAACTTTATTACTTATTTATTCTAAATATTTATGCGTTTAATTTCATATTTAATGTTATTTAAGTTAATATACAATGGATATATAATTGAGAAAAAATAACAATATTATAATGCCCTTTATTTACGCTGTGCGACAGTCCGAAAACTCTTGTCAAGTAAAACAGGAACTTGTTTGTTCAGACACCCCCAAAATATGGACTTACGGGCAATAAACGGTTTTGCGCACCGTTGTACAGTTATAAGTCTACAACGATTATTAACTGATTTTCAGTGAATGGATTGAAACGATATATATGAGTCATTCCATGTTAAGCGGTTTGATGCTTGACCTCGATAACTGCAATTGTTTTGAAAGTTTGTGCATGTTTTCTACTCATAAAAATGTTGTATTCGATTTTTAACGAGTTATGACCAATTTAACAGCGAAAAAAAATATTTTTTTTTTATTTGAACTGGGATATTGTCCTGGCTCAAGACTATTTTTCATCTATATTTAAAACAATGCAAATTTATTTACAAATGGCATGGTGACATTTATTACTTGGCTGCAGACTACCACGATCATGATTCCAACAATGTCAAAAGTCTTTTCAAGTGGCTTCGCAGCGACTATTCAACATCAAACCCGGCCTCGGGATGTTCACACCGAATTTCATCATTCTAGCTGTAGTCGTTTAGTTGGTACTATTTTTATCCCCCTGTGCCCATTGTATCCCTTAAAAGTACAAATTTGAAAAAAAACTTTAATTTTTCATTTCTACACTGTCAGAGGAATGTACAATCCGAATTTCATGCCTCTAGCTGCAGTCATTTGGTTGGTACTATTTTTATCCCCTTTTTCCAGATTCACCCCAAAAAGTACGAATTTCGAAAAATCCGTTTATTTTACGGATCTACGCAATCAGAGGAATGTATACACCGAATTTTATTATTCTAGATGCAGCCATTTGATTGGTACCATTTTTAGCCCTCTATTCCCATTTTACCCCTTAAAAGTACGAATTTCGAAAAAATATTTTTATATTATGTATCTACTCAACTAGAGGAATGTACACACCGAATTTCGTGTTTCTAGCTGCACAACCTTTGGTCTCGTTTAATATGTACCATTTTTATTCCTTTTTTGCCCCATTTCACCCCCAAAAACATTTGCCCCCATTTCACCCCCTTTATGGTGAACGTTTTTGCTATAAGGGGAATGCGCATACCAAATATCAAGCAAATATAAACAGACATATTAAAAAAACATGCTCAAATACGCTAAAAAATTAGGGATTGTTATGGGTATTTGTAGTCCTTGTGAGGGAAAAATTTTTCCCTTTGGGCCGATTTCAATCCCAACCGATCTACGACTATAAGATGCATTTATGGAAAATTTGGACGTCCTAGTTTAGAAGATAGCGTGCTTTCAACAGACAGACGGACGGACGCACGGACATGGCTAGATCGTCTTAGAATTTTATGACGATCAAGAATATATATACTTTATAGGGTCTCAGGTCGATATTTCAAGGTGTTACAAATGGAATGACAAAGTTAGTATATCTCCATCCTGGAGGTGGAGGGTATAAAAAGTGTTTCCAGGAACTTAAAATTTACTTTTGTATGAATTGATGCCTACTGTTCCATTTAATCAAAACCAAATATCGTTTATGGAATATTTGTTAAATTTAATCCTGGAACAATCTATTTCCTAAGATTGTTTGGTTTTATGAAATAGAACACCTCGAAGATGTTAAATAATACTTTTAACTGTTTATTTGGAAGGCACCATCGCTTATAACTACAAATGTCCGCTTCTATTGGACGATGTGAATTGATTTTCCAGAGCATCTGCTTTGTCTTATAAAGCGTGATTTTTTAGCTATTATCTTTTTGGCACGACTGGTTTAAACAGCTGACGCACTTTTCGTGTTTTGTTTCACTGTCAAACATCTTCAGTTTGGTCTACAATTTAACCATGAATCGTCTTACAAACGAACAACGCTTGCAAATTATTGAGTTTTATTATCAAAATGCGTGCTCTGTTAAGAAAGTTCATCGCGCGCTTCCATTTTATGGTCAGTTTAATCGATCGACTGAAGCGGCTATTCGGGCTATTGTGACTAAATTTCGCACCAAATTTACATTGTTGGACATTAAACCACCAACACGCTTACGTAGAGTGCGAACTGAAGAAAATATCGAAGCTGTATCGGTCAGTGTTACTGATGATTATCGATTCGTCGCCGTTCGCAGCAATTGGGCCTCTGTTACTCAAAAACGTGGAAATGCCAAAATTGGACTAAGCGGATGGACCATTTGAGGCGCAGTCAAGGTCAACATTTGCATGAAAAAACCTTCAAACATTAAATTATATGGACCGTACTATCGATTCAAATAAAGATTTCATGCATTTTTCTGGATTTTATGTGTTTTTTTTGAAAAACTGTCCCATAGCTTTTAAAAAATCATCCTTTATAACATCACAAATTTAAATAGAAATAAATAATCGAATAACTTACAATATTGAACAAGTAAAGTAAATATCAACATGTGGCTTAATGAATATTAACAGGTGAATGTAAATATCTTCTATAATTTTAAGAGTAAGAATTTTTACCATAACCGACAATAAAATAAATTAAAAATAATTTTATTGTTTTTGCTATCGGGATTTTTGCCATCTCTAGAAAAATGCCATTTCTATTGCATAGATGCAACATACATGGATTTTTTGCATATTTTTCATTTGGCATCCGATTGAAACCAAACCTAGGCATTTTTTTATAGTTCAAATATAAAAGATTTAAAATGTAAAAAAATATGCAAACATATATTTTTTTAATTTTTTATATTATTTTCACTGAAACAAAGTGTCGTCCAATCAGAATTTTTGCATCTTAATCACACTAAAAGATAAAAACTCCGAAGTCCCCTCATGCTGTAGCCTTAACAAAATGCGTCTCTGCTCTACTCCATTCCCATTTTACTTTTTCCTTGTAAACGTTTAAAAAATATACCCAGGCTCTTTATGGCAGTGCAACAAATCATATTTTTGTAGCAGAACTGAACACAGTAAAAACAAGCACAATCACAAGCTTATACGCAAAACCTACTGCTGCCACTTTATGCGGCAGAGAGTGTGTGTGTGCCACAGTCGGATACAATTGCCGAGTGAAAGTTAGAAGCAGAAAAACCCGCCATTTTCAAATTGCTACAATAATGCAAATTCTCTTATGCTCCATTGCAGAAATATTGACTCGATTCACTTTCTTCTGGGCGCGCGAAACCCAACCTCCCGACAAAAAAAAAAACGCTGAAATCACAACGTAAACGGAAGAGTGGCTTGTAAAACGGAAGTGTTGGAAAAAAGTGCCAGAGGCAGATATACTCGTACATATGTATGAATGTAGGTACGAATGACTGAATATATGTTAAAGAGAAGAAGGAGGGACGGACATAAGAAACAGCCACGGCAGCAGAAATTGCAACTGGGAATATATATAAAAACATTTGAATAATTGAACATTGTGAAAGTGAATATACGTGTGTGTGTGCACACCGGGCTTATCTAGTAAAAAAACTATACACAGTTCGTAAATCTCTTCACCGGAAGTTGTTAACGTAAAAAATGCTGACAATGACACAACGACAAAACTGCAAATTTATTAACACACTGCACTGCACTGCAATCGATGCAACAACATGAAACACAGAGGGAGAGAGCAGAACTTTCGCAAAACGCCTCTTAAACACTCGTCAACTTTTGGGGCATTTTAAAGTTTTGCAAAATGAAATAATGTTCGAACAACGCGTTCTATTCGCACAGTGGGGTGTATGAGAACTTAGTGGGCCAATAAAGTGTTGTAACATCTCCACGATCAATTCGTATGGTTTTTGAACGTCATATAAAAATCTCCCCAAAGCGGGGAAAATAATTCCAAAATTTAAAAGTTTTAAGAAAAATAACTGCCAAATATAACTAACAAATAACTAACAAAAAAACTATTCTTAGCAGCTGAGTCAATAAATAAAATTTAGTTTTTATACACTCCACGAGAGTATTATGTCTGTCTTTGTGCATTTGTTTGTAACACCCAAAAGGAAACGAGTTAGACCCATTATTATACGATCGGCTTAGAATCACTTTCTGAGTCGATTTAGCAATGTCCGTATGTCCATATATCGCTGTAATCAAATTACAGGTCGCAATTATAGTCCGATCTTAAAAATTGGCACAAGTATGTTTTGTAGATCAAGGACGAACGCTATTTAATTTGAGGCAAATCGGATTTAGGTATAGCCCCCATACAAATGTCTCTCCCGATTTGACTTTTTCCGCTCTAGAAACCACATATAGCACCCTATTTTCTTTAAATTTGGCACAGCATCCTATAATCCAACTAGAAACACCTATGCTGGTGTTTAGATCGTTGGTAATCTGGATCGTGGGTAAGATCGTTTCAGATTTAGATATAGCGCAATACAAATATCACTCCGGATTTGACTTTTTCCGCTCTAGAGACAACATATTGTAACTGATTTTCTTTAAAATTGGCACATCTTATAATCTAACAAAAAAAAACTATGGTGAAAGTGGGTAAGATCGGTTCAGATTTAGATATAAATTTATTTATATATATACAAATGTTGCTCCCAAATCTTTAACCGATTTTGGCCAAATTTTACATATTATATTCACATCGTTCCATGTTTCAATATAACCCATGTCCTTTCCGATTTAACATTTTTTTGTCAAACACTACCATTTACAGGGTACAAAAATCCTTCCCGATTGCACTTTTTACCGAATTGAATTGTAATAGGATAGAAAGTGGAGTGTATCATATAGTCGGCTCCAACCGACTTTAGCCTTTCCTTACTTGTTTCAATATGTCTGCTTGTACTTACTTCATATTGGGTATGCGCATTCCCCCTATAACAAAAACGTGCAAAGTGATTTCTATTCGTAGAGGGTAAAATGGGGCAAAAAGGGATAAAAATGGTACATGTTAAACGACAACAGCTAGAAACATGAAATTTGGTATGTACATTCCTCTATTTGAGTAGATACATAATATAAAATTATTTTTTCCAAATTCGTACTTGTTGGGTTAAAATGGAAAAAGGGTATAAAAATAGTACCAACCAAATGACCGCAGCTAGAGTCATGAAATTCGGTGTGTACATCCCTCTAATTGCGTAGACACGTAAAATAAAGAGATTTTAAAAAGTCGTGCCCTTAAGGGGTAAAATAGGCCGCAGCTAGAATCAAGGAATTCGGTGTATACATTCCTTTGACGGCATAGACACGCAAAATAAAAAGATTTTTTCAAAATTCGTACTCATTTACTTTTACGGCAAAAATTGGTTGCAGCATGAAGTTAGGTTATGTACGTCAGATAATCGATTTTCAAAATTTGTACTTTTGGAATTAAAATAGAATGAAACAAGTAAGGAAAGGCTAAAGTCGGGCGTGGCCGACTATATGATACACTCCACTTTCTATCGGAATACAATTCACTTCAGTAAAAAAGTTAAAACGGGAACAATGTTTGTATGTTTCCTAATCACATGTTAATATGACATGGTCTAATTTGTCAAATCGAGAATAATATTTGTTTCGGGGCTATATCCAAACATGGAATGAAGTGACTAACTTTCACAATAAGTTCTTCCAGTTGAAGTATAACGTGTTATGCTCAATTTTAAGAAATTCTTTGAAAATATGCGGTTTCTGGGGATTTGTATGAGATCTATATGTAAATCTGAACCGATGCGACCCATTGTAAAAATATGTGGTTTCTAGAGCAGAAAAAGTCAAATCGGGATCGATCCCGAGCTATATATAAATCTGAACCTATCTGACTTATTTTCACCATAGGTGTTCCTAGTTAAAATATAAGATCTTTTGCCAATTTTGAAGGAAATATGTTAAAGTTTGTGGATTCTAGAGCGGAAAAATTCAAATTGGAAGCGAAATTTGTATGGGAGCTATATATAAATCTGAACCGATCTAACACATTTTTACCACAGATGTTTCTAGTTTAAATATAAGTTTTTTTGCGAATTTGGAAGAAAAACTCTTAAAATATGTGGATTCTAGAGCGGAAAATTGAAATTGGGAGCAAAATTTGTATGGGAACTATATATAAATCTGAACCGATCTAACTTATTTTTACCACAGATGTTTCTAGTTGAAATATAAGATGTTTTGAGAAATCTGAAGACAATCTGATACAATATGTGGTTTCTAGAGCGGAAAAAGTGAAATCGGGAGCGAAATTTGTATGGGAGCTATATATGAATCTGAACCGATCTGCCCCATTTTTACCACAGGTGTTTCTAGTTGGAATATAAGATGTTTTGCCAATTTTGAAGAAAATCTGTTGTAATATGTTGTATCCAGAGTGAAAAGTGTCAAATCGGGAGTGAAATTCGTATGGGGCCTATATCTAAATCTGAACCGATTTTCTTCAAATTAAATAGCGTTCGTTCTTATCCCGAAAAACTTCGTTGTGCAAAATTTCATTTGGTTCTGTCTACAATTGCGACCTGTATCGTGATTACAAGAATAGATGGACGGACGGACAGACAGACAGACGGACGGACATTGCTAAATCGATTCAAAAATTGATTCTAAGTCGATCGTTATAATTAACAATGGGTCTATCTCTCTTCGTTTTGGGTGTTACAAACAAATGCACAAAGACATAATACTCTCGTGGAGTGTATAAATACAACCAACTGTAGCACCCACTATTTATGGTATTTACTCTTTCTGAAAAAATATATATAAGAAACTTTTTTATACACTCCACGAGGGTATTATGGCTTTGTGCATTTGTTTGTAACACCCAAAAGGAAGCGGGATAGACCCATTGTTAAGCATACCGATCGACTTAGAATCACTTTCGGAGTCGATTTAGCAATGTCCGTCTGTCCGTCTGTCTGTCTGTCTGTCCGTCTGTCTGTCCGTATGTCTGTCCATCTATTGTTGTAATCAAACTACAGGTCGCAATTATAGTCCGATCTTAACAAAACTTGGCACAAGTAAGTTTTGTGGATCAAGGACGAACGCTATTTAATTTGAGGCAAATCGGTTCAGATTTAGATATAGCCCCCATACAAATGTCGCTCCCGATTTGACATTTTCCGCTCTAGAAACGACATATTGTACCCAATTTTCTTTAAATTTGACACAACATCTTACAATCCAACTATAAACACCTATGCAAAAATTGGGTAAGATCGGTTCAGATTTAGATATAGCTCCCATACAAATGTCGCTCCCGATTTGACATTTTCCGCTCTAGAAACCACATATTGTACCCGATTTTCTTTAAATTTGACACAACATCTTATAATCCAACTATAAACACCATTGCAGAAAGTAGGTTAGATCGGTTCAGATTTAGATATAGCCCCCATACAAATGTCACTCCCGATTTGACATTTTCCGCTCTAGAAACCACATATTATACTCGATTTTCTTTAAATTTGGCACAACATCTTATAATCCAACTATAAACACCATTGCAGAAAGTAGGTAAGATCGGTTCAGATTTAGATATAGCTCCCATACAAATGTCGCTCCCGATTTGACATATTCCGCTCTAGAAACCACATATTGTACCCGATTTTCTTTAAATTTGGCACAACATCTTATAATCCAACTATAAACACCTTTGCAGAAAGTAGGTAAGATCGGTTCAGATTTAGATATAGCTCCCATACAAATGTCGCTCCCGATTTGACATTTTCCGCTCTAGAAACCACATATTATACTCGATTTTCTTTAAATTTGGCACAACAGCTTATAATCCAAGTAAAAAACCTATGGTGAAAGTGGGTAAGATCGGTTCAGATTTAGATATAGCACAAATACAAATGTTGCTCCCAAATGTTTAACCGACTTTTGCCAAACTATACGAATTATATTTCACCTATTTCGTTCCAGATTTCAATATACTCCCATACAAATGTCCTTTCCGATTTAACATTTTTTGTCAAACACACACATTTACAGGATGCAAAAATCCTGCCCGTTTTCACTTTTTCACCGAATTAAATTGTATTCGGATAGAAAGTGGAGTGTATCATAGAGTCGGCCCCGCCCGACTTTAACCTTTCCTTACTTGTTTTGAATTGACTTGAAGTAGTATTTCGATATGTTAACGTATTGGCACCCTTGCCTTATAAGCGTGGTTTGAAATAATAAAAATTATAAAATTATTTTTTCAATATTTGTATTTGTTTTGGTTTGGCTATATTAAAAAATTAATATTTTCCTATAATATTACGCACTTCTACAAAAATCGACATCCTCTGTGGAATGCAATCAATGGTCGAGGGTATATAAAGTTCGACCCGACCGAACTTAGCACCTTTTTTACTTGGTTCTTTTTGTGTTGACAATGAGTTTTTACTTTTTCCAACACTGAAAAATTATGTACTTAAAAAAATAAGATTTTTGTGTAACGCAGACGAGGAACTAAAATTTCCCATGACCATCCTCCTACGACAATGGATTTATCTATATCCACCAAATAAAATTCAAGAAATATTATTCATATTGAACACTGTGTAACATCTATAAACATTTGAATATCATAACAAAATTAATTGAAATTATGTGGGGAAAATGTATACGAAAATAATGTATTACTAGTTTTTACATTTTTGTCCAACGAAACACCCAAATTCTCAGAGTGGGGAAAATATTTTTGTAAAATTGTTGTTTGTATGCATAGTTGGTCTGTTATGTTATGTTGTATGTGTTGTCATTTATTTTGGTTTAAGATCAAAGGTTTTGTTGAAGTCTTCAGCAGAACCCTAAATTAGCAAAAAGGCAAAGTGAGACCTTTATTGTTGCATCTACCCCATCTTAGGTCTTAAACCAAAATAAATGACAACACATTTTATAAAATTTGAAAATTAAATTAAAAATTATCAATTTAGGAGTGGACCTACCGGGGGGACATTAAAAGCTTCTAAATTAACTCATTTTTTTTACTGAACCAACACTCAGAGGATGACCCCTATAAATGCAGTGCATTGCGTTGGCGGAAGGAAGATCAGGTATTAGAAGGAGGAAAGAGGGTGTCTGTTGACATTTGTTTTGAAACTCTGAATGTCGTAATTGGAGGGAAAGATATTTGCCGGAAGTCGATTCCACATACGGATAGTACGGGCGAAGAATGAATTTATTCTGTAATGTGTAATGCGGCCGGTTGTCCAATCGACAACAAATGGGTGCTCATTCCTGGAGAGTCGCGTATCTCTACCGAACATTCTCACGGGCGGTATAAGATCACGAATCTCCGAAGAACAAACACCATGAAAGTATCAATAGAACAATGACACACAACCAACATTACGACGGTGTTCAAGGGAGACAATAGAATTGGATATCCTACCATCGCCTATCAACACCATCGCCCTCCTCTGGACACGGTCAAGTAGCTCCAGTGATAAAGCTGGAGCACCCGACCATATATGGGAGTTGTATTCCATCTTTGGTCTGATGTAGGTAGTGTAGATATTGAGAAGATCAGAGACATATATATGATACACTCCACTTTCTATCCGAATATCTATTCAATTCGGTAAAAAAGTGAAAACGGGTAGAATTTTTGTATGTTTCCTAATCACAGACTAATATGACCTGGTTCAATTTGTCAAATCGTGTAGAATATTTGTATCGGGGCTATATCCAAAAATGGAATGAAGTAACTAACTTTCACAATCACTTTGAAGAAATTCGTTGAAAATATGTGGTTTCTGGGGCGGAAAAAGTCAATCCGGGAGCGACATTTTTATGGGAGCTATATATAAATCTGTACCGATCTGACTTATTTTCACCATAGGTGTTCCTTGTTTAAATATAAGATGTTTTGCCAATTTTGAAGACAATCTGATACAATATGTAGTTTCTCGATCGGAAAAAGTCAAATCGGGAGCGAAATTTGTATGGGAACTATATAAAAATCTGAACCGATTTGACCTATTTTCACCACAGGTGTTCCTAGTTTAAATATAAGATGTTTTGCCAATTTTGAAGAAAATCTGTTGTAATATGTTGTATCTAGGGTGAAAAGAGTCGATCGGGAGTGAAATTCGTATGGGGGATATATCTAAATCTGGACCGATTTTCTTCAATTTAAACAGCGTTCGTCCTTGTCCCGAACAACAAAGCAAAAGTTTGCAAAATTTCGTTTGGTTCTGGCTACAATTGCGACCTGTGTCGTGATTACAAGAATAGATGGACAGACAGACGGACTTTGTTAAATCGATTCAAAAAGTGATTCTAAGTCGATCGATATAATTAACAATGGGTCTATCTCTCTTCCTTTTGGGTGTTACAAAAAAATGCACAAAGACATAATACTCTCGTGGAGTGTATAAAAATGTATGGTGCCACCTTAATGTTTGAAGGTAAAGTGTAGGTTTCTTCTGAAAAAAATGTTGAAGCTGAACAAATATTGGGGGTTGTTGGGTACAGTTTTGGACCATTTTCATAAAAAAAATTTAAAAAATAAAAAAAATGGTTTGGAACCACCTTAAATGCTGAAGAAAGAGGTTAGTTATGTTCTGGTAAAATATTGGGGGTTAGTCATTCATTTGACTCCACAAGGGTTCTCCTTGGGACAGTTACAGTGGAGGAAGCTAATTATACCCTCATTCTACAGAGTAGGAGGGTATATATCATTTGGGACAGGTAAAAGTGGAAAGCATTGAAGGAGTGACTTAAGACCCCAAGTATGTTTCGACCAAATCCGTTTTAAGACTGGCTGACTGGTGTACACGATAACTCTCGAAAAGAGTTAAGGACTCAATTCAAACTTTGCATATGATAATATTTTTCCAAACTTATGTTAGTTTAACTTCGAAGATGGTCAAAATTGTCACCCACAAATAGTCTATATTCCTATGTTAAATTAAAACCAACTAACTTTCAAACTGATATATGGAATCAGCTATATTTTATTTCTTATTTCTTAAAATTTGGGAATCGGAGCCAAAAATGGTACCAGCAAAACAGTTCCATCCAGAAACATGATGTTTTGTGTTTACGTTCATCATCCTATACAAATGCATAAGGCGATTTATCCTAAAAGTTATGTCCATAGCAGAACAGTTTATAAATAGTATCCAAATGGCCGAAATGATGAGTGAAAGTTGATAAAAATCAAGACAAAATACCATGAATTACTTTGTATAGAAGCAGGTAGATGGAAATTAATTGTTATTGTGACAACAATACCGAGTTAATGTTACAACAAATTTAAACAGAATTATGAAAACTGCAAAACTCGCTCACACATGGCTGTCAATATAACGCGATTCGTTGAAGATATCAAATTGGTTTTATAAAAATATATTATTATCTGCTAACATCGAACACTCTTTGCATTTCGTTTTAATCGTGTTTACGATGCTTTAGAACAAAAGTGTCATGCTCAACCAGCTTTGTGTCAACTTGTCCTTAAATTTCCTTGCAGCTTAAAGCAGTAGCTTGAACAGAGATGAAACTGTAGCTTTATTCTAAATAATACCCTTACTTTTCGTAGAAATAATTCGAAACGCATTTATTGCAAGTTGTTCTTACGATTCCAATGGAAAGTTGTCGAAAAGTAAAAGCATCGTTCGTTCTGCAAAAATGGTATTACTAAGAATAATTCCGAGAATTTTGCAACAGAGACAAACCTTGAAAAACAAGCAAAGTTTCCACAAAATCAGCTCATCACATTTGCTATTTTTGTCAAAAATTAAACTTTCTCTCAAACAGGGATAAACATTTCAGCGGCATTTCAAATCCTACTCAAAGCAAATAACAATGGCATCAAAAATATATGCAAAGTTTTTGTGTTTCCAGTTGAATGCAGAGGAATACCTACCAGCAGCAGTAGCAGCATCATCGGCATCGACATCCTTATGCTCCTCCTCCTGCCCGTAAAACTGTGATGGTTCCACTTGAATTAAATGCAAACTTTTATTTCTGATCTTTTGGACAATGGCAAAAGACAAAAATCCCATAAACAAAACATAAAGTTGAAATGATGTTTTTCAAACAAAAGAGTATCAAAGTGGAATACGGCAGGCGACGACACCTTCCACAGCTATGGATTGTTTTTGTGAAGAGAGACGACTACGAGGAATTACAATTGCAACACAAGCATATACAACATATATGTACATACACATATATATGAGAGATATGGAATGCCATTGTTGGCTTAAACATCTTTCTTTTTAAAACGATTTTATTACGAATAACTTAACGAGACTTTCGGTAAATGTTTACCGGGTCGATTGTTGAGTAACATGAGAGGTCACTGTTGGAAAAAATCAAAATATGAAATTACAAAAATGGCATCAAGTTCGGTCAGGTCGAGTCTTATATATCCCTATCCTACAGTAGCAAATCTCCTATTGAATAAGAAAATACTGAAGTATCAAAAAATATTTGTTAAAACTATAGCAATGAAAATTTGCACCATTGCACCAATATGGAGCAATAAGACCAGCGAGAAATAAATTTGCAAACCTATCTAACCAATAAAAGAAATGGAAATAATTCTAATATGATCAATGTCTTTGAGACTACTAAATCCTCAGTATGGTTCAGTCAGACCACAAGAGAAAATGTAATAATCAATTACCTAGAAAGATGACTAAGAACGTTACATTTTATGATTTCACGGAACCTTTTTGTCTACCATGTCTATCCATGTAATTTTTGATTACATGTACGGTTTGAAGGGTAAAACAGATCGTTTTCAGATATATGATCCAGTGAAGTATAGTATGTATAATAGTATGGCCATATATATGTAATAGTATGGCCAGACTACAGTGCTGTAGTGGAAAAAAACGTTCTGTTTCTTATATCGCAATTTTGTTTCCAGAGAGTACCGAGAAGAAAAGGAAAAGATTGTGGTGTAAGAATTTGATAGATGGAAAATAAAAATTTCTGTTTTGATCAAACTCATAACTCAAAAATCGTGCGGATTTTTTTCATTGAACTGGCCTTTCCCAGTTGCATTGAAGAAGATCAATTGGTAATTACTATAAGATGTGCAATCAATTTTGAAGAGAAGAACGATTCTTAGGTTTCGTAGATTGTTCTGTAAGTAGAGAAACCAATTGTTGACATACATTTTTATACACTCCACGAGAGTATTATGTCTTTGTGCATTTGTTTGTAACACCTAAAAGGAAGAGAGATAGACCCATTGTTAATTATACCGATCGACTTAGAATCACTTTTTGAATCGATTTAGCAATGTCCGTCTGTCTGTCCGTCCGTCCGTCCATCTATTCTTGTAATCACGATACAGGTCGCAATTGTAGTCAGAACCAATTGAAACTTTGCACAACGAAGTTTTTCGGGATAAGAACGAACGCTATTTAATTTGAAGTAAATCGGTTCAGATTTAGATATAGCCACCATACGAATTTCAATCCCGATTTGACTCTTTTCACTCTAGATACCACATATTTTAACAGATTTTCTTCAAAATTGGCAAAATATCTAGGAAAAATATCTAGGAACTAGGAACACATACGGTGAAAATAGGTCAGATCGGTTCAGATTTTTTATATAGTTCCCATACAAATTTCGCTCCCGATTTGACTTTTTTCGCTCCAGAAACCACATATTGCATCAGGTTGTCTTCAGATTTGCCAGAACATCTTATATTTAAACTAGGAGCACATACGGTGAAAATAGTTCAGATCGCTTCAGATTTATATATAGCTCCCATACAAATTTCGCTCCTGATTTGACTTTTTTCGCTCCAGAAACCACATATTGTATCAGGTTGTCTTCAGATTTGCCAAAACATCTTATATTTAAACTAGGAACACATACGGTGAAAATAGGTCAGATCGGTTCAGATTTATATATAGCTCCCATACAAATTTCGCTCCTGATTTGACTTTTTCTGCTCTAAGAACCACATATTTTAACATATCCTCTTCAAATTAGGCAGAATACCTTATATTTGTTTTATAAACAGCCATGGTGCAAATGGGTCAGATCGGTTTAGATTTACATATAGATCCAATACAAATTTCGCTCCCAGATAGACTTTTTCCGCCCCAGAAACCGCGAATTTTCACCGAATTTCTTTGAAGTGAGCATAACTCGTTATATTTGAACTGGAAGAACTTATTTTGAAAGTTAGTCACTTTAATCCATGTTTGGATATAGCCCCGATACAAATATTCTTTTCGATTTGACAAATTGGACCAGGTCATATTAGCCTATGATTAGGGAAAATACAAAAATCCTTCCCGTTTTCACTTTATTACCGAATTGAATTGTATTCGGATAGAAAGTGGAGTGTATCCTTACTTGTTTTCATTGAAGGTGGGAAAGGCCAGTTGCCTAGAAGAAGATCAATTGGTAATTATTATAATTAAGATTTGTAATCAATTTTGAAGCAGAAGAACAATTCTTAGGTTTCGTAGATTGTTCTGTAAGTAGAGAAACCGATTGTTGACATAAATTATTTTGATTTTTTCAATAGTCTCTGATGGTACAAATATAAGACTCAAGCCATTTTTTTTCATTGCCTGGCACAGAGACTATTGTATCTTCAAGACATTGTAATATGCCAATCAACTTCAATATGTTGAGAGAAAAGGTTGATCAAAATATTTATCCAAATATAAAAAAATATATATATTTATAAACTTTTGCAATGAAGTTTTTCGGCGATGCGTTGAATTAAAACTTGGCAAAGATCCACCATGAACAAAGATCGATTTTTAAATTTGTTAAACATAAATGTCGAAAACGAATTAGTAAAATAGTCTGTAACTGCTGATTATAATCATTCGCTAGACCTCGGATTTTTTGAATATCTTTGGTATAATTTTTTCCACTCAAATATTTGAATGATAAAACTTCTAAATGCAAATTTGATTTCAAGTCCGATTAAAATAGAAAAATATACAATAATCCGATGTCTAGTGATAAGGTATCTATAACTCTCCGACAGTATTTACGTTTACGTTAAGAGTAAGATAATTAATGTTTAATTCTTATTTAGTATATTTTTTGATACTTTTTATGTCTCTAATGAAACATTAGTGCATTGCTACATACACGATATTTTTTGTCTAATTAATTAACTTATACAATGTTATTAAATATTTTTTGGTTTAAACGATTGTAGTTGTTTTAAAGACCGAATTCTTGTTTATGTAATAGATAATAATCAATACATATAAAAGAGTTGCGTTACTGACTGACTGACTGAATTATTAAAACGGCTGAAGCCAGCGTCATGAAATGTTCAAGGGTAGTTCCCACATATGACGTAGACACCGACTAAGAAAGGGCTTTACGAAACTCGTACTTTTAGAGTTTTTTTTGGCCAAGGACGATCGGTATTGAATTTGGAGAGGTTTAGTAATCAAAGCGATGTGTATACACTGGGTGTTGTGTAGGGTATTATATAGCCAACTTTAGGCTTTCATTACTTATTGTGTATACCCTCCACCTCCAGGGTTGGGGGTATATTCACTTTGTCATTCCGTTTATAACACCTTGAAATATTCATCGGAGACCCCATAAAGTATATATATTCTGGGTCGTGGTAAAATTCTAAGACGATATAGCCATGTCCGTCTGTCCGTCTGTCTGTCTGTCTGTTGAAAGCACGATAGCGGCCGAACTAAATGAGCTAGGAGGTTCAAATTTTTCCTAAATGTGTCTTATGGTTGTAGATCGGTTGGAATTGAAAGTGGATGAAATCGGCCCAGAGGGAAAATTTTTCCCTCACAAGGACTGAATATTTATCCCTAATATTTAGAGTATTTCAGCATGTTTTTTGAACATATTAGCTTGTATTTACTTGATATTTGCAATGCGCATTCCCTTTATAGAATAAAAGGGCACCATAGAGTGATTTTTTTTGTAGGGGGCGAAATGGGACAAAAAGGGATAAAAATGGTACCTATCAAACGACAACAGATAGAAACACGAAATTTGGCGTGTACATTCCTCTAATAGAGTAGTTATGTATCTACTGTATAAAAGTATTTTTTCTAAATTCGCACTTTTAAGGTGTTAAATGGGGATAGAGGGATAAAAATAGTACCAACCGATATATACATTCCTCTGATTGCGTAGACACGTAAAATAAAAGAACTTTCCAAAATTGGTACTTTTTGGGGTTCAAATGGAAAAAGGGGATAAAAATAGTACCTATCAAATGACAGCAGCTAGAATCAAGAAATTCGGAATATACATTCCCCTCACACGAAAAATAAAACGTTTTTTTCAAATTCGTACTTTCAATGGATACAGGGGATAAAAATAGTACCAACTAAACGAATACAGATAGAATGATGAAATTCAGTGAGTACGTCCCTCTAATTGTGTAGATACGTAAAATAAAGAGATTTTAGATTGTCGTACTCTTGAGGGGGCAAAATTGGAAAAAGGGGATAAAATTGGTACCAACAAAATGGCCGCTGATAGAATCATGGAATTCGGTATATGCATTCCTCTGGCTGCATAGCCACGTAAAATATTTATTTTTCAAGTTCGTACTTTATTTTGTTGCTTTTACGACAAAAAATGGTAGAATCATGAAGTTGTCTTGCGTAAGTGAGAGATAAGGTATTTTCAAAATTTATACTTTTGAAATTAAAATAGGATGGAAATACAACCAACCAAACGACTGTAGCTGAAAGTACACTCTCTATCCCCCAATATTTTGGGTATTTATGATTGCTCCCTTATATCCATTATATGTATAGTATACAAATATTGGTAGCCTTGGCTTATTAATTAAATTTCTTATTTTTATACAGTTAAAATTTGTTGCGGACATTCCTCTTGTAGCATGGAAGCACCACAAAGAAAATATAAGTTTTAGCGGGCGAAATGGGACAAAAAGGGATAAAATATGGTACCAATGATACGACAACAGCTAGAATCATGAAATTCGTTGTGTACATCCCTCTAATTGCATAGACACGTAAAATAGAGGGATTTTTCGAAATTCGTACTTTTAAGGGATATAATTAAAAAGAGGGATAAAAATGGAACCTACCAAACCGCTGAAGTTGAAATCATGAAATTCGGTGTATACATATATAAAGACTCGAAAAAAGGTTTTTTCGAAATTTGTACATTTGGGTGGAGAATGGGGCGAATGGGGATATTTTTAAAATTTATACTTTTCTTATCACTTTGTCTGTATCTGGAAATGCTTCTTTCTAATGGCGACTGACAATCGCCTAATATTTAGGCATGTTCACTTTCACAATTTCAGCATTTTATTTATATATAGTAGTCGATTTTAAACAGTGCGCATAAGTATACATTTTAGTTTGAAATAGTAAACAAATATAGTAATGTGCATAAAAATATCACAATTTTCGTAATATGGTACTGTGCTTCTATGTAAAGTCGACTTCCTTTAATCTGCTGGTAATACTGTGGAATGCACTCCGTGGTGGAGGGTATATAAGATTCGGCCCGGCCGAACTTAACGCCTTCTTACTTGTTCTGTTTCAACTATCTTTACAAACATTGTGGCAATATCTATTGTAATATCTTCCTTTTTTCATCTCAGAGAAATATTTATGATATTGGCAAAAAATTTGCCTTTGTGGTCACATTTCGTATGAGTTGGAAATCCGTAAATATTTTGAACTTTCATAGTTAACCCATTAGAGCCAAGAACTTTTTTTAGCGTTTATTGTTTGGTTTATTTTCGTTCTCAGTTAACACGAAAGAGCAAGGGCTCTACCTGCATCTTAGGTTACCAATGGATTTTAATGGGTTAAGTACTACAAAATGAATATTTGCTGCAAAGAATAAATAAGTTTTAAATAAATGCGTTATTGTTTACACATGTTTTGGGTGCTACATTTTATCACACATTCATATTTTATGCACACCGTACAGACAATATTTTTAAAATGCTTATGAGGGAACAAAGCTGCAGCAATCGATTTAAATTTAAAATCATTTTTGCGATTAAAGGTATGTAAGAGAAATTTTGAATAACAGATGTGTCAGTTAGAATGATAGTGGTCGGAGTCACACTTTGTCCGTTCTGAGATATGCAATGGTTTACGTTTGAGTCAATTGAAAAATATATTTCCGCCGAAGCACACATTTTTTTCTTAGAATATCCTACTACCAAATCGAACTTTTATAAAAAGAATCGACAACGTTGGTATCTCTAAGGGAACCGCTACTATCCGAGGATGTACTGACTGGACCACTTTCATTACTCTCAAAATTGATAAAATTGAACACATAAAATTATTAATTTTTTCTAAACAAAAAATTAAAGAAAACACAAAATATTTTATTTCAACATTTTTTAAAGAATATATATAAATATTTACAGGTTGTTCGCCTAGAAACTTTATATTTAAATTATTTTTTACTTTTCAAATAATTTCATTTTATATATTTTTCAAATTATCTGAATCACCTAAAACGGACATTATAAAAAAATGTTTGATGGCATCGCCACACATCAATATTAGTGGATATAGTGTGACTTAGACCACTTTCAAACTAACACTAAAGACAATTTTGGTGTGCATAAAATGGGAAATATCATTTTAATGGTATATTTTTTATAAATGTCAAGGATAAAAATTCTTAAATTAGAGATTTGATCAAACTAAAGAGAAAAATTTGGATATCTTAATTTTTTGGATTTTTGTCTTAGACCATTAGATCGTTCTAATTGGCATATATGTATTATATTCATTTTTTCCAGACACATGCTTCGGTTCTACCCCATATGCAGGTGCAAAAATATCAATTTTTTTAACCACAACATTGCGAAGGATTGAAGTACTTCTACCGATTTCCTCCGATATCCATCTATTTGACTGTTATAGCCTCCACCATAGGATGTGTGTGTAGTAAGTCTTCCGTTTGTAGCACCTTGAAATGTATAAGGTTAGGTTTTAAAATGGGTGAAATCGGACCAGAGGTAAAAGATTGTCCCTAACCAGAACAGAAAATACCTCTAATATCCCTTAATATTTGTTTGTAACACCCAAAAGGAAACGAGATAGACCCATCGTTTATTATACCGATCGACTTAGAATCACTTTTTGAGTCGATTTAGAGATGTCCGTCCGTCCGACCGCCCGTCTTGCCATCTATTTTTGTAATCAAAGTCCAGGTCGCAATTGTGGTTAGAACTAAATGAAACTTTGCACAACGAAGTTTAATGTAATAAGCACGAACGCTATTTAATTTGAAGAAAATCGGTTCAGCTTTAGATATAGCTCCCATACACATTTCGCTCCCGATTTTACTTTTTCAGCTCTAGAAACCACATATTTTAACAAATAGATCTGGTAAAAATAGGCAAGATCGGTTCAGATTTATATATATCTCCCATACTAATTTCGCTCCCAATTTGACTTTTTCCGCTCTAGAAACCACATATTTTAACAGATTTTCTTCAAATTTAGCAAAACAAATTATATTTTAACCAGAAACAACTGTGTTAAAAATGGGCCAGATCGGTTCAGATATATATATTGCTCCCATACAAATGTCTCCCACGATTTGATTATTTCCGCTCTATAACCCACATAATTTAACAGATTTTCTTAAAATTTGCCAGAACATCTTATATTTCAACTAGAAGCATCTGTGATGAAAATGTGTTAGATCGGTTCAGATTTATATATAGCTCCCATACAAATGTCTCCCCCGATATGATAACGTATGTTAACAGATTTTCTTCAAATTTGGCAAAACAAATTATATTTCAACTAGAAACAGCTCTGGTAAAAATGGGCCAGAGCGGTTCAGATATATGTAGGGTCCGCCAAATAACTTTTTTTTTGAAAATACTATAAAAAAACTACTGAATATTTTCTCAAATTTCTTTTTCATTTGAAAGTACAATCTTTCCGGTTAATAATGGAAAATAATTTCATTCAAATTGCTGCCTCGGGCACCCCACAAATAATAGTCCAACGGTTGAATAGTTGCAAAAAAAACGTAAGGAAAAGCTAAAGTCGGGCGGGGCTGACTATATAATACCCAACACCACTAACTGCGTATGTACCTTGCTTTGATTACTAAACCCAGGTATTTCATGGGAGCAATTTATGTAGTTCATATAAATTATACAGTTACTATAAATTCATCTTTAGTCATATTTAACGTATATGGTTAATAATATGGTAATTGATCCAATTATCCGTCAGACAAATACAAATTATACAGTAGTAATAGGATGAATCGGACCGACATTTCAAAAGGGAACCTATAACAACATTTTGGGCCTTGTCCAAAACATGGGCCTATATATTTCTCATTCACGGAAGGTATTCCTAGTTGAAAAATGTCATGGTCTGCAAAATTTGATGAAGATACAAAATTTTATGAAGTCAAATCGGGGCGACATTTGTATGGGCGCTATATCTAAATCTGAACCGATCTTACTCACTTTCACCATAGGTGTTTCTAGTTCGATTATAAAATGTTGTGCCCAGTTTAAAAAAAATCAGGTACAATAGGTGGTTTATAAAGCGGAAAAGGTGAAATAGATAGCGACATTTGTATAGGCGATATATTAAATCAGAACCGATCTTACCCAAATTCTGCATATGTGTTTCTAGTTGGATTATAAGATGCTGTACCAAATTTAAAGAAAATCGGGTAAAATATGTGGTTTCTAAAGCGGAAAAAGTTAATTCGGGAGCGACATTTGTATGGAGGCTATATCTAAATCTGATCCGATCTTACCCAAATTCTGCATAGGTGTTTCTAGTTCGATTTTAGAATGTTGTGCCAATTTTAAATAATATATCTAACTTTGAACCGATCTTACCCACTTTCAACATAGGTGTTTCTAGTTTGATTATAAGGTGTTAAGCCAAATTTGAAGAAAATCGGGTACTATATGTGCTTTATAGGGCGGAAAATTTCAAATCGGGAGCGACATTTGTATGGGGGCTATATCTAAATCTGAACCAATTTCCTCCAAATTCAATACCGATGGTCCTTGGCTAGAAAAAATAAATAAATAACTGACAAGTTCATGACATTCTGACAAAAATTGCGACCTGTAGTGCGCGAACAAAATTAGATGGACAGCAGACGGACGGACAGACAGACATCGTTAAATCGACTCAGCTTGTGATTCTAAGCCGATCGGTATACTTAAAGGTGGGTCTTGCTCGATTATTTCTTGGTGTTACAAACATTTGGCATCGAAACTAACCTATAATACCCTAGTCCACGAAGTGGTGTAGGGTATAATAAAAAGTTGTTTCCAAATTTGTACTTTTAAGAAGTAAAATGGGAACAAAGGGATAAAACTGGTACCAATCAATCGGCTACAACTGGAATAATGATTTCTGTATTTTCTGGATATTTGGTAAGTTCAATCCTTTTATAGCATGAACGCGCACCATAAAGAGGGTAAAATGGGGCAAAAAGGGGTAAATTGAAACGACAATAGCAAGTAAACTGAAATTCGGTATGTACATCCTTGTAATCGTATTTAAACATAAAATAAAGTGATTTTCAGAATTCATAATTTTAAGGGGTGAAATTTGTAAAAATGGATCAAATTAGTACCGACCAAATGGCTGTAACTAGAGCAACAAAACTCGTGTGACATGAATGTGCGCAATCGAGAAAATTTTCAAAATTTTTACTTTCATGCGTAAACGATGAAAAAGGGACTGAAATTGGTACCAATCAAACCACTGCAGCTAGAATAATAAAAATCAATGTATATTTCGTTCTGGTTTCGTAGACTCAAAATATAAAGCTATATTTCGATACTCGTACTTTTAGGCCCAAAATGTGCAATGCTGTAGTATAAAATGGAACGTGTGTAAGTTGGAATTGAAAAAGGGCGGAACCGATCCGAAGGCAAGACTTTCTATGGTAACAACGAGTGAAAATACCCACACTTATATCGAATATGTACGGTATTTATGTACATTTCTTTGAAGATTGCTGTATTTATGAACAATTATTTTAATATATATAGTCAAGGGATGTGATCTTTAAAATTAATTAATTGGTTTTGATTCAAAATCATAGTAATGAAACATCTTAATTTATACAACAAATATCGCTATTAGGAAAAAATATCATAATTTTCGTAATATTTCGCTGCTAGTAATACCGTCGAATGTAGATTTCAAATCATATTCCAATTATCCCCAATTTTATCCCACTGTATTCACAGAGATTCATTAATTATCCTCAGCATTATAGGCCATAAAAAGCATCTGTATAGTTATTCAGTTATTAAAACAAATCGTTTATTTTGTTGTGTTTATTATTATTGTTGTTGTTGTTTGTTTTACATAGTAAAATTTAACCGCGATAAATTTTAGTTTTTTTTTTTTTCGTTACAATTATTTACAAAACATTGAATGAATTGAATTGATATTTACAAGCAAAATTTCATGAGCCGGGGAAGAACTTGTTCGCCCCCCGGCATCGATGATCTTAATAGGCAAATTATTTACACAGAGTTTTAAGCATGTTTTCCCCCACAAAACGGAGCAACAATCTTTTAAAGCGAAAAGGGGGCGCTGTCCAGTTGTGAAGGAGAACAATTCAATACATTTGATGGTAGAGCGGAAAGAGGCGGATGCGATGATTTAGGCGGGGTCGACGTTAGGCGATTTAATAGCCATAATGGATGCCATGACCGGCAACGGAGGTATGCACCAAAGCCGGAGCGGCTACGGCAGCTCTGAAAAGATTGAAATGGAGAAGGAAAATTGTTTGTTAATTATTAAAAAGTATTGACAATTTTTAAACATTAATGTTGATCTTACTTCACAATAGCTGGTGCGGCATAATGGGCAGCATAAGCTGGGGCAGGGACAGCATAACCACCATAACCATGACCGGCCAAGACAGCGCCATGAGCTATTATTTAAAAAAGAGATGAAGAAGAAACAAAATAAAATATGAAACAAAAACATATTCAGGCAAAAGTTGTGGGCAAGGAATCTAAGTATTAAAAAAATATTCATGGAAATAAAAATAATTTATGGAGCGCACCGGTAGTCGAATTGGTAGCGTGCAGGGCTATCAGCGTGGGGGTTGTGGGTTAGATTCCCACCAGAGGCTCTGGTCTGTCGCTGCAACAACTAGCTACAATGGTCTTAGTCACCCCGGCTCAATCCCTGGACCCAAAATTAGAATATAAATTTACTTTGTATTGTAATTCTTAATAAATAAACATAATTTATTTTCTATCAATAATTCAAAGTAAATAAAAAACATAATAAATTCAAAAATCAAACTGTCAAATATCTTCTTTATTGTTTCAATCATGAACTTAATTTAATACTTTTTCATTTCAGTTTTCTGGTTTAATAAAAATTTCTAATTCTCGAAAATATTGGCTCTCACAAAGGTCACCTCTTTAAATTCCCCCATTCAAGTCGTTGCATATCGTGTTTGCTACATTCCATTACTTGCTCATTTTCTTCCCATATTGCCACAAACAGGAGTAAAACATAATCGATGTTAATCAAACTTAACAGGGGAAACAACAACTGTGCGCTTTTCTTCTTCCTCATTAATTTATCCACCATCCACCCAGGCAAGGATGGCGTGATAAGCTTTCACCAACAATAATAGCTTTACGTTGATTGATGATTTAACTTTCGAAAGAAAAGGATAATTTTTGAAATTAACAGAAACTCAATTGACAGCATGGTAAGGGGGAGGGACGATGCCAATAAAGTATGCAGATGAGCTTAAGCTGTGATACAGTGGCATTTCTCTTATTCTTCTCTTGTTTAATTATCCTTTCACAAACGCACACGGGTATTGATAGCACTCCAGGACATTAACATACGAGTTCGATGTCATGAACTTCGGGCAACAAGGTTGAGTATTGCGATTGGGTATTAAAATCTCTTCAGGTTTTTTTAATTGCTTCAACTACTTATCACACAATGAACACAGGAAGCAATGTGTGATGATTTATTATAATAAATGTGTTACTTTGGAAATCCACTTTGTCTTAAACAAATTTTCTCGGATTTATGGTATTTTCATTTGTCGAAGCACATCTGTTGCCTCGATGAATCAATCAATCGTTCAATCACTTTCCACATAAATATAAAATATGTGTTGCCAACAAAACGTATTTTCCTAAGACCGTTTGCCTTCATCCATATTTATTTATTCGAAAATCACTCATACGCCATGTATGTACTTATATTAATATCACTCATGCGCCACGAATGAATTTACATTAATATCACTTATACGCCACACAGTGTTTCAGGGCAAACATTTTACATGTTACAAATGAATTAATTGGAATAAAAAATAAATTGTAAAAAATATGTGAGTTTTGATCCCTTATGCTGAATATTTTATGAAAGTCGAAGGAACAACTAAATTTATTTCGTAAAACTGGGGATTTCGAAGAATATTTTTATTTTATTTTATTCTATTGGACTTTAGTCCAATAGAAATATATAGAATTTCTGAGGAAAGGCCTTAAGATCACTAAAGAATTACTAAGAGCTATTGTTATTCCTTAACCTTACAAATTCTCGAAATAACCGATGTAAAAACATGCATAGAATTTGCATTTTCAATTTCGTTAATGATATTCAATTTCTGGACGGAAGAAGACGGAAGAAAAACAGATTGAACTGAAACTGTAACTGTAAGTGGCTTATTTTTAAGGAGTAATTTTGTTTGATTACCCCCCCCCCTACTGAGGCAAAGAGGTGGGATTGAGAAGTTAATCTGATCCTTATAAATTGAGGAGTCTTTCAACACGTATTTTACTAAGACCGTTGCTTTCATCCGTATTTATTTATTCGAAAATCACTCATACGCCATGTATTCAGTTATATTAATATCACTCATGCGCCCAGAATGAATTTACATTAATATCACTTATACGTCACACAGTTTTTCAGGGCGAACAAAATGGAATAAAAAAATAAATTGGAAAATAAGATGTGAATTTTCATCCCCCACGTTGAGGATTTTATGAAAGTCTACAGGGCAACTAAATTTATATGATGAAATTGGTATTTTCAAAGAATATTTTGGAGATATTCTTCGGACTTTAGTCTTTAACAAATATATAGAAATTCTACGGAAAGCTCTTAAGATCACTAAATAATTACTATTGTTATTCTTTCAAATTCCCGAAGAAACCGATATTTTACATGCATATAAATTGGTTTTCAAAGAATATTTTGGAGATATTCTTCGGACTTTAGTTTTTAACAAATATATAGAAATTCTAAGGAAAGTCCTTAAGATCACTAAATAATTACTATTGTTATTCTTTAACATTTCAAATTTCCGAAGTAACGGATATTTTATATGCATACAATGAATGCATTTTGAAAATTCATTAATGATATTAAGTTTCAGGACGGAAGAAAAACAAAGAGATTGAACTGAAATGTAAGTGGCTTATTTACGTACTTTTGTTTCATTTCCCCCCCACTGAGACAAAGAGGACGATGGATTGAAAACTTAATCTCATCCTTATTAGTTTAGGAGACTTTCAAAACCAATATTTCTAACACCGTTTGCCTTCATTCACATTATATGTATTTATTCGAAAATAACTCATACGCCATGGATGCACTTATATTAATATTACTCATGCGCCACGAATGAATTTACATTAATATCACTTATACGCCACACAGTGTTTCAGGGCAAACATTTTACATGTTACAAATGAATTAATTGGAATAAAAAATAAATTGGAAAAAATATGTGAGTTTTGATCCCTTACGCTGAAGATTTTATGAAAGTCTACATGGCAACTAAATTTATATGATGAAACTGGGTTTTTCGAAGAATATTTTAGAGATGTTCTTCGGATTTTAGTCTTTAACAAATATATAGAAATTCTAAGGAACGTGCTTAAGATCACTAAATAATTACTGTTGTTATTCTTTAACATTTCAAGTTCCCGATGTAACGTATATTTTATATGCATACAATTTGCATTTTGAAAATTCATTAATGATATTAAATTTCAGGACGGAAGGAAAACAAACAGATTGAACTGAAATGTAAGTGGCTTATTTTTAAGGAGTAATTTTGTTTGATTTCCCCCATACTGAGACAAAGAGGACGGTGGATTGAAAAGTGAATATGATCCTTTTAAGTTGAGAAGACTTTCAAAACGAATGTTTCTACACCGTTTGCCATCATATATGTATTTATTCGAAAATAACTCATACGCCATGGATGCACTTATATTAATATTACTCATGCGCCACGAATTAATTTACATTAATATCACTTATACGCCAGTGTAACGAGGCGAAAAAAGGTACATATATTCCTAACAAATGAATTATTTGCAATAAAATGTTAGGTAATATTATAAACTGTCTTATTAGCTGTGACTTTTCATCACATACGCTGAGAATTTTATGAAAGTCAATAGGGCAACAACATTTATTCGATGGAACTAAGGATTTCGAAGAGCATTTTGGAGATATATTCATTTGTATTTTGAAACATATAGAGTGGGCCATTTAAAAATTTAAATTTGAACTATCGACTATGTTGCCTATTAAAGGTAGAATGTCATTCATATTTACTTTTATTTCCAAGTTTATGTTCGACATTTGCAAAATGGGACGCTTTACGATCGAACACAATTCCAAAGTAGTGAGTCTTTAACTCAAACTGTAAGAAATTTACGTGGAAATTTTGAGAATAGAGCAGTTCACCCTTCAAGAAGCTCATTTTCATCTCGGTGGCTATGTTAATAAGCAAAATTGCCGCTTATGGGGTTCAGAGAACTCGCACGTGACTATTGAATAGCCAATGCATCCACAACGAGTCTCTGTTTGGTGTGGATTTTTGGCTGTACTGGAAAATTGGGTTGATCGGATGAGGTATTGTGTTCCATTATTAAATGACAAAGTTCAACCTTTCCAATATTTCCAGAAATTTAAAAAAATCAGAACTTTTTATATCCGATTCTAAATTAAAGTTTCATATTTAATATCTATTGAACATAAGTATTTAACAAATATATAGACACTCTAAAGAAAGTCCTTAGGAATTACTAAGAAATATTATTATTCCTTAACCTTTATGTATATTCAATTTCAGGACGGAAGAAAAACTAATGATACTAATTTTGTCATTCCGTTTGTAACAACTTTAAATATTGACCTGCGACTCTATAAAGTATATCGAGGGCTAATATTCAAAAGTGGATATGAACAATTTTCTCGAAAATGGGTTCTTGATACCAAACTACTCTCTGCTTTGGCTGTCATCTGTCATGTAAATTTAGAGAAGAATTTTTTTCCAAAAGCCATTTTTTAAAATATTTCTGATTTGGCTATACACTCACACGTTAGTTTGTGACTCCAAAAGTGGCTATGAACATAAAAATAAAACAGTTCAAAAATGGAGGTTGTAGTTCTAGAACGATTATGTTTAAAACATTTTTCTAGATTTAGGGCATATCGTACTATTAAATTGCATCATTTCGCCGTTAATAACATTTGGCTTCCCAACTAAAATATGATAAATATTGGCTGTAAAGTCAAAAATTGTGAAAAGTGTCTTTAGAATAACCCGCGTAACGTATAGAGAATAACAAAATATATTTTTTTGCATGTGATTACTGACTTTATGGGGAATATTTGAAGAAAAGATTTTCAACAATTGTATGTTTTTTGAGACCGACTACAAACATGCTTCAAGCGACATCGGTTCACAGACACAAAAAGTGTACCGGATCCGTTGGATAGATGGCGAAAAGATTACAAAAACAAAAATGTCATTCACACAAATCATTTTAGCCATATCTCCCGCGAAATTTGCAAAAATAAACCAACTTTTTATTTAGAAATACCCACATTTTTAGACGAAAAATGGACGAATTTTAACTTCAGCAATTTTGTTGTATACGTTGGTGTGTAATTTTGATATTTAAGCGTGAATGTCTTTATTTACAACATTGGTGTCTTTGGTGATACCTACTGAAATTTTCCAGCAACTTTTTTTCGTATAACATTTTAATAATTTGTCCTTTTTGAAAGGACTTTTTTGATTTTCACTTAATAATGGTCAAATGGACCCATAAAAAGATGGGCTAGAGGATTAAGATCTTCCACAAAAATGATCTTGATAAAATTCCACAGCATAATTCTGACAATAGTAATTCTCTCAGTATAATATTTTAATCCTTAAATGTCCTTTTTGAAAGGATTTCTTTTTTTGATTTTCTCAAAAAAGAGTCAAATTGGTCCATAAATAGATGAGCTAGAGGATTAAAATCCTCCACAAAAATGATATTGATAAAATTCCACAAGATAATTCTGACAATAAGAATTCTCTCAGTAGAGTATTTTAATCCTTAAATGTCATTTTCTAAAGGAATAAAGAGAGGAGTTAGGGTTAAGATCTTCCACAAAAATTATCCTCATAAAATTCCCCAATATAGTTCTGACCATAAGAATTCACTCAGTGGAATATTTTAATCCTTAAATGTCTTTTTTGAAAAGACTTTTTTTGATTTCCACGAAAAAAGGGTCAAATTGACCCTTAAAGAGAGGAACTAGAGGGTTAAGATCATCCACAAAAATTATCCTCATAAAATTCCCCAATATTGTTCCGACAATAAGAATTCTCTCAGTAGAATTTTTTAATACTTAAATGTTATCTTTAAACAAGAATTCAACAAGAATTCTCTCCGTAGAATTTTTTACCCATTAAATGTCCTTTTTGAAATTTTTTTTTTTTCGATTTTCTCGAAAAAATTGTCAAATATTATTATGATCTACTAAACGTGCCCTTTCAGAATTATAGGGTCGCTTTTCTCTTCCAATCTATCTTCAGTCTTTAAGACCAATAAAAGTAGGAACGATCTTCATGGTTCGTTACAACAGATAAGAGAGAATGGAACGCAATCGTTGATGCTCTATGTTTTTTATAGGAACAAGAGGAAAGATATTAAGATCGCTAAAGAACTAATGTTATAAAACTCGCCGAAGCATGTCTTTATATTTTTACTCTGCCAACTGTCAATAAATGTTTAGGCCGATTATTTGCAGTAATATTTTCCTATATATGCTTCATTCAAATGTGCCTTCTGATTTTATTTTTATCATACCGAAAGGTAATGCTTACAAACTATTTTGATCAAATGCATTTTTTTATACAAAATTCATAAAATGGCCTCAAGTGATGGTATATGCCAAAAGTTCATGTAAATCTATCTATGAAATAATGCCTGAATGTCTGGATATCCGTAGAGACCATTTATCCGATATGGTTTCGCTACTTAAACCCACAATTCTTAATTTGAGAATCACTTTGTAAAGTTTTGTTGAAATTCCCATTATTATTACTACCGTGAATTTCAAGACACCCATTCATTTCATCCATCCAACAGTTTACTGTTCCTAATAGAAATTTCCTGAAGGCGTGTTCTGGTTGGCATGCTACCTGCTACCGATAATATATATATATATATATATATATATATATATATATATATATATATATTCTATTGTATTGCGTATATTTTCGCAAGCACCTTTCTTTATGCTTTCACTTCCGTTTTGCTAACAACGAATTTCCTTTCACACCTACTATTTTGAAATATTGGATATGTCAATAGTGATGGTAGCGGAGGTGGTGGTAGCAATTTGTGTTCCATTGTATGACATCCTAGGATAGCATGAATGGCAAATCAATCATGCAGCTACACAACAAGCACATGTTGGAGCTTATTTGAAAAATGCAAACACACTCATATCCCTACAATGCATACATACATACATATATGTGTGTTTGAATAAATACATATGTATATCGTCCA
The DNA here is from genome assembly GCA_947397865.1 of Polietes domitor. Taxonomy (NCBI): domain Eukaryota; kingdom Metazoa; phylum Arthropoda; class Insecta; order Diptera; family Muscidae; genus Polietes; species Polietes domitor. The sequence continues at coordinate 12,314,207 of OX377620.1, forward strand.
ATGTCTTCATCTTCTGCCATATCACTTAAATGCCTTCGATGCATGTCGTACAAATACATCCACTTTAAGTCGGTTGGATTATGCTCGTACTTCATCAACACATCCGCATTATCCTGACCAAGGAGTAAGTTTATATGGAAGAGGACAGCATTATTGACATGTTTGTATTTTTTACATGACATCTTATCTAAAGTGGATCTGTATGGACATGGCGATGGTATATGAACAATCATTGGCAATAAATTGTGCTGGTGGAATGATGGAGTTAAGAAAAATGAAGAAATTTTACTGAAATTTAAGTGGATTCGTTTTAAAGAGTAATTTTCGTTTTACAGAGTGTTTCAATTAGTTCCTGAGCTGAGTAGGCTAAAAACTACTGTGATCCATGTAAGTTGAATTGACCACAGACTGCGAAGACACCACTCGAAATACAATTCACTTCCATCGCACATCACAGTGGCGAGTGAAGAAGGGAGTTCGTTTTTCATCGTGAAAAAGAGCTAAAGATAAAACAACTCGGAGAGAATTTTTGAAACAAGTGGCAAGCGAACTAAAGAGAACCCTTCTTTATTGCGAGAAAGAGAGAGAGATGAAACAACTCGGATAGTATAGAGTGATTTTTTTGAGGTTAGGATTTTCATGCATTAGTATTTGACAGATCACGTGGGATTTCAGACATGGTGTCAAAGAGAACGATGCTCAGTATGCTTTGACATTTCATCATGAATCGTCTTACAAACGAACAACGCTTGCAAATTATTGAATTTTATTATCAAAATGCGTGCTCTGTTAAGAAAGTTCATTGCGCGCTTCCATTTTATGGTCAGTTTAATCGACCCACTGAAGCGGCTATTCGGGCTATTGTGACTAAATTTCGCACCAAATTTACATTGTTGGACATTAAACCACCAACACGCTTACGTAGAGTGCGAACTGAAGAAAATATCGCAGCTGTATCGGCCAGTGTTAATGATGACCACCAATTTTCGATTCGTCGCCGTTCGCACCAATTGGGTCTCTGTTACTCAAAAACGTGGAAATGCCAAAATTGGACTAAGCGGATGGACCACCTAAGACGCAGCCGCGGTCAACATTTAAATGAAATTATCTTCAAAAAGTAAATGTCATGGACCAATCTAACGTTTCAAATAAAGAACCGATGAGATTTTGCAAATTTTATGCGTTTTTTTAAAAAAAAAGTTATCAAGCTCTTAAAAAATCACCCTTTATTTTTGTAACAAGCGTTGCCATACTTTTCATGAGAAGTAAGCAATTTGATTTTTCATCGTGAGAAAGATGAAGCAACTCGGCATCAAGTGTTGTCATATTTTTCCTCATATGGCGACAGAAGTAAGGAGATTGGTTTTTTCATAGTGAGAAAGATATAAAAAACCGTGAGAATATCGAAAACCCGGAGAGTATTTTTGCAGCAAATATTGCAACATTTGTCATCATGGCAACGAGCTAAAGATAAAATAACTCAGAGATTATTTTTCCATACTTTTTATCGTGGTGTTTGCTATAGCAGCATGAGGAGAACTGGTTTTTGTGCCCAAATGGCCTTTTATGGTTTGCCACAATGTTTTTTATTCTTATTTTGATAGCATCGTTAATCGTATAAATTTCAGCTTCTCTTAGAATCTTCGTTTGAATATTTTGCTATCATGAAATGCATGGAGTTCAGCACGGCATCCATGAATGTTTTTGTGTTCGTTTTTTTCAATTTTAATAGTTTTTGGATCATCTCATCGCAAGTGTCCACTCTGGTGGGTCAAATATGGATAATGGGGTTGGATATGCAGCCTGCATCCATGCTCAATATATGATTGGCATCGATCATGCTTATAGGATAGGACGAACGAACTACTCCTCTGAAATCAAGCAAGGCGATCACCAGAAACCTCCTTAACCAGACGAAAGAGACTTACGCCAGTGTTAGAATGTAAAAGTCGTTCTTGGAGAAGTTGACAAAAATTAGCTTCCTCCGAAGAGCTCGCCAAGAAATGCTATACTGTGGCTATTTCGATAAATTCCCTTTTAGAGAAGCTGCCGAGATACGAAATAGACGACTCTACATCTACTATGTCGATAACCATCATGCTCAGACACATTCTGGACCTGATAACTACAACAGACTACAATGAATATAAGATCCTCTCTCTGGAAAAGCTATCGAGAAATGTAAGAGACTACTCTACATCTACTATATCAATACTCTTCATTATGTGTATACTTTGGCAGATAGATTATGGACAGACCGTGGGGTCTGGCAACTATAAATATAATGTACAACAGACTACAAGGATTTTAATAACCTCTCTCTGTTGTAGACTCCATCTTGAATGTCGACTATCTATAGATGAGATAACAACACATTCTAAAGAGTATAATTAAGAATGAATAATTATGAATCTTGAAGGCACCTTAGTCCCGAGGGGAAAGTGGATTTCTAACTAGACATTCTTCTAACATCAGACAGAATGATCCTTACTAGAATGTTCCTCAATTAGGCGAACGGAAGATCGTCAACTTATAATCCTCTCTCTTCCGAATGACATTCGAGCGAGCGCTCGATTCTGGGACAGATCAGCTACAATACTAAGAAGGTAATATTGACTCTTTTAAGAGAAAATGAGGATAAACGACTTTTTCCGATTGGCTAGCGAACAGATGTGATATGTTACTACAGCACTTGCATGCAACTCTTTGTGAACAGTCTGCTGGATCTAACAACCGAAGAATTGAGTGAATTACTGTCCAAGTTTTGTCCTAAATCCATACAGGACGATAATAACCAAAAACCTCCCCAAAAAGGCGGACGATCGCTCGATGTTGGAATAGACATGGACCAATTCTCGTGAGAGCAAATTGAATCTTCTCAATTCTGCTGGGCTATAAGCAGGAGACACTTAACACCCTGAAGCAGAAAGTATGGTTCCAAACCACGAATTCCCTTGAAATCATGTACAACGATTATTACTATAAATATCCTCAAACAGGCGAACGAACGCTAGGTGATGAATGAGACTTATTTCAATACTAGAAAGACGTTGAGGATTGTTTCATCAAGGGGGAAGGAAGTAGATTTTGAGCCAGTAATTTCACTGAAATCATGCAGAAGGGACTAAAATCTTCTCAAAAAGGCTAACGATCGCTCAATATTTGAGTACCAAGAAGACAAGGGTCTTTTTGGCGAACTTTGTCCTCCAATAGGCTGCCAAAGAAATACTAGGTGTTACTGCGGCTCCGACAGACCTCTGCTATTTCGGCTGCCAAACCTGACGGTGACGACTTCCATACATTATCCTGTGGAAAAACTGCAAGACGATAAAGATATGGTTCGTTATTTATTTATGGATATAGATGGAATATTTTGACTTTTCATGATTGTTGGGCTTTGCTTCAATACTAAGAAGACATGGTCCGGTCATTGGTTGCTACACTTTTGAGACAGCTAGATTGATCTAGCAACCGGTGAAGAAGATGATTTCGAACCAGGCAGTGCTTTGAAATCATGTAGGACGTTCATTACCAGGGTCCGCCTAATATGGACACATGATTGATCTATGATAAAATATACTTGGGCCAATACTTGAAAGGCATGGACATTTCAGGCGAAGTAGACGATGAGCGACTTCATATAATCATGTTGGGTGGTTACTACTTTCATACAGGGACTTCTGGAAAATCTGTCAAGACGAAAATGATATGAACTTTTTCTGAAAGGTTCTCCTATAAGGACGGATACATTTTGACGCTTCATGATTGTTGAGACCGGCGGTTGCTACTCTTTTGGGATAGCTATTCATTACTTCCTCAAATAGGTGAATTGATATTATTTTGATAAATCCCATAGGATTCACAGACAATTACTAGGTGTTACTGCGGCACTGACAGACCTCAGCAGCACTCAAGCCGGGCGGTTACGATTTCCAAATGGAGGAATTCTAGAAATTTTACCAGGACAAGAAAAATATGACGTTTTATCTGAAAGACTTTCGAATAAAGACGGGTAGATATTGACTACTCATGTTGATTATACTATTTTATCTTTTGATAACTTTCGTGTTCGTGTTTAAATTTCAACGAGCAATGAGCGTGACTGAAAAGTTGCGACGACAAGCAATTTTAATGATTTGGAGCGATTACAATATACTCGAGATCCACCAAGTGGCATTGGTTCCGCAGAAAGTGGATTTCACACCGATTCAGACCATAATCGCTTCGTACTACTTTTAATGGGATGAAGTCACTGTCAACGTAGAGCTCTCCACTGACACTTCCACACGAGCGATTTGACAGAATAATCATCACAGACAGATACCACCGAGGTCTTGCGATTTGAGCTCAATAGACTTTTTCTTGTGAGGCTTCCTGAAGTCTCAGAACTACCTCAATAAGCCATGAACGAGGGGACCAACCCAAAAGTCAACATAACTCTTGTCAATTCAGGCTCTTCTGTGCACCAGAGTCGTTCAAAATCGAGCTATACTCCAGACTTAGGAGAATGTGTGCGCACTTCCACGGTTTCGCTCGTTAAACGGCGGAGGTGTGTGTTTCTTTATAGAACGATTCCGCCATGGAATATGTGCGTACTTCCTCGAAACCGCTTGTTAAAAGTGCCAAGCGTGTGTAAGAGCGCTCTAGAGTTTCAACCGTGTTTCTGAGGGAATTTTATACATTTTTAATTCTGGAAGACCGATTTCATTGACTGAACAAATACAGATACCTATGTTTCCCCGAAAAAGTTTCTTCAATTATTTTCTTTGTCCTTTCGTGGAAAACAATATTCTCCGGAATATTCGTTAACTTTTAACTTTTTGTTCTGCTTTCCCTTATTATTCTGGAGCAGAACATTCTTCTTTGATATCAGCTTCCATGCTATACAAATTTTGTTAATTGTTTTTCGATCTAAAAATTTTAAATTACAAAATTGTTAAAATCTACTAAGAGTGTTATTGAATAATAATAATACTGAAAAAACATTGTGCATTATACTTTCTAGACGAACAATAACAGTGGTGCAAAATTCTATGGAAGCGTTAAAAGCACTTAGATCATAAATTACCTTCGTGACATAACCTACCATAAGCTGGAGCGGCGGCATACTTGATGGCGGGGGCAGCAGCAACATAACTATGCGAAGCAGCATAGGCGGGGGCAGCGTACGCGTGACTGGCATAACCATGTCCAATGGCGGGGGCAGCATAACTCACACCATGATGATAGGCGGGCGCAGCAATGGCATGACCGATGGAATGTCCGATGGCAGGAGCGGCAGCGGCATAGGTGATGCCATGCGAAATGGCGGGGGCAGCAGCGGCATAAGTCAGACCATGAGAGTAGGCGGGAGCCGAATGGGCCAAAGTGATGCCGTGCGAGAGTGCGGGAGCAGCATGGGCATAGACGGCTGCGGCAGGAGCGGCGATGGCATGGGCCACGGGTGCAGCGGCAACTACATGAGCTTTATATTTAATGTTAGATGGCCAACATTCAACGACATACATACATACAATTGGTTAGAGTCGTAGAAACGATAACAATATATATATAATCAAAATGTTTACAAATGAGTGGTGAGGTGGTGGCTATTTGGGGGGTTAGTGTTGTGCAACAATAAATCCTTTGTAAGGAAGGATCGTTTAAGTATTTGTGAAGGTAGGCTAAAGTTTACTGTGCCACAGGACTATGGAATATTGGTGCTTTTTGTTCTTCTATTTGACATTTCATTTAATTGGGTTATTGTTTCGGTTTTGATTTTTAGTTTTTTTTTGGCTGGTTTCTTTGTGTCCACTTACCGGGTGCAGCATAGCCAGCATCATTACTGATGCTGGAGCGTTGTACGTGCGATTGCGAATGGGCTGTTTGCACTTGACTAGAGTAGTCCGATTGCGACGACTGACCGTAATGACCCTTGACGGTGTGCTCTTGCGACTGACCCACCGAAGCGTGATCTACACTGGGTGCCGAAATGGAGTAGGCAGCTGGACCACCGGGTTTGGCATAAGCGCAAGCCAACAAAGCAGCCAAAACGAAGACAATCTGTAACAAAAAATGCAAACACTCGTTATCATCATCATCATCAAAATGTCAAGTGTGTATGTGTTTGTGTGCTTAGGAGCGAACATCAAAATATATTGCCTAGTTTTAGGTGTGTAAACAAATTGTAAATTTCGAGTATACTTCTGGTTGCAGGCAGACAGACAAGTGTTGTTGTTTGAAACTACACTAGTGGCGTAAAATATGTAATAAAGTTTTATGTACTTTTTTTACATTTCATGATTGAAAAATGTTTCAATAATTTAATTATCTATTTTACAACAAAAAACTATTTTTAAATCGTTATTAAAAGTAGTTTGTTTAACAACATAACAAAAAAAAATTAAGTAAACTATTTAAACTAAAAATTGAATTTTATTAAATTTTCGTGATTTGGGATAAATTATAAACTAAAATTGTTAAAATCTAAATTGCAACAACAAAAATCTAAAAATAGTTTTCCTTTTTGCTTATGGTATGTATGTGCGACTCTTAGATACTTCCAGTATATAGTTTATAGACAAATGGTCTCTATCTCAATTAAAGTTGCCAAAGCCTTACATTGGGCAAACACATTGCTCTCAACTTATGCATATTTGCTAAATGTGTTTTTATTAAATTTCCATAACCTCGACAGATTTTTTGAATTAGCTTACAGTTATACCTTTTCTAATTCTAATAAGCAACGGCTTTCTCGGGGCAAATATTATCGAAAAGTTCTGTGTAAAAAACTTTGTCTGAATGAAATTATTTCAAATGAGTCCAGCGAAGTTTGAAACGTGCTGGCATTACTACATATACAAAGCATATATACACTAGAGTGGCTTCTTTTGTGAGGAAGGAAAAATGTTGTTGATGTTCCCGACTAAAATGAAAGATTGGTTTGTTTTATGTGTTCTCCCAAAATATTTCGCGTTTATCATTGTCCATTCGTGAGCTGGACGTGTTCAAAATAATCTCAATAAATCAGGTTTTTCTCGAATAAAATTCACCATGAGAATGGCATTGAGAAAAAAATGCTAGAAATTAAAATCCGATCCGAGCCTTATCAAACCATATTAAAAACTTGCAATATGACCCAATGTAAAGGACAGATTTATACTATTTTAGTGCAATTTTTTATAAAAACCGCAATAACTTCCACATTTGTAGTTCAATTTATGTTTTTAGGTGCGCGTTGGTAAGGTATTGATAACCAATTGCAATTTTTAGAATTTGCTAACCAATTAAGGGCCGCAAATTTGTTTCTTACTGTTGATTCTCATTGGGTTAAATGTGAAGTCAAAACTGAAATATGGGGTTATTTGTATCTTAAACACATTCTAGTCTTATATAAAGCCAATTTTTGAAAAGAAATTCAACCATTTCAAATTTTCTCCCTTAAAAAATAAAAGGGGAAAAATTGAAATGGATGTTAATGCTAAATTAACACAGATACTCGCATGGAATTAAAAGTATATTTAGCAGATTTTCTTCTCTTTCATTTGATATCCATATTGCCATTGTATGATACGCAAAAGTAAGAAACTAAATTATTGAAACATTTACATCCTTTGGAAATTAAAAGTCCTGTAAAAAAGACAAACGACCACGAAATAAAAAACTGAGTATGAGTTTTCCTATTAGTGACCTATAGTTTCACTTCTATATAATCTCGTTCTTGGGAGGTAAAACATGTCGCACTGTTTTATTGTAACATCTTATGTGAAGTTTTCCTCCCAATTTATGCATTGAAAGGCCAAAATTTCAGATGTTAATTTTCAAAAATTAGCTTTTTGTAAGACTAGAATGAGTTTACGATGCAAATAACCCCATATTTCAGTTTCTACATCACATTTAACCCACTAAGAACCAACGGTAAGAAAAAAATTGTCGGCCCTTAATGGGTTAAACACATAAAACAAACTAATCTTTCATTTTAGTCGGGAACATCCACTACTTTTATTTTGAAGCCACTCTAATATACACACGTATGTATATACAAAACTATATGCACTAGGCATGTAAATAGAACTAATTCACAAAATACATTAAACCACCTCACTTCTCATACAACTTCTCCATCAACTAAATATGGGGTATTCCACGGACAGTTCAAAAAAATATTTTTGATTTCCTCCATTTTTATTTTTAAATAGTAATTCTTTTTCAGTCTTTTCCTCATAAATTCGTCAATAATGGTCCAAATTGGACATTCTTTTTTTAATATTTCTGTTTTTCGAAGTACTTTTCAGAAAAAATATCGAAAATAATATTCACAATCTTTTTGTATACAAATTTTAATTTTTTTAAATTAAAACTTTATTTTTTAATTCTTTCCACTATTCGATTTTCTCGAAATTTTTTTGTTTAAACATCTATTTATTCAGTAAATTTTGAAGCTTGGTTGAAAGTAGGCCTATAATAGTTAACAATTTTTCCAATCCAATTCGGATCATTAATGACGAAGTTATGAGCAAGGACTGAAAAAAGAACTATTATTTAACGATTTTTTAAAAAGCTATAAATTTTTTACCGAGTAATCAGAAAAAAACTCAAAGTATGTGGGTACTTAAAAATGTAAAAAAATGGAGCAAATCAAAAATATATTTTTTTTGAACTGTCCGATTTGTCGTGCAATGTCCCATATATATATATACATATATATATCAAAGTTTTAATTTTTCGGTCGAAGAGAACGGTTAATGTCTGAGAGATTTTTTATTATCCGAACTATAACGTGGGATTTTATGAGGATCATTTTTGTGGAAGATCTTAATCATCTAGCTCCCCGCTTTATGGGTCGAATTGATCCTTTTTTGAGAAAATAAAACAACCTTTCAAAAAGATCATTTAAGGATTAAAATTCTTCTATTCCATTCTTCTATTTTAGGCAGTTACTTAAAAATTGTGTGTCAGCAAAAAATGGAATTGACTCGTGAAAATGTGCGTACAACATTACTATTTGTGATGTGGATTACCAATACATAGAACTCCTTCCACTTTCGGTCGTTACTTAAAAGTGTCAACATAAATGGAGTCGACTAGTGACAATTTTCCCGCGAGATCCTGCGAATTTCTTCCATAGCCACTGTGAAATGCTAGTAGAATGACTTCGATCGCCAAGGAACTTGATTAATCGAATATTTAATATCAAATATTTCTTCGAATACAGAAATGACCGATTTTCGAGTATCGCACAATTCGATTAATTCGTACCAAATAATCTAATATTCGAAATGTTAGTCTTCCATAGATTTTCGGGGCGAAGCGAAGGCATTAGTCAATTTTTTCCAAATTAAATACTTGTTTTGCAAAAGACTTGCTTGAACGTCTTTAAATATGTGTCAATGAAATAAAGATTTAGAATACACTGATTGTGTGCATTTATTCAGGCATCTTTCCATCTGGTAATGGAATTAGAAATTTTGTATTTTCGAATAAACTACATATTAATCAGATAATCCAAAATTACGAACATTGGAATACCCTGCTGATAATACAAGATCATAATGTCATTTTTTGTGAGATCGAGGGAATATTTGGCATTTGTTGCAACATATTGATATTGCATCATCATTTAACATGGTAAAAGATTTTTATCAATAGATTTCCCATATGACGGCAATAGGCCAAAAAATTCCTCATGAGTCATTGCATGTCAAGCGGTACGTTTTTTGTCCTCGATAGCTGCGATTATTTTGAAAGTTTGTGTATGTATTCTTCTCATAAAAATACGTACATATATGAAAAGACATCTTCGAACACTACTTTAAAATTTTTGCACTGAAATGTATGAATACATCCCACTGTGCGATGACGATAAACAAGCATACATCGGACTTTGACAAATACAGATCTTCCGCATGCAAAGGTTTGGAGCCGATGGCTCCGATTCACGAAAGATTTTATTTCCCGACAACATCTTTTACTGACCATGTCACCCAATTCTTAAAAGGGATCTAAAGCCAATGTATCATCTTCTAAGAGTCGGCCAACATTTAAAAAGGTCGAAACGTTAAAATGATTTATGTTTCTTTAAAGATTTCCATTAAGATCTAGTCCCCGAAATATTTCCATAGTCGTCATAAAATAGTTTATGTTTCATTTGTTGAAGTTCACTTCAATCACCGTTTGCAGGAGGCTTCCTAATGCAAATGTCCTTACAAATGTTCATTAAAAGTTGTCCACCTTAATTAGCGCCGCTGTGTTTCGTGTGTTTCAAAGCCAACAATTTAAATAGTTGTAGTAATGTTTTTGGCCTTTACAGGTATGCATGGTGTAGCCAGAAATTAAAAAATTAAATAATTCAAAACTATTTGAATGCACTCCTGAAAATATGCAACTGTGAATGTATTAAATTTCCAACAGAGAATATGCTTTAAATTAAACGAATTGAATTAAGCAAAACAAACGATCGAGGAGATCAAATTCAAAAATTCGGGCATTATTCAAAGAATCCCGTACAAAATGGCCACCACCAAAAACTCTAATGCTGCATATTCCACAATTCCATTGCAAAAGCCCAACTATTGCAGTTTTCTCACGTTCGACTTTATGGATATTCCGAAGAAATTAGTCAGGCATTGCCGTTTTGTCGTTTCGTCATATTTCGAAGTATTTAAGCTGCATTCAGTGCAATTTTTGAGATGTTCTGTCAGTTCGGTTGCGGTTTTTGTGTGGCTATTGCTTAAAAGTTTGCAACGGTTGTTGTTGATGATGGTTATTTAAGCCTTGCCTATGTCTGTTTCGATTTTCTTCCGAGAATTTGAATTTTGGTTTTTACTTTACCACCAATAAACGGAAATTAGCTTTGTCCAAAATATTAGCTGAAAGTGTAATTCTCAGATTACCAAACACGTGGAGCATTTGATGCCGTTACGTAATTAACGATAATTACTTACACTTCAAAGAATACGTCGAAGGCATAACCATACAGTTTTACCGCGAACTACTGGTCGATTTGTAACATTCGTAGAATGTTCAAAATCATAAAAGTGAAAAGGAAAATAGAGATAAAATAGAGATTCAAAGTGAAGTACATTTAGGGTCTACAGGTCTTCAAGTACAAATGTTTAAGATGGAAAGACATATAGTTGGACCAAATAACTCTCTGGTTTATTAACAAAAATTTATCGTATTGTCATAAACGAGCAGTTACTTGTATAAAGAAAATGTTTCCTAGAATTCAATGAATATCTTGTTGTTTCTATTTTTGGTTCCATTGAACAAACTTTGGTCGAAGTAATTAATCTGAAGGCAAAGTTAACAAGTTTCTTAATTAAGTTCGCACAATGCATGTAAATATGTACATAGTATGAAAGTAAGTGTAAATCACAAAAACTTCAGCAATGAATGTATATTGAATTTAGTTACAAGTAACAAGCACAGTGGTGTCATACAGCTGCCATCGTGTTAATAAGTGGATAGGGTGGGCAATAACTATTGGAGCGATTTTAAAGCGATTTGGAGAGAAATGAAATGAAACAATAGTTCAAAAAAGAAATATTGACAATAATTGTAAACCCTCCCCCTATTCCGTGGAGTGTATATCACTATTAAAATATTTTCTACGTGTCATCTTTTAATGAATCCCGGTTTTAACCACGAATTTGCCATTAAGATATTTTCTAGAGTGTCATATTATTGAGAATATCGGTTTGAATATGAAAATCCTGTATTAATGTGAAAATCTCAAACTTAAACCACAAATGGTCCTTTAAAATATTTTCTATAGTGTCATATACATATTGGAGAAAATCTGTTGAAATATGAAAAAGCTGTTTGTCATATTTTAGAGAAAACCGGTTCGCATATGAAAACCCGGATCTTAAAACCGATTTGAAAATAAAAAACCCGGTTGCTTAAAACCTTTTGAACATGAAAAACCAATCTTAAAGAACGAAATTTCCATTAAAATATTTTCTAGAGTGTCATATTTTTGTGAAACTCTGTTCGAATATAAAAATCCGGTTTTAAACAGAGTTTTAGTCACGAACTTATCATCACTAGTGTCTTCTTTTTCGGACAGCCACGAATTTAACGTTAGAGTTTTTTCTACAGTGTCATATTTTAGAGAAACCCGGTTTGAACTTGAACTTAAAAACCGCCATAAGTCTAGTCATATTTGTTGGAAAACCGGAGTTTTAAACCGATTTGAATATAAAGACAGGGTTTTAAAACCGGTTTGAATATGAAAACCTGGTTTTCTAGAAAATGTAACACACTGAGAAGCTAGTTTCGCGTTCTGCTATGAAATAATAGTGAGAAAAATATAAGGTTTTCATTAGTGAGATATATTATAGGATATTAGTAAAACTAGATCGAAAATTGAAAAAAATTGGATGTTTACCCGGTTTGAATATGAAAACGCTGGTTTTCACCACGTATTTTCCATTAATATATTTTCTACAGTGTCATATTTTTGAGAAACCCGGTTTGAATATAATAAACCGGATTTTTAAACTGGGTTTTAACCACGAATTTGTCATTAGAATACTTTCTAATGTCATATTTTTTGGAAAACTGGTTTGAATATTAAAATCCGGGTTTTAAACCCGGTTTGAATAGGAAAATCCGGGTTTTAAAGTCGGTTCAAATATGAAAACCCGGGTGTCATTTTTGAGAAACTAGGTTTGAATTTGAAAAACCTTAAAACCCGGTTTGAGTAGGAAAATCCGGGTTTTAAAGTCCGGATGTAATTTTTGAGAAACTAGGTTTGAATTTGAAAAACCGGATTTTAACCACGAATTTACGGTTAAAATACTATCTAGTGTTATATTTTGGAAAGCTGGTTTGAATATTAAAAACGGGTGTTTTAAACTGATTTGAATGTGAAAAACAGGTTTGAACATATGTCATATTTTTTGAAAACTGTTGTGAATATTAAAAGCCGGGGTTTGAAACCTGTTTAAATATTAAAAACCGGGGATTTAAACCCGGTTTGAATTTGAAACCCGGGTTTAAAACCCGGGTGACACATTGAGAAGCTGGATTAATTGACGAAAAATATTATCGAATATTAGTAAAACTAGATTGGAATTTGAGAAAATGATGGTTATTCTCCACAAATATCTAACATATTCGGTAAAGGGACTGAATATGGATCCTGGTGGGGCTAGTTCCTACCCACCAGCGTCACAGTCACTCATCCTGAATCAATTCACTTTAGGAATACTTCTACGATGAATATGAATCTGTTAAAAAAAAAATATTTTTTATTCTGCAACCCGATTTGAATTGTAAAATCGCGGTTTTATAAAATTAACGAATATCAAGTTTTTTTACTATTTGAAAAAAATTTGAATGTTACAGAATGTGAAGCTAGATGCGTGTTGAACAATTATTTTAAAAGGTGAACGGTATTCTATTTATAGGGTTTTTATTTCTCGTCAGAGGTAGTCTCTCTATTTCGAATATATCTTGAGAAAAAAATCGAGCAAGATCAACGTGCAAATTTCAAGACAAAAATGTTGTCTTTACGTATTCACATCTTAGTTTTCCAATTGTTCAGTACAGTGCGGCAATTCAAAACAAAACAAAACACTACTAAAATATGTGAAACAATACAAAGAGTAAAAGCTTATTAAAAAAAGCATATTTAAAATTCAAAAAGGTGCTATTTGAAAATTAAAAAATAGAAACTTAAATACTAGCACAAAATATCATGTATCTATCTTCTCTTTACAGTCTTTACACTTTCAGGCAAAAAGCTCTTTTCAATATCCAAGAAGTGAAGTGTATGCTATCGCCACCCCTTCAATTTGCACTTGAGCACCAGCTGCACTTGAACGTCAAGTTTACCTTCATGGTTACACTTACAAGCAAGTGAGCAGGCTATCAACCAATAGTCCTTGCATGAGTGCTGTGCATACACATGCACACACAGTCCTCTTCCTGCAGGTAAATATATGTGTACCTAACATCCAGTGCAGTTTATCCTGATACTCGCCTCTAAGTGTTTGGACAAATCAACAGAACGAACGTCCAATTGGCAAAACACTCGCAAGATAAGCCTCCCTTCTAAGGATGGATCTCAGGACGAAGTTTTTGAGTTCGTGAAATACAACTTTAATATGAATTTTATTAAATTCACAACCATGTATGTGTTTTTTAAGGGAATGCGCCTAAAGCCTTGCAGAAATATTTATTTTTACGAGGGCGTGTATCTGCCAGCGCTTCTGCAACATTATCCTCACTCACAACATGTTCAATTTGACTGTTGCTGCTGCCGTCCCACATGGCTATGTTATGTTGTCCGTACATCGCCTAGGTGTCTGAACGACAGCTGTTCTTTATAGAAGTGATAGAAGGGAGGGTCCACGAGATTCCAATTTAATAAAAAGTTCTTTGTTCGTTTCATTTGTGTTTTTTCTCTCTCTCTCTTTCTTCACATTGCATACCAACTGACCATCTTACTCGTATGAGCAAAATTGTTGCACATTTATTTTTATGGCTGCGATAAAAGCAACAATTCGTTGCAAAAGTAATAATGGCGTTGATGGCCAGCAATAATGATTTTGTTGTTAACAGAACCGAACAAAATCTGATGTGATCCGTGCTTTGTTCGCGTTAAGTATGTGCAGAGTGCTAATATGCCAAACGTTAATCCATTAGGGGGGGAGTTTAAATGGAAGGCGGATTGCTTTACACAATGTCAGGTACACAATGTAAGAATCTAACACAACAGAATCTATATAAGTAATAAGGGCTTCGACATAAGAAATAAGGTTAGGGCGGTGAGGTGAAAATTATCAAATAAAGGGTTTGGGGTTATAACCAATTCAACCGACATTGTGTCATTTACTTGCAGAATTTTTCATTTTAATGTTAATGTAATGTGAATTATGTAGTTATCTTGTATTACAATTCATCTAAATAAAAAATGATATGTTGAAAAGACACATGCTCTATGGAGCCTTTAAAAATGTCAGAATCTTTATTTTTTTAAATTTCGTAAAATTTTAAATCTTAGTGAGAAAATACAGGGTGGCTGATGAATGCTACTACTATGCTGCTGTTGAAAGAGTTTTTCTTTACGGAATTGCGTCGAAAGTGATTTTTTCTTGTGCGTCTATTCCAAACAGGAAGTTTACAAAACAAAACCAACACATTTGGACAATATAAAGCAATGCATTCGAACAAAAATTGAGGCAATTCCCGCTCTAACTCTCCTGGCAGTGATGGACAATTAATGTCGCATATGAGAAATTCTATCTAAAACCAACCAGAAATTTTCAAAGTTTTTTTTCGAATTTGGTAAATGAGTTAAGATATTGTGTTAGATGATTTTTTAATATTGAAAACTACGGCAAAATTGTATTTAACTATGCCATTTTCAAATTTAGATATATAAATTGAAATTAAGAAGTTTAGAAATGAAAATTAAAACTATTATCAGTTTTATATTGAGTTTTGATATTGATATCAGTTTTGATATAGAGAAATGAACAATTGAAAATGAGAAAAAACGAATTGAAATTGCGAATATTTAAATTGATATTGAGAAATTATATGAAGACATGTGAAGAAAAGTGGAATTGAAATATCGAAATAAACCTTAACATTCCAATGTAGAGAATATTTGTAGATGTACAATGGTCTTGCGCCAGGAGATTACCCAAGGAAAACTGACTTATGAGTTGCATGTTTGTCAATCTTTAGAGCACCAAGCAATCAACATCAACACTTCACTCAGAAGTATACAGTGAGCCAAAGAATTTACGTACAGATTGGAGCTTTTAACTTATCTGGCAATACTGACAAATAACAAGACGCAAAGTGAATAATTTTAATGGTACTTTGCGGATGGACATCTAAAGATATTAAGAAACAAGTTGCTGTTTGCGACAACGCTCTTTGTCACAGCTAAATTGAAACCACTACCCTTCTCCGTCTGGGCCCATACAGTGGTTTAAAATAAAGACATATGGGTGATTCCACGTAAAGTGAGCCTTCTTTCGGCAAAAATCAATTTATTAATAAAAAACACCAATAAACATTCGTAATGTTTATACTTCTCATAATACATATTATATTTCAAAAAAATAATGACAGCAATAGGTCTGATCATTTCGTTTTCCAGATATAGACTGGTGTCGTAACAGAATATCCGTCAAAATGTCACACCCGTTACAATTAAATATCCCATATTTCCTATATTCATAAAGAGATATCGGTAACGTATACGTTAGAAGAAAGTATATGAACTACTCGTTTGATTAGCAAAAATGAATAAAGTCATGTAATGGAAGAACATTATCGAATTCAAGAAAATAAGTAAAACCTCAAGATTTTCTCCAAAGCTAAGGTCACACCCGCGACGCTCTAGTTTGTTGTATATCTCCAATATTTAAAACACTAAGACATATTTATATCTGCTATAATATTCCGCTTAACCTGACGTTTTCAATTGACATTATAGTAAAAATCTCAGTCAATGAATATGGGAGATATTTAAACATATTTAAGCAAACGTGTCACACCCGTTCTAATGGAATCACCCATATAACAAAACCTGTTGTAAATAGCAAAATGATACTTTATGTGTTTCAACTTGTTACAAATATTTATGTTTGAATCGTTTATTTTCCTAGTGTGTAAAATATTTGAAATGGTTCATTCCAATGTGTTTTTGTTCCTCGGGAAACCTCAATTTATTACAAACCCCATCTCAACATACCAAATGTATGACCACCTGGAGTTTGCGAACAACGCCCCATCTACTTAGAAAGTATAACAGACGAAGATAAAACAATAATTACTGACGATGACTGCGCCAGAGCATTTCAACATTTCACGACTTTCTACCAAAGATTGATAGAATTGGAGGATATGCCTGGTGGATAATAGTTTATAGACTCAATTTCGCTTTACAATTATATTGTTATTTAGAAATTTATAATAATTTCTTCTCAATTTCAATTACTTTTAATCATTTCAATATTTTAATGTTCCAATATCATTTTATCTTTTCTCAATATTAATTTGCTTTTTTTTTAATAATAATGTTGGTTTTCTCAATACCAATTTATTCTCAATTTAAATTTGCATTTTATTAATTTCAATAATTTTCATTTTCTCAATTTCAATTTGCATTTTTGAATTTTAACTCGTATTTTCTCAATTTCCATTATCTTTTACTTTTATTTTCACTTGTATTTTCTTATTCTGTGAAAAAATATTGGATAATTTTTTGAGGAAGAAATGTTGTTTTTAATTGAAAATTATGTTTCTAAAAATGTAAATTACAAAATAAAATGATAAAAATTTATTTATATAATATTTTTTATGTATATTCTTTTTATTATTTTTTCTTTTCAGTTTCTTTCTTGTTTTGGCATAGTTTAAGGCGTGCGAATGTCGCGTCCGGGCCACTGGGAGATGCCCATATGTATTCTAAATACTTTGTAAATATCAGAGCGGGGTTTTCAGTAGTTTCTGAGATATCGTCAAATATGAGGAAATTCAAGTATATGTTATTAATTTTTTATAATTTTTTAATGTCGAAGTATGAATGTATGTAAATAATTTTGTTAAATCCAATTATAATTTTTTCACTCTTTTCAGATGGGATCGCATTTGGTTTCTGAGATATCGCACAACTGAGGAATTCCGTATAAAATAAACGATAAATTTTCCAAGGTTTTCCGATTATTATGACAACCTTATCACTTATATATATTTTTGGGGAAAACTAGTTACTTATTTTGTGTTTCGATAGATATTGAATAGTTTTTTTTTTTCAGAAAAATCGTTTCTTTTTAGAAAATAATTAAAAATTGAAAATATATATTTTTGAATATAACAAATAATGGAATTTAAAAAAGTGTTTAGAACACAGAAGTAGATATTAGCTACGAAAAAATAAAGGGGCTTTTAAATCAATATTTTTTAACTATCGAAATTTTATCAATGTTACAGGGTTGACAACATTTTCAATATTTTTCAAAAAAAACTTCTTGCAATGCCAAAAATTTTCGAAAATTTGTCCTTTTTTTATATGAAATTTTTTAGTGGGAGAAAATTATAGAGAAAATATGCAAAAACAAAATTGAATACTAAAAAAAATCAGACAAAAATAATAATAGTTTTTAAGCAATGTCATCGAAAAAACTACATATTTTTTAATTTTTTTAAACACAGCTTATTTTTTAAAGAAAATCCATGGATGAATATGATCTAAAAATTTATGGTCTCTTATAGGAAAGCACTTCGGAAAAATATTTGTTTCAAGATTTTGTCAAATATCACTGTTCTTCAGCACTTTACTGATATCGAGGCTAAAGAATGAATCTGCACGCTGAGAAAAATATGTTTGGAGGCCATAGAATAGTTGCAACATTTCCGCAAATGCAAATGTTTATCATCGATGTCGTTTTCATTGCAGTGAAAGAACTTTATTTACTCGAAAATCATCAGAAATCGTCTTTTAAGGGAATATGGTAAAATGTCTTAAAGGAAAAGTAGAAAATGTTAAGAAGTAGTTTTCAAACAACACTAAACAGTAGTAGTAGATAATTTATTTTCCTGTTTAGTGAGATTTCAACACTAAAATAAATTATAATAAAATAGTTAAATTTAGTAAATTACAGATATATAACTTTAAAAAGTTAGAGCTAAACAACAGTTATCAGTTATAGACCACTATGGTTTGTATAGAATTTGAAATATTTTACTGTCATGTGCTCGAACAGGGCTAATTAAATTTCTCACCGAAATAGGGTGTTACATTTCATGTAACAAAAACACATTTTTCTGTTACTTCTAAATGTTTTTGGCAATTTGTAATAAACATGAATGCATTTCGTTTGATATAAAACTTTTTCCTTTCTCATGAAAGACTTTGTTCATTTACAACAAGTAATGGCATGTTTACTAAAAACAAAATAATGTTAGCAGCAAAAGAAACTCGCAAATTAAGTTCAACTTTCTAACATTTCGTTTCTCCTTCATTTTTTCTCTGCGTGTATTTACCCAATCTAATGTCCATTTGCCTATATTAGATGTTTAATAAAAACTATGATAATTATAATTTTGTAACAATTTACAACCCTATTATAATTAACACATAATCAATTTGAATGTAATTAAAAAACAACATGAGCACGCTCGCTCGCACATATATTCTCAATTCCACTTGTTTTCCCCCTTTTTGGGGGCCAATTTCCTGAACAAAAATTTTTTGCGAATTCTAAAGGGTGATTTTTTAAGAGCTTGATAACTTTTTTTTTAAAAAAAACGCATAAAATTTGCAAAATCTCATCGGTTCTTTATTTGAAACGTTAGATTGGTCCATGACATTTACTTTTTGAAGATAATTTCATTTAAATGTTGACCGCGGCTGCGTCTTAGGTGGTCCATTCGGAAAGTCCAATTTTGGGCAACTTTTTCGAGCATTTCGGCCGGAATAGCCCGAATTTCTTCGGAAATGTTGTCTTCCATAGCTGGAATAGTTGCTGGCTTATTTCTGTAGACTTTAGACTTGACGTAGCCCCACAAAAAATAGTCTAAAGGCGTCAAATCGCATGATCTTGGTGGCCAACTTACCGGTCCATTTCTTGAGATGAATTGTTCTCCGAAGTTTTCCCTCAAAAAGGCCATAGAATCGCGAGCTGTGTGGCATGTAGCGCCATCTTGTTGAAACCACATGTCAACCAAGTTCAGTTCTTCCATTTTGGGCAAAAAAAAGTTGGATATCATCTCACGGTAGCGCTCACCATTCACAGTTACGTTACGATTCGCATCATCTTTGAAGAAGTACGGTCCAATGATGCCACCAGCCCATAAACCGCACCAAACTGTGACTTTTTCTGGATGCATTGGTAGCTCTTGCAATGCTTCTGGCTGATATTCACTCCAAAATCGACAATTCTGCCTATTTACGTACCCATTGAGCCAAAAATGAGCTTCGTCGCTGAACACAATTTCTTTCTTTCTGAACTTTCTTAACAGAGCACGCATTTTGATAATAAAATTCAATGATTTGCAAGCGTTGCTCGTTAGTAAGTCTATTCATGATGAAATGTCAAAGCATACTGAGCATCTTTCTCTTTCACACCATGTCTGAAATCCCACGTGATCTGTCAAATACTAATGCATGAAAATCCTAACCTCAAAAAAATCACTCTTTACAACAAATGTGGTCAAACGAGGCTATACATTGTTGTCGTGAATTTATATAAAATTTCAAACAAAAACAAAACAAACAAAAAACACCATCCAACCGCGGATACATGCAACAAAGCCATAAACAATTTGACCACCATGCCACAGAGTGGCCATATTTGTAACGGCATAGCTGAATGGACAGCATTCGCGTGCAACCAATTATCCATACGAACACCGGATACTGGATACACTGGCCACTGCACGTATGGTGTGGTAGATATGCTGTGGACATGTGGCGGTCTATGCCGTGCCACAGTTTCGATAGTCGATATTCATATTAACCTTTATTTTGTAAAATCGTAGTTTGACATTCATTTGCTTCGATTTTATGGCAAAACATGAAATACCATAACAATTAAAAGCAAAGCAAGCGTCTGATGTGTCTGTCTGCATAGCCGCTTACCAACTTGGTGTGCTTGCATGGACGACATTTTGCCAAGCGCTTTGTGGTGACATTAGATTGAAGTTAAAGCTGATATATTAAAGACTCTTTGTAGAGACATTTAAATCAGGTCGTCATTTAAATTTATTGCAAAATGTGGCTGGAAAAGTTTCACATGAGTTGCCGTGGAAGCCGGCAGACAGTCAGACAAGCAGTGTTAGGCAAAAGTTCAGCGAAGCAGACAGTTTTGACATTTAGTTCAATGTCGACAACAAATAAAGTCCACAACTAATCCAGGTTGCACAAATATATGAATAAGAAGTTTTGTAGACACAGGCTGGACAATTATTTGATGAAGTTGAATTTTGGAAAACCCCTAAAAGTGTTGAAGAAAATTTTTATTTTAATTCGGCCGGCCCTAATATAAGTCTGCAATCTTAATAAATGTATCTTTAGCTGTGTGTATTTTCAATCCTTATTAGGGAAGCATTTTTTCTCTCTGATCTGAATTCGTGCATTTTCAATCGCTGTTGCCCACACAGTGTACACGCCTACTTTCAAGATTCCAACTACAGCCTAAGTTGGTACCATTTTTATCCCAGTTTAAAAAAAAACAACGAATTTCAAAAATCTATTATATTGTGAATCAACAGTGAGTTATATATACCTAATTTCATGATTCTAGCTACAACCTTTTTCTTGGTACCAATTTTATCCCCAATTCCCCATTCTTCTTTTATATTTCACTTCTATGCTGCCTGAGAATTGTACACAGCGAATTTTACGATTCTATTTGCAGTCCCATTTTGGCTCTAAAAGTACAAATTAAGAAAAATCAGTTAATTTTCAAAGCAATTTGTACATATATGACACTAGCTGCAACTATTTGGTGCCAATTTTATCCCTTTTTCCCTAAAAGTACGATTTTGGAAAAATTCCGATTTGCCCCATTTTGAACCTAATATTGAGAATTTGGGAAAACTCCATTTATATTTCGCGTCTATACATATAGAATGTACATACCGAATTTTTAGAGTGTAGCAGCATGCAATTGGTTGGAACCAATTTTATCCCTTATCCCCGCTTTGACCCAAAAGTACGATTTTTGAAAAATCTTTTTATTTTGTGCGTGTTCGCATTCAGGAGAATATATACATCCAATTTAATGATTCTAGCTACAGCCGTTTGCTTGGTACCAGTTTTATCGCTCTTTCCCCATTTACGCCCTAAAATTATGAATTTGGAAAAATCACATTTTTTGCACTTCTATGCAGCCAGAGATAATGTACACATCGAATTTAATGATTTTAGCTGCAGACATTTTTCGGTACCAAGTTTATCCCTCTTTTCCCATGATTCTAGATTTGATGACTAGGAAAACGGATTTTGCGTTTTCCTGGTACCATTTTTATCCCCATTTTGAGCCCAAAATACAAATTTGGAAAAAAAAATTAATTTATTTTACTCGTCTATATAGTCAGAGGAAAATTGAATTCAAATATTGCTGCAAGGATTTCGTCGGTACTAAGTTTGTCCCTTTTACCCATTTTCACCCTAAAATTACGAATTTTGAAAAATCGATTTATTTTGCGCATTTACGTAGTCTTAGGAATGCATACACCGAATTTCGTGATTTCACCTTAAGCCGTTTGGTTAGCACCATTTTGTTTAGTACCATTTTTATCCCTGTTTTCCCATTTTGACCTTAAAATTAGAAATTTGGAAAAATCAATTTATTTTGCTCTTTTGTGCATTCAGTGGAGCGTCTACACTAAATTTAATGATTTTAGTGGCAAGGCTTTTAGGTACCATTTTTATCCCTCTTTTCCCATTTTGACCCTAAAATTACGAATTTGAAAAAACAATTTTTTTTGCTCGTCTATGTTTTCAGAGGAATACACACATTGAATTTAATGATTTTAGTTTTAGTAGTCGGAACTAATTTTATCCCTTTTTCCCATTGTGACCCTAAAACTACGAATTTGAAAATGCATTTCAATTTACGCGTCTATGTAATCAGAGTAATGTACACACTGAATTTGTTGATTTTAGCTGCAGGCATTTGGCCGGTACCAATTTTATCCCTTTTCCCTGTTTCTGGAAACTGAAAGAACGAACTTGGAAAATTCAATTTATTTAGCGCGTCTACGCAATGATAGGAATGTATATACCGAATTTTATTATTTCACTATTAGTCGTTTGTGCCGTTTTTATCCCAGTTTTTCTATTTCGACCACAAAATTACAAATTTGGAAAAATCATTTGGTTGGTATCATTTGTATCCCTTTTCACCATTTTGGTCTTAAAATTAAGATTTTTCAAACTCCATTTATATTTTGCTTCTATACAGTTAGAAGAATATACGCACCAAATTTAACAATTTTAGCTGCATGCATTTGGTCGGTACCAATTTTATCCCTTTTACACTTTTGGACCTTAAAATTACTATTTTGGAGAAATCCAATAATTTTTCGCATCTACGCAGTCAGAGAAATTGACGTTTTAACCTTCAGCCGTTTTGTCGGTCCCATGTGTCCCTCTATTCCCTATTTTGATCCTACGACTACGAATTTGGAAAATCGTTTTATTTCTCGTCTATGGTGCCACAGGAATGTAAACAATGAATTTAATGATTTTAGCTGCAATGATTTGCGTGGTACCATTTTTATCCCTTTTTTCCCACTTTGACCCTAAAATTGCGAATTTGGAAAAATCAATTTATTCTGTTTGTCTATGCAGTCAGAGGAATGTACACATCGAATTTAACGAGTTTAGCTGCAGGCATTTGGTCGGTACCAATTTTATCCCTTTTTCCATTTTGGCCCTAAAACTAAGAATTTGGAAAATAATTTTATTTTGCACGTCTATGTAAGCCGGGAATATACACACCGAATTTTTTTATTGAATCATGTAGGCATTTTTAGTCCGTACTAATTTCATCCCTCTTTCCCCATTTGCACCCTAAATGTACGATTTGGAAAAATTAAATTTTATTTATCGCGTTTACGCAGTCAGAGCGACGTACACACTGAATTTAGTGATTTTAGCTGCAAGGATTTGATCGGTATCAATTCTAAACCTTTTGGACCCTAAAAATACGAATTTGGTAGAATTGTATTATTTTGGCTTTCTACGCTGTCAGAGGAATGTACCCACAGAATTCTATATTACTGACTGCAGCTATTTGGTCGGTACCAATTTTATCCCTAATTGGCCCTGAAAGTAAAAATTATGAAAAATGTATCTATATTGCGTAACTACACATTCAGAGGAATATATACCGAATTTCCTGATCTCAGCTTCAGCCGTTCGGTTGGTACTATTTTTATCCCTCTTTTTCAGTTTTCCTCATTTTGACAACGAATTTGGAAAATAATTTTATTATCGCCTTCAACACAGTGAAGATGAATATATGTACCAAATTGTATGATTCTGGCTTCAGCCATTTGTTCGGTACAAATTTTATCCCTCTTTCACCATTTTGACCCTAAAAGTACGAATTTGTAAAAATCCTTTTATTCGGGCGAATTTCACGGTCTCAGCTTTAGATGTTAGGTTGGTACTATTTTTATCCCTCAATTTTACCCCTTAAAAGTACTAGTTTCGAAAAATCAGGGATTTACACATCGAATTTCATGATTTCAACTTCAGCCTTTTGATTAGTGCCATTTTTTTCCCTTTTTGTGCCATTTCACCCACTAACAATCATCTTACTAAATTTCAAGTGAATATAATTAAATCAGAAAATATTAGGGGTTTTTCAGTCCAAGCTAGAGAATTTTTTCTTCTGTGCCGATTATGCCTATATCCAACCCAACTAGTCAAGAACTATGAGACGTATATATATGAGACGTATACGTATATATAGGAAATTTTGGGCCTCCTTTCATTTAGACGGGCGAACAGTCGGATATGGATAGATCGGCATGGAATTCTATGACGATGAAATGTATATATTTTATTGGGTCTCAGGTCGATATTTCAATATGTAACAAAGAAGAAAGACAAACTTAGTATTCCCTAATACTACGATGGAGGGTATAAAAATCATTTTCTCCCTCAAAAATTATACAAAAAATTGCATTCTCCGCAAATTGCAATACCTTGTGCCATAAAATAGAATTGCGCTGTGCCATTTATTCTAAGAAGTATTTATTTTCAACACAAATAACCTCCCCACCAAGGCATGGGAGGTGAATTACCATGGCGTGGCCACTCAAGATAGTGTCTGTCTAGCGAGTGACATGCAAACCCCACCAACCATGCACAACAACTTTATTAACTAACTTTCCAATTTAAAATACAATGTCACTTTAGATTTAATGTTAACGATTTCACTTCATTCCATCCAACATCCTTCCCTCCCCTCCTCGCCATGCACCACTTGGTATTCATTACGACCCCTTTGGTTCCAGGCAAGAAAAAAAAATAAAAAGAACTCCTTTTGCACAAAGGATGTCAGTGCGAAATTCTTCATTGACCTCTGCTCAAAGACAAACTTTAAAGATGAAAGCGCTCCAAAGTGCAGAATAAAAGAGAAAATACTATGAGTGAATAACTCGTGTACTTCACTGCATCGTTTGGCCATTTTATTCATATTCCACTTGGACTCATTTTCTTCGTTTACGCTTCTTTTGTGTACTTCGATGTTGTGTAAGCAAGAAGAAGAAGAAGATGAAGGGATAAAACGCAATAAAACTAGCACATCAATGGGGCAAACAACAGCAGGACATATGTACGTTCAGTCCATACTCCGTGGTACACGGTGTTCGCAGTTGCTTTTTAAAGAGCATCATAATGCAGTATTTTCTGTGCTGCGGATGTTGCTTGATCTGCCAGGGGTGTACTCTTTTGCGGGGAAATGCGGGATTTTGGGATAGCAAAATAAGTCCTGGAATGTGGGAGAATGTGAGAAAATCGGCTTTTGTAATCAGATCGCACAATATGAGAAGAAATAGTAAAACAAAAAATTATATTCAGATGAAAACGATCCTTAAAATATGAAAAAAATTAACAAAAATTAAGTCTGAATAAATTTGAACAAAAGCAAATAAGCCGTCAGAAAAACGTGAAGTTTAAAATTAACTAAAATTTAGGAAAATTGTATATTGTGTTGTAGCACAATAGCATAATAAGTACAAATAGGAATTTTTTCTGAAAACTATATGCCACAAGTCTTTGACAAAACATAGAAGTGAAGTACATATATATATATATATATATATATATATATATATATATATATATATATATATATATATATATATATCGAATTATTAATTAATTATTAATTAATTATTCCATAATTAATTATTTCCATACCACAGATAATGTAATTTTAAATTGAATGAATTATTATTTTTTGGAGAATATATTATTAACATTAATTTATATTTCATTACTATGTAATCGGAAACCGATTCATTGTAACACTAACAATATTATGCCAATTGAAAATAACAGAACTGCCATATAAAAATAGAAAATTACAGTAAAATGTACAATAAAGATTTAATATTGGCTTATAATACAAAATGTGTATAATATCTAATTTGTACTTAAAAGCTAAAATAACGATTTTTTGCATACAACCGTTTGTCTTTAAAGAAAATGTTATTAAGTTCAGAATTTTATTAAAAATTAACCCACAATTTGAACCAGATTCCTTCCCATTTTAAGATTGAGAAAGTATTTGAGACTATAAAAAATAATTTTAAATTAAAATGCACTACACCTTTTTCAATTGTTGAAATTCAAAAGACACCAGTTGAAATTCAAAAATTCAATTTGAAATTCAAAACATGTCAATTGAGTTTTGAATTACAAAAGACGAGTTTTGAATTTCAAATGACGAGTTTTGAATTTCAAATGTTATTTTTTGAATTTCAATTGATATTTATTGAATTTCAAATGGAATTTTTGAATTTCAATTAATTTTTTTTTGAATTTCAAATGACGAGTTTTGAATTTCAAATGACGAGTTTTGAATTTCAAATGACGAGCTTTGAATTACAAATGACGAGTTTTGAATTTCAATTGATATTTATTGAATTTCAAATGGAATTTTTGAATTTCAATTGATTTTTTTTTTGAATTTCAAATGACGAGTTTTGAATTACAAAATGACGAATTTTGAATTTCAAACGATGAGTTTTGAATGTCAAATGATTTTTTTTTGAATATCAATTGATATTTTTTGAATTTCAAATGGAATTTTTGAATTTCAAATGATGTCGTTTGAATTACACTTGAAAATGGTGTAGAATTACGGTGCTGAATCAACATATTTAACACTTTCGTTGGATTTGTTAAATATATTTGATTATATTAAGTTGCTACTTAACAACAACTGACGAACGATTCATTTATATTTTTCATATTGTGTTTCTTTTTCTATTTTTTACAAATCTTCCTAATAGTAATATTCTCGAAAATTTTTTTAAACAAAAACAGTTTTTAAACTTTTTCGAGTTTTAGTGTGGCGAATATATATATTTATATTTGCAATTCGATATATATAAATGAGTTAGAGGAACTTTTTAAAATATTATGCATACTTTTACGTGCTTTTGGAGACGCTGTGTGAAAAAAATATTATGATTCAAAATGCTTTCGTTGTGTAGCTTATTTGTTATTGTCAATACAATTGACAATGATTTAAAAAATCTATATTTTCGAACTGCAAGCTTGCAACAAAAAAAATATTTTTCATACATTCAGAGGACCGATATTACCGAAACTTTCAGGTATTTCACTTAGCATACAATTTATTCGACACGGAAAGGGTCTATGGCACTACAGGGCACTCCCTCACAAGTACTGAAAATATCCCTAATAACCCCTAATATTTAGAATAATTAAGCTTGTTTTTTTTTTTGCTTATATTTGCATGATATTTTATATGTGCATTTCTCTTATGGCAAAAAAGTACACCATAAAGTGATTCTTATTCATAGGGTGTGAAATGGGGCAACCGAGGGATAAAAATGGTACATGTTAAACGACAACAGCTAGAAACACGAAATTCGGTGCGTACATTCCTCTAATTGAGTAGACCCATAATATGAAATTACTTTTTTTCCAATTCGTACTTTTAAGGGGTAAACTGGGAATAGAGGGATAAAAATGGTACCAACCAAATGACTGCAGCTAGAGTTATGAAATTCGGAGTATACATTCCTCTGACTGCGTGCGTATACACGTTAAATAGAGGAATCGTACTTTTTAGGCGGGCGAAATAGAAAAAGGAGATACAAATTGAAACAATTTGAACTGTGATATACATATTGCTGATATCAAGAAGAAAATAGCTCCAGAATCGGATTATTATATAAATTGAAATGCAAGTTAAATGAAATAATTTGAAATTCTTAGCTATTGCTTACGCTGTTAACATAATTTCTACTTTTAAAACTGCATTTAAGAAATATCTATATAATTTATTTGAAACGCTTCTACCTTCAGTATAAAATGTGAATTTTGTAACTTTTTTTTTTCTTCTTATACTTTACTTTTGAATTTATTTGTATATAAATTAGAATAATATGTTTCCGGCTTGCCTCAATAATGTCACTATGGCGCTGAGGCCAGGAAACTTATTTATATGGAATCTGCACAATTAAAATAAAAAAATACGGCCGCAGCTAGAATCATGAAATTGGGTGTAAACATTCCATCCAAAAATAGATTTTTCCAAATTAGTTTTTTCAAGGTATACAATGGGAACAGAGGGATAAGACAGGTACCAACTAAACGGATACAGCTAGATTGATGAAATTCGGCGTGTATTTGCCTCTAATTACGTAGACACGTAAAATAAGGAAATTTTCGATAGTCGAACTATTAAGGGGTTAAAGTGGGATAAAAATGATACCATCCAAATGGCTGTAGTTGTAAAATTCACGCACTATTCCCCAATATTTATAGTATTATGGCTGTCTTATATTTACTTTTTGAATAGACTTGAAGTATTATTTCGATAAATAGTATAAACATATATTATATATTTGTTTTGGTGTGGCTATACCTAGAAAATGTAACATTTTACTGTAATGTTACTGCACTTGCACGTAAAAGTCGACAACCACTGTGGAATACATTACATGGTCGAGGGTACGTAAGGTTTGGCCCGGCCGAACTTAACGCCATTTTTACTTGTTTATATTATAAAACTAAAACAAGTAAAAAAGGCGTTAAGTTAAGTTCCGGGCCGAACTTTATATACCCTCCACCATTGATTGCATTCCACAGAGGATGTCGATTTTCGTAGATGTGCGTAATATTACAGGAAAATATATTTTTTATATAGCCAAAACAAATACAAATATTAAAAAAATAATTTTGCAAATAAATATAATATTTTAATTATTTCAAACCACGCTACCAATACGTCAATCCAAAAAGTAAATATTCTTCTATTTATATTTTCAAAAAGCTTAAATACTATAAATATTAGTAGATAGTGGGGGCTACAGTTGGCTGTATTTCCATTCTATTTTAATTCCAAAAGTACAAATTTTGAAAATCCATTATCAAACGTACATAGTGCAAAATAACCTAACTTCATGATTCAACCAATTTTTGCCGTAAAAGAAAAAGTACGAATTTGAGAAAAACTTTTTTTATTTTGCGTGTCTATGCAGTCACACCGAATTCCATGATTCCAGCTGCGGTCATTTGGTTGGTACCATTTTTACCCCCTTAAGAGCACGACTATCTCCTATTTGACGTTTCTACCCAATTAGAATTTAATCATTCTAGCTGTAGTCGTTTAGTTAGTACTATTTTTATCCCTCTGTACCAATGCATCCCTTGAAAGTACGAATTTTGAAAAATCCGTTTATTTTCCGTGTCTTCGCAGTAAGCGGAATGTATACTCCGAATTTCGAGACTCTAGCTGTGGTCATTTGGTTGGTACTATTTGTACCCACTTTTTCATTTTAACCCCAAGAAGTACGAATATCGAAAAATCCGTTTATTTTACGTGTCTACACAATCAGAGGAATGTATACACCGAATTTCATTATTCTAGGTGTAGCCGTTTGGTTGGTACCATTTTTATCCCTCTGTACCCATTGTATCCCTTGAAAGTACCAATTTGAAAAAAAAAAACTTTTATTTTCCACGCCAAAAGAAAGTATACTCCGAATTTCATGACTCTAGTTGCGGTACTATTCGTATCCCCTTTTTCCATTTTGACCCCAAAAAGTACGAATTTCGAAAAATCCTTTTATTTTACGTGTCTACACAGTCAGAAGAATGTATACTCCAAATTTCATGACTCTATCTGCGGTCATTTGATTGGTACTATTTTTATCCCCTTTTTCCATTTTAACCCCAAAAAGTACGAATTTTGAAAAATTCGTGTATTTTACGTGTCTATACAATCAGAGGAATGTATAAACCGAATTTCATTATTCTAGGGGCAGCCGTTTGTTTGTACCATTTTTATCCCTCTATTCCCATTGTACCCCTTAAAAGTACTAATTTGAAAAAATACTTTTATATTATGTATCTACTCTATTAGAGGAATGTACACACAGAATTTCGTGTTTCTAGCTTTTGTCGTTTTATATGTACCATTTTTATCCCCTTTTTGCCCCATTTCACCCCATACAATAAGAATCACAGCGCACATCCGATGTCAAGTAAATACGAGCAGTCATATTTAAAAAATATGCTTAAATACTCTAA
The DNA here is from genome assembly GCA_947397865.1 of Polietes domitor. Lineage (NCBI taxonomy): Eukaryota > Metazoa > Arthropoda > Insecta > Diptera > Muscidae > Polietes > Polietes domitor. The sequence goes on from OX377620.1 coordinate 12,344,469, forward strand.
ACTATTAGTGATTATTATGGGTATTTTTAGTCCTTGTGAGGGGAAAATTTTCCCCTTGGGCTGATTTCGCCCCGTTTCAATCCCAACCGATCTACGACTATAAGACGCATTTATGGAAATTTTCAATGTTCTAGCTCCTTTCGTTTAGATGCTCGCGTGCTTTCAACAGAATGACGGACGGACGGACATGGCTAGATCGTCTTAGAATTTTATGACGATCACGAATATATGAACTTTATAGGGTCTCAGGTCGATATTTCAAGGTGTTACAAACGGCATGACAAAGTTAGTATACCCCCATCCTGAAGGTGGAGGGTATACAAATATTTAAAACTTCAACTTCAGCTTTTTCCGCGACTTTCAGTTGCATAGATTGCAGATTGTTACATTTAAAAAATTTAAAAACTGGACACCCGACAATTCCTAGGCAAATTTATTAAAAATCGAACAAAATCCCCAATTTTGTAATTATTGGCATCTCTAACTGAAACAGAAAAGTCATCATCAACTGCGGATGCCGTGAATGGGTAATGGTCAGGGGTAGGATATATAGAAAGAATAATAACAACACCAACCTGACTGAAGTAAACAACATTTTGTTGGTCTGAAAACTTTTCCCGGTTTACACAACTTTTTCTGCGTTGCTGCTAGTTTGTTGTTATTGTTGTTGTTCCGAAGATATAAACAAGGTTGTTGTTGGCGTTCTTGTTTGAAGTTGTTAGCATTGATGTTGTTGAATTCGCTTTAGACCCCTCCCCCCCTTCCACGAGTTCGTACTAAGTAATGCGGCACAGCAGGCTGTGAACTACTCGCACTGCGAATGAGTTGCAAAAATGTTTCACAGATTCGCAGCATTCAGTCACACACTGTGCAATGTGCGAGAGTGTATATCCTGCTGCATCCGGTTACTTGTAGTTTATAAACAAACCTTGTTGTCTACTTGTTTTTGCGATGTTTCTCGCTGTAGAAAAGTTTATTTTTTTCGTATTGGAAATACATACCTATGCACAGCGACAACAAAGTCGAAAAGTGATGAAGTGTGCCCTGCTCTGCCCCGCCCCGGGTATCATGGAAAGGGGCGAGGGAAACTTTTAACACAGATTTATAAATGGTCGTTGTAGCGCCATCAGTTATTCCCTGTACTTTCCCACTTATTTTCTTATTTTTTATTCCCGTGGATGGAGTTCATTCGGTCGTTCGTTCGTTAGCTTTTGCACGAATGAAAAAAGTTAATTAAAATTAATGTTAAAGGCCTTTCGCTTTTGTCATGCGAGTAGGGAGAGTGGGAGGGAGAGAGAGAGAGGAAATCTATTTTTATGCAAATATAAATGTAAATTAATCACTACTTTCCCCCACCCAAATCATGTTCTAGCCTTGTATCCTGTACTACTTATAAAAGAGGGTGGATGAGGGTGTTGAGTTGGCAAACCTTGCCAAGTACTAATTAACTACATCAAATGGAAATTTATAACGATTAAGGCCAGCGTTAGCAAGGAATTGTTAATCAGGCTTTGGTTGTACATCTCATCAAATGATTGCAAAAATATCCTTCTTCTGCAAAGTCCATTGGAAACTAATCAATAGGTTTCACAAGGCTTGTTGTTTGGCCAAGTATTAATAAGTCATTTGAAAAAGGAAGTGGAGCCGTATGGGATTTCAATTTCAATAGGAATTCTTAAATTGAGCTAAATTAAGATTTCAAAGGGATAATTCAGTGGGACTATAAGGTAAATATTATTTTTTTGACAAACTCTTTTAGTGCTCATAACAAATATCTGCGAACGTTGGTGATGGAATACAATTGATATGGACATTTAATAGCCAAGTGAGGAATGCAGGGAGTTGTCAATAATTCTTTGACATTAATGGAGTCTATTTTGGGGAGTTAGATTCTTCCTTAAATTTTTTTGCAAAATTTTGAAAAAGTCTAGAGAAGAAACATTCAAAATCGAATTTTCTTTTGTATACAAAAGAGTGTACATTGTATTTTTTATACGAGACCTAAAGTATAATTTATTGTGTACATCTAGACATACCCATTAAGAATAACAGAACAATTTCTAATTTTCAAATTTTCGCCAATGGTAGATTTAATACTTGAACTTTAATTTTTAAAATATAAACCTGATCACGTCCGGTTATATATTCAGTTAAAGACAATTAAGATGGATACAAATGTCGCAATTCTCACTTTCACATCGAAACATTGGTTTAGCCTAAAAATTAAAAAAAGAATGATTTTTAAATATTTTTTTCAGAAACGAAAAAAAATCGGAAAAATTATTTTATATTATGTTTGAATAGCTAACATTCGGACTAAGAAAAAAATGTTTAAAGATACATTTTTTATTGATCTAAGTACAAATGTAGAAGTTACCATTCTACAAAGAGAAGAGGACTAAACCAATGTTTCTATGTGAAAGTAAGAATTGCAAATAAAAAAATGACAATTAAAATAACAGTCTCAAAAAATAGCTAATATTTTTAATAAAATAAATAATTTTGTTTTTGTATTTAGATCACCAAATAAATTGAAAAAGAAAAAAATCAACAAAATGGATGTATATTTGTTCTACATGAGAATCCCATTTTAAGTCATTTTTATTGAGCCCAATCGTTTATTTGGTATGACTATGATTTAAATATAATTTTCATGTCCAGTTAGAATAAGGAGAGGAGGGTCATTTTATATACTAGGGATATAGTTAAATGTTAACTAGAGTTATTCTTTTCTCGAGAGAGGGGATTATTTTACAATTGCACGGGATTTCCTGCTCTCTGAAAGTATAGTATATACCAATCCATAATTGCGATCATGCATTACCACTTTTGATTATTCTCATTGTTTTATTGTTACCCTTTTTGGCACAGCAGAGGTGTTTTCGAGTACAAGAGGTAGTGCGTTCGTTGTTGCTTTGCAAAACGCAAAATCGCATATCTAATTGCAGAAAATAATAAATCAAAACTACTTAAAAATGCACTTAGATCAAGCTGAGACTCGAACTCACGACATTCATTTATATGAAGGTATAGGGATAATCCTTCGGACCCCAACGAAGTATTATCCCTATACCTTTAGTTTTTTTGGTCTGATTTTGTGTTTTTTGTTTCTCAAATAAAGCCCTAAAAGTGATCAACTCGTAAGAGTGGGAATCTTTTTACTGTGCTCATTAACGCTGTAAAAAGAAAGGTACGCACCAAATTTAAGTGGCACAACATTTTCAAAAAACATGTTGAACATTTTCACTCTGAAAACCAAATCTTGCATTAAATTATTTTACAAAAATGGAGTCAATGACTTCGTTTTTCGTTCAATATTCATCATTTAGGCATCGTTGAAAAGGTATTGATTCCTACTATTTATTTTTATAGTTATAAACTGTCGCCTTGAAAAAAAACACAAAAAATCAATATAAACGTCCAATAATAACACACAATGAGTTATTCTAAGACTAGAATAAAAATGTTTGTTTAAAGTGCTGCCAAGGGTCTATTAATTCAACAAAAAATTCAACATAAAAAATAACAGGGGAAAACATGATTTTTAGAGGAGTTTTTAGGAGCGTTTAGCACACAGGTGGCTTGATCCAGTGATGAAATATTTTGCAGCTTATCATTAAACAATGCAATCTTCATTTCTGGGGTGTTGTGACCGCAGCAAATTATTTTCGGGACCCATCCTAATATATATAGAGTAATTCCACGAATACGGAATAGAAATTGTAACGAAATCCGATTTTAACGAAAATTGATTTTCCCGATTTCCAAAAATATGATACTATATGCACTAGGTGAATAGAAAAACATAAGATAACAAAAAATAATATACTTTAGTGAAGTTTCAAGCAAAGAGGTTCTGACGGGCGGGGCCGACTATGTGATACACTCCACTTTACCCGAATACAATTCAATTCGGTAAAAAATTGAAAACTGGAAGGATTTTTGTATGCGTCCTAGTCATAGGCTAATATGACCTGACCAAATTTGTCAAATCGAGAAGAATATTGGTATCGGGGCTATATACAAACATGGAATGATGTGACCCACTTACACAATAGGTTTTTCCAGTTCAAGTATAAAGTGTTATGCTCAATATGAAGAACTTCACTGAAAATACGTGGTTTCTGGGGGGAAAAGTCAAGCTGGGAGCGAATATGAATATAAAGCTATATATAAATCTAAACCGATCTGACCCATTTTCACCATGGGTATTTGAAACATAAGATATTTTGCAAAATTTGAAGAAGATCTGTTAAAATATGTGGTACCACAACGAACTTTGAATGGGAGCTATATATAAATCTGAATCGAACTGACCTATTTTCACCAGAGGTGTTCCAAGTTTAAATAAAGGGTTATTTTTTTAGAGCTTGATAACTTTTTTTTAAAAAAAAAACGCATAAAATTTGCAAAATCTCATCGGTTCTTTATTTGAAACGTTAGATTGGTCCATGACATTTACTTTTTGAAGATAATTTCATTTAAATGTTGACCGCGGCTGCGTCTTAGGTGGTCCATCCGCTTAGTCCAATTTTGGCATTTCCACGTTTTTGAATAACAGAGACCCAATTGGTGCGAACGGCGACGAATCGAAAATTGGTGGTCATCATTAACACTGGCCGATACAGCTGCGATATTTTCTTCAGTTCGCACTCTACGTAAGCGTGTTGGTGGTTTAATGTCCAACAATGTAAATTTGGTGCGAAATTTAGTCACAATAGCCCGAATAGCCGCTTCAGTGGGTCGATTAAACTGACCATAAAATGGAAGCGCGCAATGAACTTTCTTAACAGAGCACGCATTTTGATAATAAAATTCAATAATCTGCAAGCGTTGTTCGTTTGTAAGACGATTCATGATGAAATGTCAAAGCACACTGAGCATCTTTCTCTTTGACACCATGTCTGAAATCCCACGTGATCTGTCAAATACTAATGCATGAAAATCCTAACCTCAAAAAAATCACTCTTTATAAGATATTTTGCCAAATTTGAAAACAATCTGATAAAATATATGGTTTCTAGAGCAGAAAATGTCAACTCGGGAGCGAAACTTAAATGCGAGATATATATAAATCTGAACCGATCTAACACATTTTCACCACAGGCGTTTCTAGATGAAATATAATATGTTTTGACAATTTTGAAAACAATCTGATAAAATATGTGGTTCTAGAACGGAAAAGGTGATATTGGAAGCCATATATGTATTGGAACTATATATAAATCTGAACCGATCTGACCCATTTTCACCACAGGTGTTTCTAGTGGAAACATAAGATATTTTGGCAATTTTGAAGAAAATCTGTTAAAATATGTGGTATCTAGAGCAGAAAAAGTCAAATCGGGAGCGAAATTTGAATTGGAGCTATATATAAATCTGAACCGATCTGTCCTATTTTTATCATGGGTCTTTATATTGGAAAAATAAGATGTTCTACAAAATTTGAACCAAATCTGTTAAAATATGTAGAGTGAAATTCGTTGGGGGCTATATCTAAATCTGAACCGATTTTCTTCAAATTAAATAGCGTTCGTCCTTATCCCGAAAAACTTCGTTGTGCAAAGTTTCGTTTGGTTCTGGCTACAATTGCGGCCTGTATCGTGATTACAAGAATAGATATATTTTGAATATTATTCCTCAGTCCAAATCTTGTTGGGTACAAGAAGAATCTGCATGTGAAATTTCTTAGTCTTGTCTATTCCAATTCTATAACTCCTAAGAATCCATAGAATCATTTTTGCCTTTTAAAGTTCCGTTCAGGAGTTCTGAGTAAAAAAAATCAAAATCGTTCAATTTTTTCATTCAGTGGATTTTAGTGTGAAACTTAAAGTGGTATGTACCAAACATATGAGCATATGTCATGAAAACATAACACCTCCCTCGCCAAGCCACTTTGTACATACAAAAGACCCTTTACTCCTGAGTATGCTCTTGTACTTGCCATATACCCTGCATCTAACAAGCTCTTTATGTTGCTCAAATGAACACCCTTGTACATCATTTGCCAAATTAACACTTTCAGAGAATTAAATGCTTCGAAGTCATTGCAGCCGGCAACACAAATGTGTGAAAGGAATAGCACTTCGAAAAGCATTACTTGCAAGGACTAAGACAAATATTATTTGAAAATATTTAAAGTTGGAAAATGCAAAAGTTAAAACAAACAGCTCCCCAATTCTTTAAGGATGTTCTTTTTAAAGAGTTGCTAAATAGTTAATCTACTTTAAATAGTTTTAATGTTATTTTCATTTTTTGCTGAGCAGGACTCCTTCTTCTTCTGCTGGTTCTCGTAAAATGTGTATTTTCTACGTTAAAGTTTAGTGCTCAACTTCTGCTTGCTTGCAAGGGATGCGAGCAACTTTAAATTACAAATCCTTTCTCGTTTAATTGCTGCGTCCGAGCGAAACCAAGTATTTCACATAATTTATCCGCAGCAGCACGTGAACAGTTTCACAAACAACGCGCACACTTTTTGGTATCCTTTTTCGCAAACACACATACACACACACTTCTCGCTTCTACTTCTGTTTAACTGGCCATGCACAATGTCCTTTACAGTTCCTTTGGCCATAGAACAACAACAACAGTGGCAACTGTGTCCATTGTTGTTGTTTCCACATTTGCTGAGTTTTACGCACCTTAAAAGCCATTTTTTATGTTTTTGTTTGTTTTTACACTCGTAGGAATGGAGGATAGAGTTGTTTTCTTAAGTGGCACCGTTTTATTTGGAGAACGCTGAATACACTGTCTTAAAATCGGATTCTGCCGCATTATTTATACCATTGGGCGGCATTAATGCCAGACTTTAGAGTTAACGGCAAGACTCATTGCTCTGCCTGCATCTCAAATATCCATGCTGCAGCAGCAGCAGCAGCCATCAGCCACATGCAGCATGATCAGCGAAAACCGAACACCAGCAGCCAAACAGGGGCTGAGCGTTGGGAAAACTCTTTGAAGAAAAACTTGTTTTCGCTTGTTATGATTTAGTTTTTCTTTTGTTGTTTCTGTTCACCAAATACATGTGCTTTTGTACAATTTAAAGAGACAACACAGTGCCGCGAAATTGAAGAAAATTAATAAGGAACATATATTAAAGAATTTAATTTATTTCATCAATAGAGAGGCTTTAAGACTTGATCTTAAACATACACATTTCGAAAAATTAATTTATGTACTTGGAGAAATATACACACCGAATTTCTTTTCATATTCTAGCTGAACACTTTGGTTGGTACTATCTTTAATCCAAATCCCCAATTTTGGTTGGTACCTTTTGCACCACTTTTGATCGGCTTCCCCCTTTAAAGTATACATTTGATACAATCCAATTGTATTGCAGTATCCATTTTAATCGCCTTTTTCCAAGTTCAACTTAAAAGTATAAATATTGAAAACCTGTTAATGTTTCACGTCTACACTGTCAGAGGAATATACACACCGTATTTCACGATTCTAGTTTCAGTCGTGTTGTTGGTACCATAGGAATATAAAAAGGTACGAATTTCGAAAAATATATTAATTTTGTGTTTCTATGCATGTACCGAATTGGTACCGCTCTTATCCGTTTTTACCCAATTTCACAAGTACAAGTACCATTTTGTTTCCCTTTCTACCCAATTTCACTCACAAAAAGTATGAATTTTGAAAAGTCGCATTCGTGCTGTAAAAGTAATGCCCGTTCCGAATTTCATGATTCTAGGCCCAGTTGTTTGGTCTGGGCTGTGGTAGAATTTGTATCCCATTTAATCCCTTAAAATTACAAATTTTCAAAAATGCCATCTTATCAGTGATGTGCGCTGTAAAACGAATATACACACTGAATTTCATTATTGTAGCGTCATCCGTGTTGTTGGTACCTTCTTATCCCCTTTTTCCTTTTTTATGGTTTCAGCTCCATCCATTTTATTGGTACTATTGTTATCCCTTTTTACCCAATTTTACACCCAAAAAGTACCAATTTTGAAAAATATTTTCTTGGGCGCGTTGAATTCTTTACCAAATTTCAAGATTCTAGTCCCATCCGTTTGGTCATTGCGGTGGTACACTTTTTATCCCTCTTTAACCCATTTTACCCCTTAAAAGTACGAAAAACTCCCTTCAAATCTGATATATTCGCTATAAGAGAAATGTACATACAAAATTTCATGATTCTAGCCATGTTGTTGGTACAATTTTTGTCCCGTTTTGTCCTATTTGACCACCCAAAGGTTCGAATTTTGCAAATGACATTTTTTGGGATGTCTTCATGCTACAAGAGGAATGCCCATACCAAATTTCAAGATTCTAGGCCAAGCCGTTTGGTCATTGCGGTGGTACTATTTTTATCCCTTTTTACCCGATTTCACCCCCAAAAAGTACGAATTTTGAAAAATATTTTCTTTGGCGCGTTGAAGCCATAAGAGGAATTTTTGTACAAAATTTCAAGATTCCCAGCCGTTTACCCCATTTCACCCCTTAAAAATACGAATTACGAAAAAAACTCCCTTCAAATCTGATTTATTCAAGAGGAATATCCATACCAAATTTCAAGATTATAGGCCCAGCCGTTTGGTCATTACGTTGGTACCATTTTTATCCCTTTTTACCCCGTTTTACCCCTTAAAAGTACGAATTTCGAAAAATCCCGTATTATAACACCTCTACACACTATATATATATATATATATACCCCACGAGAATAAAGTTGGGATTGTTTAATGATGATTTGCAAACAATTTCGTTCCTAGATCAAGCCGTCTGTGAGCTAAACGCTACTGAAAATATGCCCTACACCACTTCGTGGCTAGGGTGTTATAAGTTAGTTTCGCGCCAAATGTTTGTAACACCAAGAAATAATCGAGCTGGATCCACCTTTAAGCATGCGGATCGGCTTAGAATCACCAGTTGAATCGATTTAACGGTGTCTGTCCATCTGCTGTCCATCTAAGCGTGTTCGCACTCAACAGATCGCAATTCTTGCCCGATTGTCATGAAATTTGGCAGAAGTTACTTTTTTGGCCAAGGACCATCGGTATTGAATTTGGAGGAAATCGGTTCAGATTTAGATATAGCCCCCATACAAATGTCGCTCCCGATTTGACATTTTCCGCTCTAGAAACGACATATTGTACCCGATTTTCTTTAAATTTTGCAGAACATCTTATAATCGAACTAGAAATACGTATGCAAAAATTGGGTAAGATCGGTTCAGATTTAGATATAGCCTCCATACAAATATCCCTCTTACTCTAACTGCTCTAGAATACACATTTTACATGGGATCATGACAACATTTTCATGATCGTCTTATATTTGAACTAGAAACAGTTAACGGGAAAGTGGACCACATGGGTCCATGGTTTGATATAGCCCCCATACAAATGTACCACCGATTTACAATATTAGTGCTCTAAAACGCACATTTTACATCGGATCTTGATCAAATTTTCCACACAAAGTTACATTTAGACTAGAAACACCTGTTTTGAAAGCCAGCTATATAGGTCAATGTTTTGGTATAGCCCCCATACAAATGGGCCACATATTACATTGGATCTTGATAAAAATTGCAGATCATGTTATAATTCAATAAATAATACTTACTTTTAAAGCGATCTATAAGGACCCACTTTTTATTGTAGCTCCCTCATAAATTGGCCCCTCTAGGACCCACATTTTATATCGGAAGTTTACCAAATTTTGCAGATTATATTATATTTCAACTAAGAATACATTCTATGAAAGTCAAATATATGTGTCCATATTTTGGTATAACCCCACACAAATTGGGCCCCATTCTACACTATTACAGCTCTAGAACCCACATCGAGCATAATATATCGATACAATTTTGCAGCTCATGTTATATTTCAATAAAGAATACCTACTTTGAAAGTGATCTATAAGGGCTCAATTTTTAAAGTAGCGCCCTTACAAATGGCCCTCATTTTTATTATTATCCCTCTAGGACCTACATCTTACATCGGAAGTTTTTCAAATTTCGCAGATTAAATTATATTTCAACTAAGAATACAGACTATGAATGTCCATACGTTGGTATATAAAGGGTGATTTTTTAAGAGCTTGATAACTTTTTTTTTTAAAAAAACGCATAAAATTTGCAAAATCTCATCGGTTCTTTATTTGAAACGTTAGATTGGTCCATGACATTTACTTTTTGAAGATAATTTCATTTAAATGTTGACCGCTGCTGCGCCTCAAGTGGTCCATCCGCTTAGTCCAATTTTGGCATTTCCACGTTTTTGAGTAACAGAGGCCCAATTGCTGCGAACGGCGACGAATCGATAATAGATGGTCATCATTAACATTGGCCGACACAGCTGCGATATTTTCTTCAGTTCGTACTCTCCGTAAGCGTCTTGGTGGTTTAATGTCCAACAATGTAAATTTGGTGCGAAATTTAGTCACAATAGCCCGAATAGCCGCTTCAGTGGGTCGATTAAACTGACCATAAAATGGAAGCGTGCGATGAACTTTCTTAACAGAGCACGCATTTTGATAATAAAATTCAATGATTTGCAAGCGTTGCTCGTTAGTAAGTCTATTCATGATGAAATGTCAAAGCATACTGAGCATCTTTCTCTTTGACACCATGTCTGAAATCCCACGTGATCTGTCAAATACTAATGCATGAAAATCCTAACCTCAAAAAAATCACTCTTTACCAAATGGGGACCATTTCAATTCTACTCAATTACAGCTCGAAAACCTACATCTTACATCGGATCTTGATCAACCTTTGCAGATCATGATATATTTCAATTAGGAATACCTACCGCGAATGAGAACTATATAGGCCCATGTTTTGACACAGTCCCCAAGTGTTGTTATAGGCCCCCTTCAAATGTCCGTCCGATTCATCGTAAATATTACCGTTCTATAATCTTTATTTGGATCTCGATCAATTTTTCCAGGTCATGTTATATTTACTGTATTCGGAATATCTGCCGGAAAATTTGATGAAATACCATATTATTTACCATCATCGCTGAATTTGACCAAAGGTTAATTTATATATACCCCAGCAAAAAAATTGGAAGCATCTCAAAATCCAAATGTACATTTTTCCAGCTTTTGATGAAGTTCATTTAAAGAACGTTCAAAAAAGTCGATAATATGGTAATAACCCGTAAAATTTTACGAATAGCATTTTCACAGCTGAATTGCAACGAGTTTTTAGTATGGGGTCACAGAGGTAAGGTCTCCGCTTTGCACCCAGGAGGTCTCGGGTTCGAATCGTGGCTCGGAAAAAACTTTTTTTTTTTGTTTTTATTTTATTACTTTTATAAATAAACAATGTTTAATTTTGTATGTTTTAATAATTTGATTTTTTTCTTTAGAAATACAAATTTCTTGCTTTATTAATGTACTTCAAAAATTATTTTTTATTAATTATTAATACTACATAATTTCATTAAAATTAAAAAGAGTTAATTTATTTAATGCTAATTTAATATAATATATTAATATTAACGTAATATATTAATTAAGATTCATATTGTTAGTTCTAACGAACAAAATGGTTTGCTTTAGTCATTCACCACTCACAACAGAGGATAGCTGAGATTGTTACAGTGCAGTGGTAGCCGTTCTATCCCCTAGAGAAAAAGTGCTTCCTTTGCAACACTTTAAAATAACTTTTAAGTCTTTCAAAATAAAGGACATCCCTCCTATGACAACTCCATGTTAAATTCATTCTCACTACTTCCGAATCAGAAGATGAACATCTTTTTCACTTCTTTGGGTGCTCTCTTTTTGCTGGGACTGTATAATTTATATGAACTATATAAAATTGCTCCCATGAAACACCTGGGTTTTAGTAATCAAAGAGATGTATATATTCAGGAGGTAGGGTATTCTATAGTAGGCCTCGCCCGACTTTAGCCTTTCCTTGCTTGATTTACTTTGCATATTTGTCTAGATATTATTTTTTTTCTATCCTAATATACATAACTTAAAAAAATCTGACATTTTGTAAAATATATTTTCTGATTTTTGCTATTATCGCAACACTGTGTGCGTACGACTCTCTCTGGAAATTAAAGTTAAAGTTTGGTTAATAAATTCAATTTCAAACATTGTGCCACATGAATTTCCATCCAATTTACCCTCTCTCTGTATTGCTCTCCCTCTCTCTCTCAGTTAACTGAATTTGTCTTGTGGTTAACTCCATGATTGTTGCCCTGCATTTAAAACGAAGTTTTTTCTTTATTAAAATGCTCTGCATTTATTTTCAATTGAGAGTTAATTCGGTAAAGGTGGTGCGGTGCATGCACCATGCATGCATAATTTGATTTTTTTCTTTAGAAATACAAATTTCTTGCTTTATTAATGTACTTCAAAAATTATTTTTTATTAATTATTAATACTACATAATTTCATTAAAATTAAAAAGAGTTAATTTATTTAATGCTAATTTAATATAATATATTAATATTAACGTAATATATTAATTAAGATTCATATTGTTAGTTCTAACGAACAAAATGGTTTGCTTTAGTCATTCACCACTCACAACAGAGGATAGCTGAGATTGTTACAGTGCAGTGGTAGCCGTTCTATCCCCTAGAGAAAAAGTGCTTCCTTTGCAACACTTTAAAATAACTTTTAAGTCTTTCAAAATAAAGGACATCCCTCCTATGACAACTCCATGTTAAATTCATTCTCACTACTTCCGAATCAGAAGATGAACATCTTTTTCACTTCTTTGGGTGCTCTCTTTTTGCTGGGACTGTATAATTTATATGAACTATATAAAATTGCTCCCATGAAACACCTGGGTTTTAGTAATCAAAGAGATGTATATATTCAGGAGGTAGGGTATTCTATAGTAGGCCTCGCCCGACTTTAGCCTTTCCTTGCTTGATTTACTTTGCATATTTGTCTAGATATTATTTTTTTTCTATCCTAATATACATAACTTAAAAAAATCTGACATTTTGTAAAATATATTTTCTGATTTTTGCTATTATCGCAACACTGTGTGCGTACGACTCTCTCTGGAAATTAAAGTTAAAGTTTGGTTAATAAATTCAATTTCAAACATTGTGCCACATGAATTTCCATCCAATTTACCCTCTCTCTGTATTGCTCTCCCTCTCTCTCTCAGTTAACTGAATTTGTCTTGTGGTTAACTCCATGATTGTTGCCCTGCATTTAAAACGAAGTTTTTTCTTTATTAAAATGCTCTGCATTTATTTTCAATTGAGAGTTAATTCGGTAAAGGTGGTGCGGTGCATGCACCATGCATGCATGCATCCATCCATTAATGACTTTAAATGCTGCTTTTTTATTTTGATTTGACCACTTTTAATCCGCGCCTTCTATTTAATTTAACCACAATTAAGAGATTATTGTGGAAATTAAAACGGGCTATTATGCGCACCTAATTGCAGCTGCGGTCTAAATTTATGGTATTTTAACAATAATTGCAAAAATATACAGAAAAAAGAAACACTTTTTATTATTTTTTTGTCACATAATATAAATACTTATGTAATACATAGGAATATGTATGTACATCTCTGTGTAATTATAATACATTGTTTCCCAGAAATCCTCAAAAAACAAAAAATAAAAAAACAAAAGTTATCACAGTCGAAAAGGTTAACATGACTCTATTAAGAAATCATGAAGTGCTATCCAGTCACTGGAGCCTGAACTTTGCACGAGGTCAATTTGCGAATCGTGACTGAGAGTGTTGGCTAGCATTTGTCGTGGCTGTTGACAAAATGACCATATTAGGAAATCAAAAGTACACATCTAAAGTTGTACGAGAAACAAACAAAAACACAACTCAATAGTCTGTACCAGTGAAAAAATAACAATAAATTTTGTAAAAACACAAAATCATTTAAGGTGGGCCAAATAATGCCGCTTTTGTTTTAGCCATGTTAACAAAATGCGACCGGCAAATAGTAAGCCTTTTATAACAAGCCGTTGATGGTAGTTTAAGATTAAGTGGAATTAAAGTTATTGAAATGCATTCTATAATGTGGAGTATTTCAAGCATTTCTTCAAATAATAGTCACAGTAGGGTGGAGCCGAGAACAATTTAACAAAAGTTTAAGAGGTGAATGCAGAAGTCATGTTTAATTACAATCAGTTAAGGTTTTGACAAAAAATTTCAGAAGTCATGAGTATTTATGAAGAAGTCACAGACTCTGGAAGTTATCAAACAAAATAGTATTATAACTTATCTCCCAAAATTCATTTCGGAAAATAAATGTGATTACTAAGTCCAGCGTGAAAATCTGCTATTTTATTAGGTTTGTCACTCCTGTATCAAAAAATGCTCCTCTTTAGTTCTCTTTTACTGTAAGTATACCTAGGTAAAGTAAGGATTCTAGGGCGATAAAAAGTCAAATCGGGAGGGACAAAAATTTACTGCACTTGTTCCTACCGTTGTTGACTAAAGTCTGATTTAGATAATGATGATTTTAGATAATTAGTAAATCGGAGGAGAGGCATTTGAGTGCTGGTTACATCAAAGCATGTGATCCTCACTAACCTTGTGGAATATATAATATTCTGAGAATTCTGAATTAGATTATATTTAATGTGTATGTTAGGATGGGTCGTGATCTATACAAATAAAAAATATTTTCCAGTCACCCCCCATAAATGAAAATTGGATTGTTTTTTGATGATCTGCAAAATATTTCGTCGCTGGATCAAGAGATCTCTAAAAATCATGTTCTCCCATGTATTTTTTTTTTGAATTAATAGACCCTTGAAATCACTTTGAATATAAATTCGGATTCTTGTCTTAGAAAAACTTATTGTAATTAATTAAATTAAATTATATATGATTTTTAAGAACTCTTATATTAATTAGGACCGAACTATTTTAACCAGCGGTAGATTTCGGATACTGGTATAGAGTTATAAAAGAATTAATTGTACATAGGATGTGTGTGAAGATTGTGTGGGAGATACCCCCACTCTATAGAGTAGGAGTGTATGTCATTTGAGACAGACAAAAAGTGTAAGGCATTGAAGGAGTGCCATAAGAATGTTTGAACCAAATTCGTTTTACGACTTTTTACGGTGTTTGAGCCATGTCCGTATGTCTGGTTGGCTGGCTGGTGTAAACGATAACACTCGAAAGTAGGTAAGGAATTAATTCAAACTTTGCACTTGGTAATATTTTTCCCAAACTTAGTTTAAGTTCGAAGATGGGCGAAATTGTCACGCCCCTTCTGGTACCTCCAATACAAATGACACATATTCCTAAATTAAAACTAATATAACTTACACAATGATATTCGGAATCAGCTATTTTGGTATTTGATATTGTTTTTAAAATCACTTTAAGTGTTCTAAATATGACGTATTTTGCCACGGCCCTTCCAGTACGTCCCACACAAATCACGCAAAACCAGGGCTATGGAGTCGAGACAGACGAATTGCTTGACTCCGACTCCAGCATTTTGTAATGTTTCTACTCCGACTCCTACTCCGGAGTCGACTCCGGATGTTCAATCAATAAAATTTAGTGGTGTATTTTTTTTCAATAATTGTAATGATGTATATTTTTAAAGAAAAACCATATTATTTTATAAAACAAACAAAAAAGTAAAGTAATACTGTTATTATACCCTACACCACTTCGTGGGCTAGGGTATTATAAGTTAGTTTCGCGCCAAATGTTTGTAGCACCAAGAAATAATCGAGCTAGAGCCACCTTTAAGTATACCGATCGGCTTAGAATCACCAGCTGAGTCGATTTAACGATGTCTGTCTGTCCGTCTGCTGTCCATCTAAGCTTGTTCGCACTCTACAGGTCGCAATTGTTGTCCGATTGTCATAAAACTGGACTTTTTGATTTTTTCTGGCCAAGGACCATCGGTATTGAATTTGGAGGAAATCGGTTCAGATTTAGATATAGCCCTCATACAAATGTTGCTTCCGAATGTTTAACCGATTTTGGCCAAACTTTACATATTATATTTCACCAATAAACATACATGGTGAAAGGGGGGTCACATCGTTCCAGGTTTCAATGCACCCCCATACAAATGTCCTTTCCGATTTAACATTTTTTGTCAATCACATACATTTACAGGATGCAATTTCCGATTTCACTTTTTACCGAATTAAATTGTAATGAGATAGAAATTCCGTCCATCTTTAGCCTTTCCTTACTTGTTTGGGAGATGCCCATATGTCCATACTTTGGTATAACCCAAATTGTGCCCCATTCTGATCTATTACAGCTCTAGAAACTACATGTTAGATCGGATCTTCATCAATTTTTGCAGATCATGATATTTTTCAACTAGGAATACCTACCGTGAATGAGAAATATATAGGTCCATGTTTTGGACCAGGCCCAAAATGTTGTTATAGGCCCCCTTTTGAAATGTCGGTCCGATTCATCCTATTACTACTGTACAATGTGTATTTGTCTGTCGGATAATTGGATCAATACCATATTATTAACCATATTCGTTAAATATGAGTAAAGGTGAATTTATAGTAACGGTATAATTTATATGAACTACATAAAATTGCTCCCATGAAATAACTGGGTTTAGAAAGCATAACGAGGTACATATGCAGGGAGTGGTGTAGGGTATTATATAGTCGGCCCCGCACGACTTTAGCCTTTCCTTACTTGTTTTGGTTACAATATAAGGACCCTGTAAAACCTTTTCGAGAACAATGGTCATTATTGTCCAAATCGTTTAAATAACTTTTTATTTCAATTAGACGTTTCAGCATTAAATACGTACTTCCCCAACGAGTCACAGAGTGTTCACAGATCATGTTTCAGGCTAATATTTTAAGATTTAAAGCCTTTATTCATTTTTTTTTCAGCCTGGAAATATATTATAATTTATAATAACGAAAAAAAAAACATTTACCAGGAGTTGAAGTCGACCATTTTTTTCCATTGCGAATCCAGCAAATTTCTCCGACTCCGACACCACAGCCCTGCGCAAAACTACGTAAACTTAAAGTTGTTATAACTTATATGCTGATGGTCGGAATACTGTGAACTTTGATATTTAGCAACGCTTTTATAGTGGTTACAGTCGCATGGAATATGGGCGACATTGCCACACTCCTTCTGGTACCTTCCAACCCAATATACTTTGGTTACAATAAAACCGACATAACATCCATACAGGTAGTCAAAAGTCATTTGCAATTTGAAAATGTGTTTATAATCACTTTAAACCAAAAAAAATCTAAAATCCTTGCATCTATATTTTATAGAATGCAAATTAATTTACAAATGGTATGGTGGCCATTTTCACCCGGCCTCATTGGCGTATGACGCGTGAAATTTTAGCCCCCTACAATTTAAATTAGTATACTACAGTTTGTACTATTTGTCTGCGTCTCATAAAAATCTCAATGTTGAAGTAAAGACAAAACAAATGATATTAAAAAATGTTGGGGAAAATGTTCATTTTTTCACTTTGACCTTGAAGATTAAGCTTTTTATACCCTCCACCTCCAGGATGGAGATATACTAACTTTGTCATTCCGTTTGTAACACCTTGAAATATCGACCTGAGACCCTATAAAGTATATATATTCTTGATCGTCATAAAATTCTAAGACGATATAGTCCGTCTGTTGAAAGTACGCTAGCATCTAAACGAAAGGAGCTAGAACGTTCAAATTTTCCATAAATGCGTCTTATAGTCGTAGATCGGTTGGGATTGAAACGGGGCAAAATCGGTCCAAAGGGACTAAAAATGTCCATAATAATCCCTTATATTTTAGCGTATTTAGGCATGTTTTTTGAATATGTCTCTTTATATTTGCTTGATATTTGGTATGCGCATTCCCCTTGTAGCAGAAACGAGCACCATAAAGTTATTCTTATTTGTAGGGGGTGAAATGGGACAACACAGGGATAAAAATGGTACATATTAATCGACAACAGCTAGAAACATAAAATTCGGTATGTACATTCCTCTAATTGAGTAGATGCATAATACAAAAGTATTTTTTTCAAATTCGTACTTTTAAGGGGAATAGAGGGATAAAAATGGTACCAAGCAAACGACTGTACCTAGAATAATGAAATTCGGTGTATACATTCCTCTGATTGTATTCGTATTTTTTGGGGTTAAAATAAAAAAAAGGGATAAAAATAGTACCAATCAAATGACCGCAGCTAGAGTCATGAAATTCGGAGTGTACATTCCACTGACTGTGTAGACACGGAAAATAAACTGATTTTTCGAAATTCGTACTTTTTGGGGTCAAAATACAAAAAAGTGGATAAAAATAGTACCAACCAAACGGCTACATCTGGAATAATAAAATTCGGTGTATACATTCCTCTGATTGCATAGACAAGTAAAATAGAAAGTTTTTTTTTTCCAAATTCGTAATTTTTGGTGGTGGTGTCGTATATGTTATATTTCTATGACTTAAAAAATTACACACAGTGTAATTATCCAGGCTATCTCCGACATTTTTAACATAAAAATATTTTTAAAATTTAAATTGCTGTTGGCGGAAATTAAAAAAAAATATTTTTTATTTGAACTGGGATATTGTCCTGGCTCAAGACCATTTTGCATCTATATTTAATAGAATGCAAATGTATTTATTTTATGTGAAATGTTAACAAATTTTTTTAAATTGCAGCTTAGTTATCCAGTCTTATTGAAAAACAGCGCTAATATCTTCTTTCGCATTGTCTTCACTAAAAGTACAAATATCCAGAAATTCAACTAACACAACAATTTAGGAATTTCCATTTCATAATGAGAAAATTTCCATTGAATTTTCACTTGAATTAAGAAACCACTAATTGATATTGAGAAATTCCATTTGAAATTTAGATTATCCATTTTAAAATGAGAAAATCCCAATTGAAATTAATCCATTTCAAGCTTAGAAAATTCCAATTGAATTTCCACTTAGAATTGAGAAAACTCCAATTGAAATTGAGCATTTCCATTTCAAATTAAGAAAATTCCAATTGAAATAAAGAATTTCCATTTCATATTGAGGAATTCCAATTAAATTTCCACTTAGAATTGCGTAAACTCCAATGGAAATTGAGCATTTTCATTTCAAATTGAGAGAATTCCAATTGAAACTGAGAATATTCTCAATTTCAACGGAATTTTCCTAATTTCAGTTGCAATTTTTTCATTTGAACTTTTCTAATTTTAAAAATTTCTCAGTTTCAAATAGAATTTAATCAATATCAACTAAATTTTTTTTAAATTTTAAAATGATATGAAAATTCTCAATTTCAGGTGGAATTTTTCCACTTTCAATTGGAATTGTATCGCACACCCCAGAATATGTATACATTATGAATATTTCAAGGTGAAAAATTAAGTTTCATAAAAATCACAGACATGTTGTGAAATTTCCGTGCCAACTTAATATGGAATTACCCATATGTGTGAGCATGTCTTTTCGAAAATTTGTTAATTTTTTTCTCATTCTTTGCATTCTATGTTGCAGCATGTTACGGCATAAAATTGTAAATCAATCAACAATTAAACCACAAATGTGGCCCACAGGTATGTCGTCGCTGCTGCTCAAAGCATGAATGCCCGCCCCGCTGCTGTCAGCCGAGTGAGGCTGAGGTTTGTGGGGCGACATGAAAAGCGAGCGTGTTTTTTGCGTTGCTTTGTTTTTCTTTGTAGGCCTATTGAAACTGATATTGCAACAGAAGGCAAAGGTGTTGCAGGCGTGTGTCTGTCTGCCCGTCTGTCGCTCTATCCGCTTGTCTGATGGCTGAAAGCCACAAGAAAAGGCAGTTAACCGCCTAAAATGCACGCAGACATAGTCAGTCTTATTTATTGTATAAATTAAAAGAGCAAAACAAAAAAAGCGTTGTCTTTTAAGGTGGGGCCATTCGGCAAATTCGCACAAATGAAGCCCGTAATTACGTTAATGAGATTTCGAATTCATAGTTTTAGATTGTTTTGTACTTTTTTATTTTTTTTTTTTATTTTTTGTACAAAACTTTATCAATGGCCAACGTTCTTTGAGGGATCAAATGTCGTCAAGTCTTTTGAAAAAGTTCCGATAAAAAGAATACGAAATCAACAACAGCAACATCGTGTAGCTGAAAAACCACCAGCATTGAATGTATGCCAATTTAATGGCGATAATGAAAAATTGAAAATTCAAAGTAATGGTCCATTGTTGTCGGAAAAGAAGAACGAAGCGTCCCGTGAAAAAATTGGCAACACAAGTGTTTTCAAGTTCTTTCGAGAACGAAATATACAATTAACCACACCCTCCGCGCTGCAGTGCGTTCGTTGAAAGCAAAGGCTAATTAAACTTTGCCAATATGTATTGGCAATTTAACTGCGAGAGGTCGGACGGACGGACCAACCTACCGACAAGTGGAAACAATAAGATTCTTATCATTGATATTGAAAATGATGGTAGGCAGGCAGAAGAGCGATTTCATAAAAAGACGAATTAAAAATAAATTCAATTGAGTTTCTTTGCATCTCATTACCATTGAGAATATTTAGACGCCAACACAAGTTTTTTATATATATTTTGACAGACAACTAAAATATTTAATTTATGTAAATTAACGTATTTTTTTACAAGACACAAGAATACGTCTAATAGTTGTACATTGGTTGGGAGAGAAAAAATGTTTCCCTTAGAAGGACAGAAAATACTCATAATATTTCGATTATTTAAACATGTTTTCCGAATATGTCTGCTTATATTTACTTGATATTTGGTATGTAAACGTGCACCATAAAGCGATTCTTATTTGAAGGGGCTGAAATGGGGTAAAAAATGATAAAATGGGAAAAGAGGGATAAAAATAGTACCAACAAACGACTGCAGCTATAATATTGAAATTCGGTGTGAACATTCCTCTAATCGCAATCGAAAAAACTAAAACAAATGAGCATTGGCACGGCAGAAGTATTGCTGGGTAACTATACCTGCATATGGTGCGATTTTTTAAACCCAAATTCGGCAAGTGAGTTGTGCTTCTCGTTCGTATGTGAGAATCATCCCCTTATAGAGGCCGGGTTTGATGTTGAAAAGTTGCTGCGAAGCCACTTGAAAAGACTTTTGACATGGTCGAAATCATGATCGTAGTAGTCTGCAGCCAAGTAATAAATGTCACCATGCCATTTGTAAATAAATTTGCATCTATTAAATATAGATGCAAAATGGTCTTGAGACAGGACAATATTCCAGTTCAAAACGAAAAATGGAAATTTCATAAAACAAGTAAAAACGGCGTTAAGTTCCGCCGGGCCGAACTTTATATACCCTCCACCATGGATTGCATTCCACAGAGGTTGTCGGTTTTCGTAGAAGTGCAGTAATATTACAGGAAAATATATTTTTTTTAATATAGCCAAACCAAAACAGTTACAAATATTGAAAAAAAAAATTTATAAATAAATGTAATATTTAAATTATTTCCAATCAAAAAATAAATATTCTTATATTTATATTTTCAAAAAGCTTAGATACCATGAATAATGGTAGATAGTGGGTGCTACAGTTGGTTGTATTTCCATTCTATTTTAATTCCAAAAGTACAAATTTTGAAAATCCATTATCAGACGTATATAGTGCAAAATAACCTAACTTCATGATTGCAAAATTTTTTGTCGTAAAAGAAAAATTACGAAAAAACATCGAATGTATACACCGAATTCCATGATACCAGCTGCGCCCTTTTGGTTGGTACCATTTGTATCTCCTTTTTCCATTTTAACCCCAAAAAGTACGAATTTCGAAAAATTCCGCGTCTACGCAGCCAGAGATATGTATACTCCGAATTTCATGACTCTAGCTGCGGTCATTTAATTGGTACTATTTTTATCCCCTTTTTTCATTTTAACCCCAAAAAGTACGAATTTCGAAAAACCTGTTTATTTTAAGTGTTTCATTATCCCAGGTGTAACCGTTTGGTTGGTACCGTTTTTATCCCTCCGTACCCATTGTATCCCTTTATTTTTCATTTCTGCGTAGCCAAAGGAATGTATACTCCGAATTTCATGTCATTTGGTTGGTACTATTTTTATCCCCTTTTCCCTATGTTACTCCCTTAAGAGTACGAATTTCGAAAAATCAGTTTATTTTCCGTGTCTACGCAGTCAGAGAAATGTATACTCCGAATTTCATGACTCTAGCTGCTGTCATTTGATTGGTACTATTTTTATCCCCTTTTTTCATTTTAACCCCAAAAAGTACGAATTTCGCAAAATCTGTTTATTTTAAGTGTCTACTCAATCAGAGGAATGTACACACCGAATTCCGTGTTTCTAGCAGTTGTTGTGTAATATGTACCGTTTTATCCCTTTTTTGTCCCATTTCACCCCCTACAAATAAGAATCACTTTATGGTGCACGTTTTTGCTATAATAGGAATGCGCATACCAAATATCAAGCAAATATAAACAGACATATTCAAAAAACATGTTTAAATACGATAAAATAGTAGGGTTTATTATGGGTATTTTTAGTCCTTGTGAGGGAAAAATTTTTCCCTTCGGGTCGATTTCAATCCCAACCGATCTACGACTATAAGATGCATCTATGGAAAATTTGAACGTTCTAGCTCCTTTCGTTTAGATGCTAGCGTGATTTCAACAGACAGGCGGACATGGCTAGATCATCTTAGAATTGTATGACGATCAAGAATATATATACTTTATAGGGTCTCAGGTCGATATTTCAAGGTGTTACAAACGGAATGACAAAGTTAGTATACCCCCATCCTGGTGGTGGAAGGTATACAAATATTCGTAAAAAGTTTTTGAGTTGATTTTATGAATCAGTGTGCGTCAATATAAATATTTAGGTCTCGAACACAAAGTTTTTTTTTCACTGAACACTCAGGGGATGACCCCTATAAATGCAGTGCATTGCGTTGGCGGAAGGAAGATCAGGTATTGGAAGGAGAAAAGAGGGAGTAGTGTCTGTTGACATTTGTTTTGAAAATCTGAATGTCAGTTGTCCAATCGACAACAAATGGGTGCGCATTCCTGGAGAGTCGCGTATCTCTACCGAACGTTTTCACGGGCGGTATAAGATCACGAATCTCCGAAGAACAAACACCATGAAAGTATCGATAGAACAATGACACACAACCAACATTACGACGGTGTTCAAGGGAGACAATCGAATTGGATATCATACCGTCGCCTATCAACACCATCGCCCTCCTCTGGACACGGTCAAGTAGCTTCAGTGATGGAGCACCCGACCATATATGGGAGTTGCATTCTATCTTTGTGTAGATATTGTGAAGATCAGAGGGTGTGAAATATTTCTTACATCTTTTTAAAAAGCCTAAACATTTGACTGCATCTTTCCACACATCAAATACATGTTTTGTCCAACGAACATCACTTTGTATTTTCATGCCGAGAACATCGAGAGCATCTGATTGCTCAATATCTATACCGTTCATTAAAATCGACGACACCGTTGAATCGCTTGTGAGACAAGAAGGAGCACTGAGTCTTACGTGCATTAAAATCTACTATATTCACTAAATCCCATTCAGAAATGGCCAGCAAATCCTGGCTAAGTGACTCATCCATCAATCGCCTTTTATCCTCAATTTCTTGAGGACTTGGTCTATGATCGAATGAGTATGAATGGCAGAGGTTTCTGTCATCCGCGATGAAAATAAGAAAAAGGGAGGGGGAAAGGACAGAGCCCTGTGGCACTCCTGCGGTTAACCTATGCTCATCGGATGAGAACCCATCTACAACAACACGTATAGTGCGATCTCTGAGTAAGCTCGATATAAATCGAGAGAAGTCACTACCAACACCAAAAGCGATAAGCTTTGATATGAGTGCGCCGTGCCAAACTCTATCAAAGGCCTTGGAGATATCTAGAGCAACGGCCTTACTCTCACCAAGCTGGTGAATAGATCGATTCCACTTTTCGGGTAGCAGTGTCATTAGGTCTCCCGTAGATCGATTCCTACGGAAGCCATACTGTCGATCATTAAGTGAGTCATTAGTTTCTCACAAGATGCTGGTTAACCATACTCTCCATAACCTTCGAAAGCGCTGAGCAAATCGCGATCGGTCGATAGTTAGCAGGATTATTATAAGCCTCACCTTTTTTAGGGATGGGCTGGATGTTCGCAATCTTCCAACACGCTGGAAAAACCCTGCACGGTATGCAAGGTTGAAAAGATTACGAAGGGGACGGGCAAGCGTCGAAGAGCACTTACATAGGACCAGTGCTGAAATGCCATCCGGGCCTGGAAATTTATTAACATCGAGATTTGCGAGAACCCTTTTAACTCCACGCGTTCGAAAAAATATTTGAGGCGTTTTAGTCAGTCGGTCAAGTAGCAATTTTATATATCTCGATTATTCCTAGATTTATTCCTAAAATTTACAAGCTTTTTTGAACTGTCTAACACCAACTAATTTCATATTTTCAGCTTATTGCACCAAATTGAAAACATCATCATCAGAAAAATCAATTATTTTCATGGTCGTCCCTCCCACAAAGGCAACTGAGTTAAACGTTATACACTGGGAGTTAAAACTTTTGTCTCATCCCACGCAGCCAATTCCATGAGAACTTAATTAATATTTTTGCATTTGCAACAGAAAATACAAGTATTTATTTGGTATATATTTCGCTGGCCACAAAACAAGTACAAATAAAAATGCCACGCTGAGGCGGTATTAAAGTTAATGATCGGTTGCACTTGCAACAACAACATCAACAGCAACAGATACCAATTATGGATAGAAGAGTAAAAAATAAATACAAATTCACATCGCACACATCTGTCCGCTCGGTATCTAATGAATGCAGATATCGATAAATTCAAGGTTAAATCACGAACGTATTATCTCCTGCTGCCGCAAACAAAAAAGTCGTCGACAACGATACCATCCAAGCCAACATGTGGCAAATGACAAATTACTCAGTTGTCTGCAAAAACGTTTGTCTATTTTTTTCGATATAATTCTGGGACAACTAAAAAGTTGAATTTTTTCAATACCCAGCAACAAAAAACACGAAGTTTTAATTTCAGTTCAGTTTTGATTTTGTTTTTTTTTTCATCAACCGTCATTAATAAAATGATTTATGACTTTAATCGTGACATAAACAGATAATTACAGTGATTAGTTGCAAGTTAACATGTTAATCTGTTGGCTGGCTATGCCCTGCATCACAGGGTGGCGGTATATTAAGTTTGTCTGGCAGCTTGGCAGTTATTTATAGATTGTGGTAAATTTGTATAGCCTTGCACCATTGTCATGGATTTTTCATTATTCTTATACGTTGCGTTTATGAAATATTGGAAAAAATGATCAGTCTAACGATTTTTCACTGAAATTTTGCTTGATTTTGCAAAAAAAAAATCGTCGCTAAAAAGACCTAAGACCTCCACTTGTAAATTAAAAAACAAAACGGATTAATAATAATATAAAATAATAATCAATATTTTAAAAGTAATTGAAATTATCTTCAACACAAGGTATATCACATTAAAATCGGTCAAGTATTTCAAGAGTTACAGGCGTTTGAATGAACACAACTTTTTGAAAAAGTAGTAATTTTTTCACCGTTAAATTGGTCATAACTCGTGAAAGAAAATTTTCTATTTTTTTCCAAATATACATATACAATATTTTTATGAAAAGAATACATACAAATATTCAAAACAATCGCAGCTATCGAGATGAAAAATGACTCATGTCTATCTACACCATTTTCAAGTGTAATTCAAAACTCGTCATTTGTAATTCAAAAAACACCATTTGAAATTCAAAAGTAGTCATTTCTAATTCAAAAGTTTTCATTTGAAATTCAAAAATTATTCCATTTGAAATTCAAAAGATTCCATTGAAATTCAAAAAAGTAAACAAACTTATTTAAGAAAAATATACATTAAGTGGGGTAGAATTTATTTTTTCTGCAAATTTGGATATTTTGCAGTTTTGGAAACAGATTTAATAAAATGATAAGCAACTAATAATTATAATGATGTAAAATATCGGTAATTTCATATATAGTTTATAACCTTCCCCAGCTCAGAGAGCATCTGCATATAATTTATAAGGACTTGCATTTTACTTAGGGTCGGATTATTTGTGTGGGAGGTACAACAAATCATAACTATTTTACAGGTATAAAGTGATTGTAAAACCATTCCCAATATTAAATTGTTACTGATCAGTTTTATTTTAACCAATGCTTATGCCAATTTGTGTGAGAGGTCTTGCAATATCGCTCATATTGCAGGTGTATATAACGTATATGAAAACATTACCAATGACCAAATTTCAGAGTATTCCGATTGTCCGTATAGAAGTTATAAAATAAATCTGTTTTCTAAACAGCAGAATATTAAAATTTACAGAAATAAATAAATGCTACCCAACCTAATGTATATTTTGCTTAAATAATTTTGTTTACACTTTTTGAATTGCAAATGGAATAATTTTTTAATTTTAAATGAAATCTTTTGAATTTCAAATGGTGTATTTTGAATTACAAATGAAGAGTTTTGAATTTAAAATGATGTCTTTTGAATTTCAAATGACGTCTTTCGAATTTCAAATGATGTCTTTTGAATTACAAATGACGAACTTCAAATGGAATTTTTGAATTTCAAGTGATATTTTTTGAATTGCAAATGGAATTTTTGAATTTCAACTGGGGTCTTTTGAATTTCAAGTGATGTCTTTTGAATTACACTGGAAAATGGAATAAAAATAAATTACAACATAAAAACTTGAAAGTGATATTTTGAGAAATCTGAAATTCAATAATATGATTTTTCTTTCCAATCATTAAATTTTTTGAAATGGAAAATACTTTCTCAATTACTATTCAATGTATCAGTTTTCCAAAATTGTCCATACTTATAGTAGCGTAGGGTAGCACATACTTCGACATCAGTCTTTCTTTATTTGTTTTTCATTTTCATATTTTAGGCGATCGATGTCTTTTATTTGTGGCAACATCAACCGCACGCAAAGCCAATCAACGGATATTGAAACTGGTTGTTCCACTCATTCAGGTCATTTTTTTATGCATTCGCACTTCAGCTGATATATTATATCATATTTTATTTTTTCTCATAATGTTGTGTTTCCTGTAGGCCCATTTTCAATTTGAAATTTAAAGAGTTCTCCTTTACTGAACGAAGCTCAACGTAAATCTCTGCAATAATTGTGGTCATGATGTTGATTTTAATCGTCGTAATAAAAATAATAACGTCAGATAAAAACAAGCAAGGAAAGGCTAAAGTCGGGCGGGGCTATATGATACACTGCACTTTCCAACCGAATACAATTCAACTCGGTAAAAAGTGAAAACGGGAATAATTTTTGTATGTTTCCTAATCACAGGCTAATATGACCTGGTTCGATTTGTCAAATCGATAAGAATATTTGTATCGGGGCTATATCCAAACATGGAAAAATGTGACAAACTTTCACAACAAGTTCTTCCAGTTCAAATAAAGGGAGATCTTTTAAAAGCTTTAGGAAAGTTTTTCAAAAAAACACATAAAATTCAGAAAAATGCATGAAATCTTTATTTGAGTCGATAGTACGGTCCATATAATTTAATGTTTGAAGATTATTTCATGCAAATGTTGACCTTGACTGCGCCTCAAATGGTCCGCTTAGTCCAATTTTGTCATTTCCACGTTTTTGAGTAACAGAGGCCCAATTGCTGCGAACGGCGACAAATCGATAATTAACACTGGCCGATACATCTGCGATATTTTCTTCAGTTCGCACTCTACGTATGCGTGTTGGTGGTTTAATGTCCAACAATGTAAATTTGGTGCGAAATTTAGTCACAATAGCCCGTATAGCCGCTTTAGTGGGTCGATTAAACTGACCATGAAATGGAAGCGCGCGCGATGAACTTTCTTAACAGAGCACGCATTTTGATAATAAAATTCAATAATTTGCAAGCGTTGTTCGTTTGTAAGACGATTCATGGTTAAATTATAGACCAAACTGAAGATGTTTGACAGTGAAACAAAACACGAAACGTGCGTCAGCTGTTTAGTGTTGCCCAGTGTTGCCAAAAAGATAATAGCTAAAAAATCACCCTTTATATCCATTCGATTTTAATTCAAAAAGGACAGATTTTAAAAATCCATTATTTCATGTACATAGTGCAAAATAATCTTACTTCATCATGATTCAACTATATTTTTCCGTGCAATTAAAAATACGAATTTGAAAAAATCTTTTAATTTTGCATGTCTATGCAGCCAGCGGAATTCCATGATTCCAGCCATTTGGTTGGTACCATTTTTATCCCCATTTTCATATTTTACCCCCTTAAGAGTACGACTTTCTAAAATCTCTTCATTTTACGTCGAGGGATGTACACGCCGAATTTCATCATTCTAGCTGTAGTCGTTCAGTTGGTACTATTTTTATCCCTCTGTACCCATTGTACCCCTTAAAAGTACGAATGTGGAAAAAACATTTATTTTTCGTGTCTAGTTTCAGAGGAATGTATATACCTAATTTCATGACTCTAGCTGCGGTAGGTACTATTTTTATCCCTTTTTTCCGTTTTAACCCCAAAAGTACGAATTTCGAAAAAATCCGTTTATTTTATTTGTCTACGCAGGGGAATGCACCGAATTTCATTATTCTGGGTGCAGCCGTTTGGTTGGTACCATTTTTATCCCTCTATTCCCATTTACCCCTTAAAAGTACGAATTTAGGAAAAATATTTGTATATTATGTATCTAGTCCATTAGAAGAATGTACACACCGAATTTCGTGTTTCTAGCTGTTGTCGTTTAATATGTACCATTTGTATTCCTTTTTGCCCAATTGCACCCCCTACGAATAAAAATCACTTTATGGTTCACGTTTTTGTTATAGGGGAATGCTCATACCCAATATCAAGCAAGTTCAAGCAGGCATATTGAAAATATATGATTAAATACTCTAAAATATTATGGGGTTATTATGTGTATTTAGTTCTTGTAAGGGAAATTTTTTCGCTTAGGCCGATTTCGCCCACTGTCGATCCCAACCGATATGCAATCATAAGACGCATTTATGGAAATTTGAACCTCCTAGCTCATTTCGTTCAACCGTATGTATGTTCCGTATAGGACGCCAAACGGGTGGAACGATTCGCTTGAAAATGTTATTGTATCTAACTTCTTGACAGGGGATGGTTCCTGGATACACAAAGGGGGTGGTACCTCCCACACAAACAATATTTTAAAACTATCAAAAATTACTCATTTCATCTTCCAAAGCATACGAAGTAGAGGAATAGGAGGTATGAACCCGTACAACGCCGGGTACAAAGTATATTTTTAAGACCTTCAAAAGGCAGACTTCATCAGTTGGGCATGTCAGAAGGAGGTATGAACCCGTACAACGCCGGGTACAAAGTATATTTTTAAGACCTTCAAAAGGCAGACTTCATCAGTTGGGCATGTCAGAAGGCTTTGTCAGCACTTCTAAAAGTCTATAATCACATCCCATGCTCGTTGCTTTAAAAGGCCTATTGAAGGAAAGCAAGGATAAGGTGTTTGTATTTCATTTACCTTCTTAAGAAGGTATGTCGAAAGTTTATCATGTTTTCATAAATTTTCCATTTGCCACTGTCTGGACTATAGCGAACCAAACAGAAGTTCATATGTTCGAATTCCAGCGTCTGTGGATTCCCTATCACCAGTTATAACATTGTTTCTTTAAGTACAAATTATGTTTAAAAATACAACATTTAACATTTTAAAAACCTACAATTGAAAATTCACCAAAGTGGTGAAGTAAAATAAAATAACTCGAGAGACATTCCAAAGCCCTTTTTTGGGATGAGAATAGAAGGCCTTGACTCCAAGTCTCACGCAATGTTAAATTGAAAAGAAGTTGGTAATGTGTCAGTAAGTCCTGTGTGACGTTTGTCCGCATACACATAAGTAATGTGTACAAAATATACGAGGAAAAATTCACATAAATTGTAAGTATCAAAGCTTATATATACTTAGCCTTGGGCTAACAGGGACAGCAGTCCTCACCGTCTCGTTGAACCCTACTTTACGAAGTATTCTTGATAACTTGTTCGGGGCAAACACATTCTTAGCACAAGGACTTCAGTCCATTATCCAAACACAGAAAAATTTATCGTATATTTTGATTCACTTCAATTTATTTCTGACATTAACTGAATGTAAAAAGTACATCAGCTTAATGAAGTTTTTCATTTTTCCGAAGTATGTTTTGCTTTGAATTAAAGCCCAAATAACTTTAAATTGAACTTGAAATAATAATGAAATGAAGGAAGTATTTACTTCAATTCAATTAAGTATTTACTTCAATTAATTAATGTCAACGGCATTTCAAATAGTTGTCTAATATTCATTGAATCATTGTAGTATTCATGGAAGAAGTATTGATGTAAGATTTGATGAAATGGTTAACAATTAAAAAAAGTAAAAAGGCGTTAAGTTCAGCCGTACCGAATCGTATATACCCTCCAACACGGAGTTCATTCCACAGTGTTATCGGCAGATTAGAGGCCGTCTACTTTAGACAGAAGTGCGGTACGATATTAGGAAAATTGTGATAATTTGTATGCACCATTTTTATCGCCTCATTTTCCGCCTAAAAGTAAAAGTTTCAATAAAATCGCTTATGTTACCGTTTATATCATCCACATACATAGACTGTACACAACGAATTTCATTTTTATCACTCTTTTCAAATTGTATCACTAAAAAGTACGAAAAATCCCTCTATTTTACGTGTCTACGCAATTCTAGGGATGTACGCACCAAATTTCATGTTTCTAGCTGTATTTACCTTTTGGTGCTCTCACGCTACAAATGAAATGTACGAAACAAAATTCAAATACATATAAATCAGAAAGTTCCAAAAAATTGATACATAGTCTAAATAGGGCATTTTCAGTCCCTGTTAGAAAATTTTTTTCGCTCTTGGCCGATTTCGCCCACTTCCAATCTCAACCGATCTGCCACCATAAGACACGTTTTGGGAAGATTTGAACTTCCTACATCATTTCTATCGGCGGCTAATGTGGTATAACAAGTAAAAATGCTTTAAGTTCGACCGGACCGAATCTTATGTACCCGCCACCATGGATTACATGAAGTGCCACAACAAAAATTTTCAATTAATGTGTATTTAGAAAATGTTGTGTTTTTGAGTAAGGTTTTAGTCAAATGTTTTAATCGAATGCTATTTTAGCAGTTTCTAATTTTGACTAAACTTTTCAACAATTCAAATAAATGTTTGTTCGAATATTTTCGTTTTCCTTTAAATAATTTTTTCGTTGAAATTATCTGGTGACCTTTTTTCTGTTTATAAGTGCAGTAAAATATTGTGGTCGAAATCATAATCGTGTTAGTCTGCAGCCAAGTAATAAATGTCACCATGCCATTTATAAATAAATTTGCATTCTATTAAATATAGATGCAAAATGGTCTTGAGCCAGGACAATATCCCAGTTCAAATCAAATATTGATTACAGACCAAAAAAAATACAAACGAAAATCTAAAACAAATGAGCGTTGGCACGGCAGAAGTATTGTTGGGTAATTATAACTGCATATACACATACTTACATATGCAACTCAATGAGATGCATGTAAGAAGGCATGTGTACTTTATTACTTGGTGCGATTTATTAACCGCAAATTCGGCAAGTGAGTTGTGCTTCTCGTTCGTTTGTGAGAATCATCTCCTTATAGAGGCCACTTGAAAAGACTTTTGACATGGTCGAAATCATGATCGTGGTAGTCTGCAGCCAAGTAATAAATGTCACCATGCCATTTGTAAATAATTTTGCATTCTATTAAATATAGATGCAAAATGGTCTTGAGCCAGGACAATATCCCAGTTCAAATCAAATTATGATATTAAATTTTCTTATTGATTGGTTCAGCTTGAGGCCACGAAAAAACTGGTGGTGTTGTATTTTCATGGCCTCAAGCTGAACCAATCAATAAGAAAATTTAACAAACAAAAAGGTCAACGATACATAAACAAATCAAATTATGATATTTTCAAATCAAATTATCATACTTTTTGCTAATTAATTACATTTGTTAACGAAATTGTGATGTTTCATTATTATGATTTTGTATTAAAATTAATTAAAATATTAATTAGATAAAACTTTTTACTTTGTATCTCTACGTAGACAGAAGAATGTATACACCGAATTTCATTATTCTAGAATTATTCAGCCGTTTGGTTGGTACCGTTTTTATCCCTCTATGTCATATTAACCCTTAAAATTTAGAATTTGAAAAAAAAATTATTTTTAAGGGAATGTACAGAACGAATTTCCTATTTATACACTCCACGAGAGTATTATGTCTTTGTGCATTTGTTTGTAACACCCAAAAGGAAGCGAGATAGACCCATTGTTAAGATCGACTTAGAATCACTTTTTGATTCGATTTATCAATGTCCGTCTGTCCGTCCGTCCTGCTGTCTGTCCATCTATTTTAGTAATCACGATACAGGTCGCAATTGTAGTCAGAACCAAACGAAACTTTGCACAACGAAGTTTTTCGTGATAAGGACGAACGATATTTAATTTGAAGAAAATCGGTTCAGATTTAGATATAGCCCCCACACGAATTTCACTCCCGATTTGACTCTTTTCACGCTAGATGCCACATATTTTAACACATATAGAAACCACATATTTTATCAGATTGTTTTCAAAATTGGCAAAACATCTTATATTTCACCTAGAAAAACCTATGGTGAAAATGTGTTAGATCGGTTCAGATTTATATATATATATATATATATATATATATATATATATATACCATTCAAATTTCGCTCCCGATTTGACTTTTTCTGCACTAGAAAACACATATTTTATCAGATTATTTTCAAATTTGGCAAAACGTCTAGGAACAGCTGTGGTGAAAATAGGTTAAATCGGTTCAGCTCTCATCGCTCCCGGCTTAACCTTTTCCGCCACAGAAACCACTTATTTTCACCGAATTTCTTCAAATTGAGCATAACACGTTCAATGTTCACATTCAATGTTTGGATGTAGTCCCAATACAAATATTCTTCTCGATTTGACAGATTGAGTCAGGCATATTAGCCTATGATTAGGAAACAAAAATCCTTCCCGTTTTCTATTTTTACCGAATTGATTTGTCTTCGGATAGAAAGTGGAGTGTATCATACAGTCGGCCCGGCCCGCCCGACTTAAGCCTTTCCTTACTTGTTTTAGTTGTTTTGGTTTTATAGGTGCCATTTTTATCCCTTTTTGCCATGGAATGCGCATACAAAATATCGAATAATTATAAGCAGCAATATTAAATAAACATACTTAAATACTCTAAATATTAGGGTATTTTCTGTCCTTGTTAGGTAACATTTTTTCCCTCTGGGCCGATTTCACCCATTCTCCTTCTTCCCAACCAATCTACTACTATTAGACGCATTCTAGAAATTTTTTGACGTCCTGGCTCCATTCGTTTACAAGATTTTTATCAGCAATCCTACATATTTTAAAAAGTTGACCTGTGGTTTCTTTTAGAAAATAATTTATTTAAGAAATGTGAAAACATGTGATAGTAGTTAAACCCTCACTCTACAGATTAGGAGGGTATATATCATTTGAGAAAGAAAAAAAGTGTAACGCATTGAAGGAGTGACTTAAGACCCTAAGAAAAGGGTGTTTTTTATTGGGGTATAGAACTTTAAGTTGGCATCACTTTTTTAACTGGCGGCCATTTTGTCAGCTGTCAAGTGATTAATATTTAGTTTGGTTTGCCATTTCATCATGAACAGGTTGACAAAAGAACAACGCTTGCAAATCGTGCAAATTTATTTCGAAAGTAATGGTTCAGTTCGCGAAGTTCACCGCAAGCTCCGTCCATTTTATGGTCGTCACAATCGAATTATTGAAGGAAACATTCGATAAGGGCATAATTTCGCGGAATGGACCTGTCAATTGGCCACCAAGATCGTGTGATTTGACACCATTGGATTATTTTCTTTGGGGATATGTGAAGTCGATCGTCTACGCCAACAAACCAGAAACGTTAGGGGACTTGGAAGCCAACATTCGTGGCGTGGTTGAAAATTGGACCTGTAGAATTGGCTATATT
The DNA here is from genome assembly GCA_947397865.1 of Polietes domitor. NCBI lineage: Eukaryota > Metazoa > Arthropoda > Insecta > Diptera > Muscidae > Polietes > Polietes domitor. The sequence goes on from OX377620.1 coordinate 12,378,552, forward strand.
CGAGCCAGCCGCGGCGGCCACATGCCCGAAATCATATTTAAACATTAATGGCATAAAATTATCCTTCCAATAAAGCCAAATTGATGGACATTAAAACGATTTTCTTGTGTTTTATTTCAATTCGAAGTTCTATACCTCAATAAAAAACACCCTATATGTTTGGACCAAATCCGTTTCACGACTTTTTAAGGCGTTTGAGAGATGTCCGTCCGTCTAGCTGGCTGGTGTATACGATAACTCTCGAAAGGAGTTAAGTAATCGACTCAAACTTTACACATGGTAATATTTAATATTTATAAACTTAGTTTAAGTTCGAAGATGGGCGCCCCTTCTGGTACCTCCCACACAAACAGCTCATATTCCAATGTTAAATTAAAACCCATATAACTTCCATATAGATATTCGAAATCAGCTATATTTTGGCATTTACTAATGATTTTACAATCATTGTAAATGTACTAAATATGACGGGTTTTGCCACGCCCCTTCCAGTACCTCCCACACAAATCACGCAAAACTACGTAAAATTAAAGCTGTTATAACTTCTAAACGGATGATCGGAATACTGTGACATTTGGTCTTTGGCAATGCTTTTATAGACATGGAATATTGGCGAAATTGTCACACCGCTTCTGGTACCTTCCAAGCAACGTGGTACCTCCCACACTAATTATCCTGCCCTACTTACAATGTATAAGTTCTCTGAGAGTGAGGGTATATATAAATCGGTTTAGTCGACTGAAGCTTACTTACTTGTTTCAATTTTATGTTGACATTCCACCATACCTGTTAGTCAGACAATTAAAGTTTTCACATTTAAAACTATTTTCCTCAATTTAAATATTTCCTTGCTCCAATGTCTACACTCCCCCTTGAAGTTCTCTTTGACTAATTAATTGCAGCAAAATGTGTACCAAAACGAAGAAGAACAACAACATTCTGTTTTCTTGAAACCGCCAAATTTAAGACATTTCATTAGAAATCTCATTATCAAAAATGGTTCATGTACTTCTCCTCGTACAACGTTCATCAATATAATTAGGCGGTTGTCAATACGACTGACGACTGTGTGAGTATGTCTCCTCTCGCTCTGTCTGTAGCCAGTCATTATGGCAAATATAAGTAACCAAGTAATGCATACTTGAGCGGACAAAGAAAATTGAATTGGAATTGAAATCGAAATTTCAAATTGAAATTGAAATTATAAGAATGTGGTTAGTTAAGTGACATTTATGTGGCGTGGCCAACATCAACGAAGTCAACAGACTCTATGGCCACGCCAAGACTCGTGCCAACACGCTTAAATGAACAGGAAATTAAAGGAGATAAATTGAAGTTTGAGTGAAAAGCGTTCCAAAAAGAAAACAAATGAAACCCAAAGGCATTTGTGTGTATGTATGTATGTATATCAGGACAAAGCTGGGAAAACCAGTAAAAGTCCTTAAATTATAAAACTACATGAACTTTTGTCCCACATTTTTGTGCGCTTTTCGCTGTTCGTTTTTCTTTGTCATAGTTGTCGGTGGTCGTAGTGTTGTGTCGTGTCCTGCAGCAAGCTCTGTGCTACAAAGCAACCATTGGTTCGTGGTATTCTTTGTAACAGTGGCAGTCAAAGGACCCAAAGGCCAAGCCAAAATAAAGGTGATAATGAGTTTGTACATCACCATCACCATTTGGATGGATAGAACGCACAACCAAAAAAGAATATTTTATGGGTCATTGGAAAATCTATGAAATTTAGAAACTATGAATGCCCATAACAAAAGAATACTGTGCAGTCAGTTTTGTGGTCATATTGTGGTCTAGATTTCAGTTGTTAAGGTGCTGCCAAAAATGTGTGTCAGTTCTTTACTATAATATTGATATCCACTGAAAGGAGCATAAATATGGCTTCCAGAAAGTGGAACAAAAAAGTAAAAGTAATAGTTCACCAGCCTAAACATAACAATTTCCAATAAATTTGTAATCTTAAAATATACATTGAAGGGCCTCTTTTTCTATAAACTAAAGGGTGATATAGGAAAATTTTTCAAAAAAAAAACATAAAATTCAGAAAAATACATGAAATCTTTATTTGAATCGATAGTTCGGTCCATATAATTTAATGTTTGAAGATTATTTCATGCAAATGTTGACCTTGACTGCGCCTCAAATGGTCCATCCGCTTAGTCCAATTTTGGCATTTCCACGTTTTTGAGTAACATTACAAATCTATTACAAATCTATACCATTTCCAATTGAAGTTTTGAAAATACCAATCGAAATTGAGATTTTTATTTGAATTTGTGCAAATTCCAATTGAAATTAAGAATTTCCATTTCATATTGAGAAAATTCGAATTGAAGTGAAAAATTTCCATTTCATTTTGAGGAAATTTCAATTCAAATTTAGAAATTGCACATCATATCGAGAAAATTCTAATTCTAAAATTAAATTGAGAATTTTAATTTCATATTGAGAATATTGCAATTGAAATTAAGATTTTCCATTTCAATTAGAGAAAATTCTAATTAAAATTGAGAATTTCCTTTCTAGTTCAGAAAATTAAAATTAAAAATTTCCATTTCAAATTGGTAAAACTCCCATTAACAATGAATACTTGAAATTATGAATACAATAAATTGTGAAAATTATATTTGAATTGCATGAGAATATGTTTTTCTAATTGAGAATTTTTTCCATTCAAATTGAAAAAAATACACATCTCCTACTTCCAGAGCAGACTTGTGAAAGTTTGTTGCATTATCTTTCCATAATAAATAGTTTCAACTGCACAAGGAAGGGATATTCCCAATTTCAATTAGATTTTTCTCATTTGAAATTTTCACAATATGAAATTCCCTTTTTTAATTGGAATATTTTCAATTTGAAATGGAAATTCTTAATTTCAATTGGAATTTTCTCAATAAGTAAGAAAATTCGCAATTTTAATTGAGTTTTCTTAATTTTAATTAGAATTTTCTCAAATGAAAAATCTCAATTGGAACTTTATCAATATGAAATTAACATTCTCAATTAGAAATGGAGATTCTCTATTTCAATTGGATTTTGGAAATTTTCTGTCGACGGTATCGTGACAATGTCCTCACATTGCCAACGGCGACTTACTAACGATAATTCCGTCGTCGACGACAATGTCGTCACATTATCATCGATGACATACTAACGACAACGTCGTCACATTATTATCGATGACAGACTAACGATAACGTCGTCATTATTATCGACGACAGACTAACGACAACCATCGATATCATCGACGATAGACTAACGACAACCATCGATATCATCGACGACATACTATCGACAATGTCGTCACATTATCATCGACGACATACTAACGACAATGCCGACACATTATCATCGACCACATACCAACGACAATGTCGTCACATTATCGTCGACGACATACTATCGACAATGTCGTCACATTATCATCGACGACATACTAGAGACAATGTCGTCACATTATCATCGACGACACCCTATCGACAATGTCGTCACATTATCATCGAGGGCATACCACGACACTGTCGTCACATTATCATCGACGTCATACTAACGACATTGTCGACACATTATCATCGACGACATACTGACGACAATGTCGTCACATTATCATCGAGGACATACCAACGACAATGTCGTCACATTATCATCGACGACATACTGACGACAATGTCGTCACATTATCAGCGATAACTTACCAAGGAAAATGTCGTCACATTATCATCGACGACATACGTTAGACAATGTCAACAACGTTCATATTATCGAAAATGTCACCTCTAATGGCAAATGGGAGACAACGACCCTTATCATGTCGTTGATGATCGAAAATGTCGCCTTTTATGACCTGAACTCATAAATTTAGTTTAGGAATTTAGACATGATTTACACTTATAAATGCATTGCGTTGGTGGAAGGATGATAAGGAATTGGAAAGAGGAATGAGGACGAAAAACGAAATTAATCTGAATTGAGCAATGCGGAAGGCTGCACAATCAAAACAAACATGTGAGAATTCTAGGAAATTCGTATATCTCTACCGAAAGTCCTCACATCCGGGATAAGATCGTGAATCTCCGAAGATGAACCGCCACGAGAGTATCGATATAACTGCGACACACATCCCACATTACAACGATGTTCAAGGGACACAATGACATTGTATATCCTGTTATCATCTATCAACATCGCTCTCCTTAGAACGGTCAAGTTGCTCACCTGCTCATATATGGGAATCCATCCATCTTTGGCCAGATGTAGGAATTGAGAGGTCAGATGGAGTGAAGTATCGCTGACTCCCATTTAGAAAGCCTGGACACTTGAGTGCTTCTTTTGATACTTCAAACATGTATTTTCTCAACGAACATCACATTGTATCCTCATGATTCTAGGCATGAGGGTATGATTGATCAATAATTACACCATCCATAGAAATTCATAGAAATAGACACTATCGGATCAGTGAATCGCTTAGAAATGCCAACTAAATCGTGGCTAAGTGATTCATCCATTAATCGCCTTTTGTCTTCAATTTTGCAAAAACTTTGTGCCAATCAACTGAGTATGATTGAGATTATTAAGAATGAGATTCAATGAAATTGGATCCGAAGCCCGATCCAAGAAGTCGTAAATGGAAATTAGAAAAAGAGAGGGAGAAAGAACAGACTCCTGTGGTACACTTGCGATCAACCAACACGTATAATTCGAATGCGGAGAAAGCTTGATATGAATCGAAAGAAGTCACTGTCGACGTCAATGGTGATGATATGATTGCGCCGTACTCTCTATTACGAGCTTAATCTCACCAAACAGAAACGTCAATCGATTCCTATTATAGACATACTGTTGATCACTAAGAAGAGCATTGGACATTGTTCATAATCTTGGAATGCGTAGAGCAAAACGATATCGGGCTGTATTTCGCACCTTTTTTTGAGATTGGCTGAATATATGGTCATATTTAACAGGAGTTGGGTTAGATGGGGAGCTATGATTCACTCTTCTTATCAAAAACTCTTATTTCCTCTGGGAAAAAGTAAGAAGGATGTAGACGTTGCATTACAGAAACGTTTCACATGTAAGTACCCTTGCACACTTGTCTTACTCCGGCTCGAGCATCTTCACGATTTTGCACGTATCTAGGACTATTGGAGCTGTAGGGATATCTGAATGGAGTCGATTGAATAGAGTTGAGTTCAGTACACGTATGATGATGTCGTCGTAGGTTTCTATAAATGGGGTTGTTCGGTTGAACGATTGTACGCTCTCGATGTTCTGGACATGAGGATTCAGTGTCATGTAGTTTTCAAGCATCCACAGAAGCATTCAATTGCCTTGACTTGAGACGGCACAATACACTTCACTCCATCCGATCTGCTCGGAACGTGGGCGACGATTCATTGTTCTATCGTTATTTCCACGGAAAATGTTATTCGTCGGTATTCATGCCACCTGGTTATCCAGAAGATGGTCGCATGGCCAGTTGATCGTACCATGCATTACAGAGAAAAATACTTCCTGCATATTTGATACATATGGATTCAAATAGAATGTGAACAAACAATACTCCATCTCTACTTCTTCTCCCTTTCGCCACCATAATGCATTGCATATGAAGGGCCATCCACTGTGAATTGGTTTATTAAAAAAATATAATAAAGCATGTCCTGAAGACATGTATGACAGTTTTGGGATGTTCTTTCTGACTATGATGTTCTTTGGGACATCTGACTATCGGAGTAGATGTGTTGAAACCAGTGTTTGTTACAAGATTACGGTTCAAACACTTGGCAACTTCTTAATAGTTCAACTATGTTACAGTCTTATAAGTGAATTTTTTACCCATAAATCAATATTTTGGGGGAGTTTTGGAAATCTCACTTGTTTTACTCGACAAAAAATTTTATCAATTTCCAGATATTTCTACTTCAGTTTATTTTGTCGCATTCTTTTGTCATGCAAGTTAAGAGAAACTCAAAAAACGTCACCCTAATATACACACATGCAGATCGCGGTTCTCTTTTGATATTTAACCGCTGTTATCCCATCATTTTGCGTGACGCTGAGATTTCATTCGCCCATCGAGATTCAGCGATTGAAAAACTATGGAAACTCATTTATTTTTGCCAATCCATACGGAAACAATCGAATACTGTTGTAATCAATAGCCCAACGATTGAATGGCTATTGAATGAGAAACACACAGAGAAGGCGAATAATACCAAAAACCATGGTCGACTTTGACCAGACCATTCATAACCTTTTTGCTCGTTTACTTAACTCTTGACCAGATTGTTTTTTCTTTGGTCGTTGCCTGCCACTTTGTGCCTGCAACGAAATGTCGCCTGTGTCGCGGTGTGTTTCGAATGCAAATTGTCACCGTCGTCGTCGTCGGCACACTGCCAATATTTGCACCCAACACATTTACATTTACCTCACACAACACCCCACGGAAGGTGGGGAATCTGTGAGAGAGGGTATGATTTCCCCCTTTCTTGTCTGTGTCCATTTAACAGGACTATTTGCGTGTTCCCTTTGTGTGCATTTTATCGGCATTTTGCAAAAGCAACGAAAGAAAACTTGGACATCGCCAAATGACACTTTCAGCATGTTTTTACACGATATCGCTGCAGCGAGAGCGCCGGCATAACGTTGTTGTATTTTGATAAGAGGGCAGGGCGTTTGTAAGAATCGTGTTTTAGGCAGTGTTTTTTTGTAGAAGTTTTTAAAATGTTTACATTTGCAAAATTAAAGCAGAAAATTTTGAACAGATTTTATTAAATTCAGAGAAATATAAAGGGGCGTTTAAAATTGAAAACTTAGTACACATACTAAACAACTATGGCGTAGGAATAACCTACAAAAATACAAATCTTGGAGGAAAATATAGCGTTGAGAGAAAGAACACACCAAAAAGTATTTATTTTCAAAATCCATATTATTAGAGGGTGAAACATGTCGAAAAGGGATAAAAATGGTACGAAACAAACTAAAATTGTGTCCAATCGGCTTGGTTGCGGGCCATACAAATAAAAAATAAAATTCACGCAACAATTTGTCAGGAGCTCAGATACGGCTTGAACTAGGAACCCAGCGTAGACACGTAAAATGCAAGATTCTTCGTATATGACAGTTTTAAGGAAAACAAGTAAAAACGGCGTTAAGTTCGGCCAGGCTGAACTTTATATACCCTCCACCATAGATTGCATTGCACAGAGGCTGTCGATTTTCGCAGGAGTGTAGTATTGTTACAGGAAAATATAAATTTTTTAATATAGCCAAACCAAAACAAATACAAATATTGAAAAATAATTTTATAAATATTATATTTTAATTATGTCAAACCATTATGTATTTCAAATCAAAAAATAAATATTCCTATATTTATATTTTCAAAAAGGTGCTAAAGTTGGTTGTATTTCTATTTTAATTACAAAAATACAAATTTTGAAAATCCACTATCTGACGTACATAGTGCAAACCTTACTTCATGATTCAACCAATTTTTGCCGTAAAAGAAAAATTACGAATTTGGAAAAAACTTTTTATTTTGCGTGTCTATGCAGTCAGAGGAATGTATACACCGAATTCCATGATTCCAGCTGCGCCCATTTGGTTGGTATCATTATTACCCCCTTGACGTTTCTACGCAATTATAATTTCATCATTCTAGCTGTAGTCGTTTAGTTGGTACTATTTTTATCCCTCTGTACCATTGTATACCTTGAAAGTACGAATTTCGAAAAATCCGTTTATTTTCCGTGTCTACGCAGTCAGAGGAATGTATACTCCGAATTTCATTATTCCAGGTGTAGCCGTTTGGAAGGTACCATTTTTATCCCTCTGTACCCATTGTATCCCTTGAAAGTACGAATTTGAAAAAAAAACTTTTATTTTTCATGTCTACGTAGTCAAAGAAATGTATACTCCGAATTTCATGACTCTAGCTGCGGTCATTTGGTTGGTACTATACTTATCCCCTTTTTCTATTTTGATTCCAAAAAGTACGAATTTCGAAAAATCAGTTTATTTTCCGTGTCAACACAGTCAGAGGAATGTACACACCGAATTTCGTGTTTCTAGCTGTTGTCGTTTAATATGTACCATTTTTATCCCTTTTTTGACCCATTTCACCTCCTACAAATAAGAATGACTTTATGGTGCACTTTTTTGCTATAAGGGGAATGCGCATACCAAATATCAAGCAAATATAAACAGACATATTCAAAAAACATGCTTAAATAATCTAAAATATTAGGGATTGTTATGTGTATTTTTAGTCCTCGCCCCGTTTCAATCCCAACCGATCTACGACTATAAGACGCATTTATGGAAAACTTAAACGTTCTAGCACCTTTCGTTTAGATGCTAGCGTGCTTTCAACAGACGGACGGACGGACATGGCTAGATCGTCTTAGAATTTTATGACGATCAAGAATATATATACTTTATAGGGTCTCAGATCGATTTTCAAGGTGTTACAAACGGAATGACAAAGTTAGTACACCCCCATCCTGAATGTGGGATAGTCGTGCCAACTAAACGCCTGAAGGCGAAATCAAGAAATTCGATGTATACATTTCTCAGACTATGGAGGCCCGTCTCCATAAAAAAAAATATTTTCGAGTGTTTTCTTTTAGGGGAAACGGGACGAATTGGGATAAAAATGGTACCGATTCGCTCTGGCTGCGTAAACGCGAAAAATATAAATATTAACACGATATTTGAATAATCATATATTTAAGGTCATAAAGGGGAAATGGGTTTTATATGGTACCAATTTGTATTTTAATAATTTTAATAATAATTTGTATTTTAATAATAATTTGCAAAATCTCATCGGTTCTTTATTTGAAACGTTAGATTGGTCCATGACATTTACTTTTTGAAGATAATTTCATTTAAATGTTGACCGCGGCTGCGTCTTAGGTGGTCCATCCGCTTAGTCCAATTTTGGCATTTCCACGTTTTTGAGTAACAGAGACCCAATTGGTGCGAACGGCGACGAATCGAAAATTGGTGGTCATCATTAACACTGGCGATACAGCTGCGATATTTTCTTCAGTTCGCACTCTACGTAAGCGGGTTGGTGGTTTAATGTCCAACAATGTAAATTTGGTGCGAAATTTAGTCACAATAGCCCGAATAGCCGCTTCAGTGGGTCGATTAAACTGACCATAAAATGGAAGCGCGCAATGAACTTTCTTAACAGAGCACGCATTTTGATAATAAAATTCAATAATTTGCAAGCGTTGTTCGTTTGTAAGACGATTCATGATGAAATGTCAAAGCATACTGAGCATCTTTCTCTTTGACACCATGTCTGAAATCCCACGTGATCTGTCAAATACTAATGCATGAAAATCCTAACCTCAAAAAAATCACTCTTTAGTTAAAATGAGACAAGAGGAAATAACTGGTACCAATCCAACTGGTATACGGTCATTCAGACAGACGTGACTGTCACAGTCTGTTAGACAATACTGTCGTCTTACATATTCAAATAAGAACGTACGAGGCGGTAGTATTGTCACAGCGACAGCGGCTTAATGGTGAAATCATGAAGTTCCGTTCTAATAATTTGTTTAACTTGTATAATGCCGAGCTATCTAATTCCATAATTCTGTGGTATATTGCATTGTCGTTTCCCAAGTTATATCGGTGGCTTAATTCCATAGTACGCTAAGTCTAAAAAGTGAATTCTGCAGGAGAGGCAGTCAAATTTTATTTTATATATCTAACCGATTGTACAAGTTAGATAATGTTTAAACACAAATTTTGATAGAAATGACCTGGGCACATCAGATTTTGACAAAATTATAGGAGAAGCAAACTGAATTTAAAAATGTTATCTCCTTAAGAAGTGTTAAGTCGAGTTAGCATACTATAAAATGAAACCTTCGATATATTGACCTTCATGTTAAAAGTTTTGGAAAGGCTTTTTTGCATATGAATATTAGGGATTTTTCTGACAAAAATATTTGAGAGTAGGCTAAAACATATGCAATTGCAACTGCGAATTTTAGGTTTTTGTGATTGTCAATATATATATACATATTCGTATACTTCAAGCAATGTTGGTTCTAAAATTCAAAAAAAAAAATTTGCCACATTTCAAGCGGTAATGAAAATTTTGCGAAACTTTACAATTTACATTATTTTTCCGCACCCTAAAACAACGTTTTTTCAAAAAATCTCGACTTCGAAAAAAATCATAAGTCGGACGAATTTCATGATTTTAGCTAAGCCGCTTGATTAGTGGCGAATCTAATCTCACTATACCATTTTTATGCCCATTCGCCTAAAAGTACAAATTTCGCGTTTATACTGTCAGATGAATGTAAAGGGTGATTTTTTAGCTATTATCATTTTGGCAACACTGGTTTAAACAGCTGACACACGTTTCGTGTTTTGTTTCACTGTCAAACATCTTCAGTTTGGTCTATAATTTAACCGTGAATCGTCTTACAAACGAACAACGCTTGCAAATTATTGAATTTTATTATCAAAATGCGTGCTCTGTTAAGAAATTTCATCGCGCGCTTCCATTTTATGATCAGTTTAATAGACCCACTGAAGCGGCTATTCGGGCTATTATGACTAAATTTCGCACCAAATTTACATAGTTGGACATTAAACCACCAACACGCTTACGTCGAGTGCGAACTGAAGAAAATATCGCAGCTGTATGACATTGGACTTTCCTTTCTTGTTCTTTGAATGAATTTGTAGGTTTTTTTGTTTTTCGTTTATTTTTGAATTTTATCATTATTGTGGATTTTTTTTTTTGCATTTTTTATAAAAATCGCAATAACTTTCCACATTTAAATGTGATGTAAAAACTTAAATATGGGGTTCTAGTCTTACAAAAGCCAATCAGAAACATCAGAAATTTTGGTCTTTCTATGGATAAATTAGGAGGAAAACTTCACATAAGATGTTACAATAAAACCGTGCGACATGATTTGCCTCCCAAGAACAAGATTAAATAGAAGTGAAACTATAGGTCATTAATAGGAAAACGCATACTCAGTTTTTTATTTCGTGGTCGTTTGTCTTTTTTACAGGACTTTTAACTTCCAAAGAATGTAAATGTTTCAATAATTTAGTTTCGTATTTTTGCGTTTCATACAATGACGATATGGGTATCAAATGAAAGAGAAGAACATCTACTAAATATACTTTAAATTTAATGCGGGTATCTAAGTTAATTTACCATTAACAACCATTTCAATGTTTCCCCTTTAAAAAGTTTATGTAGATTATTCATGTTTTAATTTTTAAGGGGGAAAGTTTTAAATGGTTGAATTTCTTTCTCAAAATTGGCTTTATATATAAGACTGGAACGTGTTTACGATGCAAATAACCCCATATTTCAGTTTTTACATAAAATTTAACCCATTGAGAATTAACATTATGAAAAAAATTGCGGCCCTTAATGGGTTAGAAAATTCTAAAAATTGCAATTGGTCATCAAGACCTCTACAACGAGCCCCTAAAAACATAAATCGAACTACAAATGTGGAAGTTATTGCGTTTTTTATAAGAATGAATTTTATTCAAGAAAAACTTGATTTATAGAGGTTATTTGAACGCTTCCAGCTCACGAACAGACACTGATAAAATAGAAATATTTTGGGAGAACACATAAAAAAAACAATCTTTTTTATTTTAGTCGGGAACGTCAACAACATTTTTTCCTTCCTCACAAAAGAAGCCACTCTAATATGATATACTGTAAAAACCTATGGAACAACCTGTTAACGTCTGTGGAACAGCATCTTCAAAAATCGATAATGTTACCTAAAAACAAGAAAAAAGGGCGTTAAGTTCGGCCGGACCGAACTTTATATACCCTCCACCATGGATTATATTCCACAGAGGCTGCCGATTTTCGTAGAAGTGCAGTAATATTACAGGAAAATATAAATGTTTTTAAACAAACCAAAACAAATACAAATATTGAATAAATAATTTTGTTAATAAATATAATATTCTAATTATTTCAAAACACGCTTCTAGGCAAGGCTAGCAATATCGAAATTTTATTTGAAATAAATAATCTTATATTTATATTTTCTAAAAGCTTGAATACCATAAATATTGTTAGATAGTGGGTGCTACAGTTGTTTGTATTTCCATTCTATTTTAATTCCAAAAGTACAAATTTTGAAACTCCATTATTTCAAGTACATAGTGCAAAATAACCTAAGTTCATGATTCAACCAGTTGGAAAAATCTTTTTATTTTGCATGTCTTGCAGTCAGAGGAATGTATACACCGAATTCCAAGATTCTTGCTGCGGCCATTTGATTGGTACCATTTATATCCCCTTTTTCGAAGTTTACCCCCTTAAGAGTACGACTTTCTAAAGTCTCTTTATTTTAAGTTTCTGCGCAATTAGAGGGATGTACATACCGCATTTCACCATTCTAGCTGTAGACGTTTAATTGGTACTATTTTTGTCCCTCTGTACCCATTGTATCCCTTGAAAGTCCAAATTTGAAAAAAAAAAACTTTTATTTTTCATGTCCACACAGTCAGAGGAATGCATACTCCGAATTTCATGACTCCAGCTGCGCTCATTTGTTTGGTACTATTTTTATCCCCTTTTTCCATTTCAAATCCAAAAAGTACGAATTTCGTAAAATCTGTTTATTTTGCACGTCTATGCAGTCAGAAAAATGTATACACCGAATTCTAAGATTCTAGCGGCAGCCATTTGGTTGGTACCATTTTTATCCCCTTTTTCTTTTTTATCCCATTAAGAGTACGACTTTAAAAAGTCCAAAATCTCTTTATTATACGTTTCTACACAATTAGAGGGATGTTCACACCGCATTTCATCATTGTAGCTGTAGTCGTTTAATTGGTACTATTTTCCCCTCTGTACCCATTGAATCCCTTGAAAGTCCAAATTTGGAAAAAAAAAATTTATTTTTCATGTCTACGCAGTCAGAGGAATGTATACTCCGAATTTCATGACTCTCATGCGCTCATATGTTTGGTACTATTTTGATCCCCTTTTTCCCTTTCAACCCCAAAAAGTACGAATTTCGAAAAATCTGCTTATTTTACGGGTCTACGCAATCAGAGGAATGTATATTCCGTATTTCATTATTCTAGGTGCAGGCGTTTGGTTGGTACCATTTTTATCCCTCTATTCCCATTTTACCCCTCAAAAGTACGAATTTGGAAAAAATAATTTTACGTTATTTAACGCCTCAAGTAGAGGAGTAGACAGTAGCTAGAAACACAATTTCGTGTTTCTAGCTATTGTCGTTTAATATGTACCATTTTTATCCCTGTTTTGCCCCATTTTACGAATACAAATCACTTTATGGTGCACGTTTTTGTTACCAATATCAAGTAAGTACAAGCAGACATATTGAAAAATTTGCTTAAATACTGTAAAATATTAGCGGATTTTATGGGTATTTCTTGTCCTTGTGAGGGAAAAAATTTTCCCTTTGGGCCGATTTCGCCCAGATTCAATCCCAGCCGATCTACGACTATAAGACGCATTTATGGAAACTTTGGATGTCCTCCCTTTATTTAGATGCTAGCGTGCTTTCAACAGACGGACAGAAGGACGGAAGGTCATGGCTAATTCGTATTAGAATTTCAAGAATATATATACATTATAGGGTCTCAGGTCGATATTTCAAGGTGTTACAAACGGAATGACAAAGTTAGTATACCCCCATCCCGGAGGTGGAAAGGAGGATTAAGAAGAAAAACTTCTTCACAGTTGTGGCAGCATAAAACACAAAAAATATATTTGAAATTGTCGTTCATCACTTTGGGGCCTTTTGAGTCGCTTTAAATTGTGGTTTCCCCACAGTGCATTTTAATAGAAAAATACACATCGTTACAAAAATATGAAAAATACTCAACTAACATTTTTTTGCAAATCGAGATATTTGGTTATTTTAACAAAACACAACAAGTTCGGTTATAATAAACAAAAATATCGGTTTGCAAAAAAATGTTAGTTGAGTCTTTTTCATATTTTTGTAACGATATCAACATTAAAATGATTTATCATTGGCCAAAAATTACGAATATGACAATAATTCCAGGCACAGTGTAAAAGGCCACAATGTCATGAGAACCCCATTTGCATGTGAGACTCAAACTGTCGTTTGTTTAAATGCTGCTGCTGCTGCCTAACGTCTGCATGTGATTTACGCCAAACGAATTGCAATCTATTGATCTCGGGGTGTGGCCACACTGCCAGCGATTTCAATACAATTTCAAAGCCATTGTTCTTGTTTTTCAGTTTTTTCGCAACAATAAAATATTAAAATTTTCCAACGCTTATGAATGGGATCTGAGCTTTTTTTTCTTAACAAAAAAGACTACAACGAACAATGTTAAATGCCAACTAAGTATAAATCACAAGGTTAATATCGACACCAATCGACTGAGAATTGGATCAATAAATCGGCGATAATCGTGCCGAACTTACATAAATAAATCTCATCTCATGTATGAGTCTGTGATGGTCCTTGTTGTGGTCTCACCAATAAAACTTTATCGATGTAATTATTATGTTTTGATATTTATTGGAAAACTTTTCCCATGCACCGAACATGCTAAACAATTATGGCCTAAACCAAACCTAGGGGAAAAGAAGAAAAAACACACACGCACACACTCCCTCCCGCAAAAGACACAAACTTTTCTTATGAATTTCGGTTGTGACTGGAAAACGAAAAAAAACAAACAACAGCCGCAGCAGCAGCATCTGAGAAAAAACTTAAAGTGTCTGCCTTCTGCCTGCTCCTGCTGCTGGCAGAGCGTACGTCAACTGACTATGTTTTGGAGGAGTTCGACTACTTGTGATGGTGTTGGTGACAAAAGACAATGTGAACAACCTAATGCTGCATTGTCTTCATTATCCCCTCTGCCCCGCCAACACCACTCCTGGTTAGAAACTTCTTCTGCTGACATCAAAGGAAACAACTACACTTGCCTGTGTTGCAGTCTCAAGATGCCGAACATTCGCTCATTCTTACATAGCTGGAAACTAAATACACCATTTCCAATTGATATTAAGAAAATGGAAATTATTATGGAAAATTTTCATTTGTTAAAGAACTAGTAAATCAAAAAAATTTTTTTTTTCAAATCCATGCTTTATGCAAGCAGAATTCTATTGGGCCTAGAAATTCTTTTTTAGTTATCTTTTGTAGAAGGAAAAATTACTGCGTTATCAGGAGCAGAAATAATAGATTTTTAATTTGTGGTTTGTATGGGAGGTACCACGCCCCTTTGTCCATTCCCGCTCATATTTGCAGCAGCACTTAAAAAATGCACACCAAACCGACGTACCAAATTTTGTTCAAATACCGTTATCAGGAGCAGAACTAATAGATTTTTAATTTGTGGTTTGTATGGGAGGTACCACGCCCCTTTGTACAATCCCGCCCATATTTGCAGCAGCACTTACAACATGCACACCAAACCGACGTACCAAATTTTGTTCAAATACCGTTATCAGGAGCAGAAATAATAGATTTTTAATTTGTGGTTTGTATGGGAGGTACCACGCCCCTTTGTCCAATTGGTCTAATTTTTCCATTTCCTTGTATTGTCATCGAAAATGATTAAGTGTGCAAAATTTGAGCAAAATTGGTTGAGAAAAAAGCTTTCAAAAATTGATTTCAAATTTTGTGGCACACAAACATATATAGAAAGTAACCTTATATAAAGCATGGAAAAATAGCTTGAAATATGGAGCTTCTGCCAATCAATGAGCTTTGCGTATTATAACTTTTGCACTCACTGAATGGGACCTATTGCCAAGGACTGGCTCCGCACGGCCTAAACAATTTTAAAGAGACTCTAAAAGGACGTTTTCTCATAGAATATGAGGAAGTAGGCTGATTTTAAGGCCATGTTCGATTTGAAAGTTGAAAACTTAATAATGAAATAGTCGTTCCGTTTCCAAAATTAAAATGTTTGTTGATGTATTTTTTTTTGTAAGAAGCAAAGACACTTTCAAAAGAAAATTAAACAAGTAAGGAAAGACTAAAGTCGGGCGGAGCCGACTATATGATACACTCCACTTTCTATCCTATTACAATTCAATTCTGTAAAAAAGTGAAATCGGGAAGGATTTTTGTATCCTGTAAAAGTATGTGTTTGACAAAAAAAGTTTAAACCGGAAAGGACATCTGCATGGGGGTATAATGAAACATGGAACGATGTGAACCGCATTCACTATATATGCTTATAGATGAAATATAATAAGTAAAGTTTGGCCAAAATCGGTTAAACATTTGGGAGCAACATTTGTATATATATAAAACAAGTAAGGAAAGGCTAAAGTCGGGCGGGGCCGACTCTATGATACACTCCACTTTCAATCCGAATACAATTTAATTCGGTGAAAAAGTGAAAACGGGAAGGATTTTCGTATCCTGTAAATGTATGTGTTTGACAAAAAATGTTAAATCGGAAAGGACATTTGTATGCGGGTATATTGAAATCTGGAACGAAATAGGTGAAATATAATATGTATAGTTTGGACAAAATCGGTTAAACATTTGGGAGCAACATTTGTATTTGCGCTATATCTAAATCTGAACCGATCTTAGCCACTTTCACCATAGGTTTTTTACTTGGAGTATAAGCTGTTGTGCCAAATTTAAAGAAAATCGAGTACAATATGTGGTTTCTAAAGCGGCAAAAGTAAAACCGGGAGCCACATTTGTTTGGGAGCTATATCTAAATCTGAACCGATCTTACCCACTTTCTGCATAGGTGTTTCTAGTTGGATTATAAGATGTTGTGCCAAATTTAAAAAAAATCGGGTACAATATGTCGTTTCTAGAGCGGAAAATGTCAAATCGGGAGCGACATTTGTATGGGGGCTACATCTAAATCTGAACCGATCTTATCCAATTTTTGCATAGGTGTTTCTAGTTGGATTATAAGATGTTGTGCCAAATTTAAAGAAAATTGGGTACAATATGTGGAAAATGTCAAATCGGGAGCGACATTTGTATGGGGGCTATATCTAAATCTGAACCGATATTACCGACTTTCAGCATAGGTGTTTCTAGTTGGATTGTAAGATGTTGTGCCAAATTTAAAGAAAATCGGGTACAATATGTCGTTTCTAGAGCGGAAAATGTAAAATCGGGAGCGACATTTGTATGGGGGCTATATCTAAATCTGAACCGATCTTATCAAATTTTTGCATAGGTGTTTCTAGTTGGATTATAAGATGTTGTGCCAAATTTAAAGAAAATTGGGTACAATATGTGGTTTCTAGAGCGGAAAATGTCAAATCGGGAGCGACATTTGTATGGGGGCAATATCTAAATCTGAACCGATTTACCTCAAATTAAATAGCGTTCGTCCTTGATCCATAAAACTTACTTGTGCCAATTTTTGTGAAGATCGGACTATAATTGCGACCTGTAATTTGATTACAACAATAGATGGACAGACAGACAGACGGACAGACGGACATTGCTAAATCGACTCAGAAAGTGATTCTAAGCCGATCTGTATAATAAACGATGGGTCTAACTCGTTTCCTTTTGGGTGTTACAAACAAATGCACAAAGACATAATACTCTCGTGGAGTGTATAAAAAGTTATGTGCGGAAATTAAAAAAAATTGTATGCGCTTCAATGCAAACTAGAGTTCGACCGATTAATCGGCTTCAGCCTTCGTCCAAAAACCGGTAATCGACCACTAATCGGCCTTCGGCCACAAAAAGGCCGATAAGCCAAATATTTAGGATTATCAATAAAAAAAGTCGATTCATTATAGTTTTTTTTACAATTTTCTAGTGGTATAAATAGTAAATATTCGCCGTTATTGAAGCCAGTTCAACATTGTGGCTAGGATATAATTTTTTCGACTGAGTATTCCGTCACTTGAAATGCAAAATGACGAAACCCACATTTTCATAAGTTTTCAGGAGAAGTAAAAAACGGCCAATCATAACGTTGTTATTGTATTCATAAATTCTATATTTTTGGACGTTGTTGTAGTTGTTAATGCTAAATTAAAACAGATAAAAGTTTGCAATTTGAAGTATGAATGCCAGAGATAAGTCAAAGCTTAACATTCATTTTTTTGAGGTACTACGTTATGCTCCTGTGAAAGCGGAAATTAATTTCGTACTTTTATTCGAATGACTATCCCACAAAATTTAATTGCATCCCAACGATTTAGTAAACTAGATATAATTTCCATTCGCATGTTTATTAGACAATTCGTTTTTCCAAATTTCAAAAAAATAAAAAACACATTAATTATTATAGACCCACTTTCACCCAAGGCTCAAAATTTACAGAATACATAGATGTTTAAATAAAAAAATCGAGAAGAGAAAATCGAAGAGTATAAACAATTAATCTTCAATACTTTTTTGTGAAAAGTGCTTCAAAAAAACTAAAATATAAAAAAACAAGTAAGGAAAGGCCAAAGTCGGGCGGGGCCGACTATATGATACACTCCACTTTCTATCCGAATACAATTCAATTCAGACGGGAAGAATTTTTGTATGTATCCTAATCATAGGCTAATATGACCTGGTCCAATTTACAAATATTCAAGAAGAATTGTTGTATAAGTATATAAGTTCTTTCAGTTCAAGTATAACGTGTTATGTTCACTTTAAAGAAATTCGGTGAAAATACGTTGTTTCTGGGCGGAAAAAGTAAATCCGAGAGTGAGAGTGGGTGTTTCTAGTTGAAATCTATATATATATAAAAGAGTTGCATTACTGACTGACTTATCATTGACCAGCCCCCAGACCAAACGGCTGAAGCCAGGGTCATGAAATTTTCAGGGTAGTTCCCAAATATGACGTAGACGTCGACTAAGAAAGGGTTTTACGAAATTCGTACTTTTAGGGGGTAAAATGGTCCAAAAAGGGATAAACATCGAACTAGATAGCTAGAATCATGAAATTCGGTGAGTTCCTTGCAATGAAAGGGATACAAATTGTACCAACTAAATTATTATAGTTAGAATCGTGAAATTCGGCGTGTACATTTCTCCGACCATGTAGGCGCGCAACATAAATGGATTTTTCGAAATTTGTACATTTAAGGGATGAGAGGGGCAAAAAGGGATAAAAATGGTACCAACTTTAGTATTACAGCAAGAATCGTGAAATTTAGTGTGTAAATTCCTCTGACCATATAGAATCGAATAGAATAGAATAGAATAGGTCGCGCGGGACGAAAAGGGATAAAAATGCTGTACAATCCTTTAATTACGTAAACGCGGACATAAATGGATATTTCAAAATTTGTACTTAAAAGGGGGATACGGGACAACAAGGAATAAATGTGTTACCAAATAAAGTACATATTTTTAGGGGAAGCAAAAACACATGTTACCTATAGTGGTTTTCCATAATGTGTACTTTTTGGGAAAGAAGTGCAAAAAGTTATAAACTGACTGGCTGAAT
The DNA here is from genome assembly GCA_947397865.1 of Polietes domitor. Lineage (NCBI taxonomy): Eukaryota > Metazoa > Arthropoda > Insecta > Diptera > Muscidae > Polietes > Polietes domitor. The sequence goes on from OX377620.1 coordinate 12,398,006, forward strand.
CTAGAAACATGAGATCGAGGTTATGGTTGTAATATTTTGTTCAAAACTTGGTAGAAAATTATACATACGAAGTAGTTCAGCTAAAATAGTGCATATCGATAAGCACATTACTTTGACTGTGTGTGAATTCTAGCTAATAGGAGGTTTCCAAATTACTATTACTATACTATATCTATATGCACCAAAAGAAAATTAAATAAATACTATCCAAAAACAGAGACGGATAACAAATAAGTGGCTTTTTCGCGTGCGAAGCAGCGGGTACTGCTAGTATAAGATATTTTGCAAGATTTGAAAAATATATGTTAAAATATGAGGTTTTTAGAGTGAAAAAAGTGAAATCGGAAGTGAAATTGCTATGGTAGCTATATATAAATATTATATATATTGTGTGGTAGCTATATATAAATCTGAACCGATCTGACCCATTCGCACCATGGCTGTTTCTAGTACAAATATAAGATAATTCGTCTAATTTGAAGAAGAGCTGTTAAAATATGTGGTTTCTAGAGCAGAAGAAGTCAAATCGGGAGCGAAATTTGAATGGGAGCTATATATAAATATGAACCGATCTGACCTATTTGCACCGTAGGTGTTCCTAGTTTAAATATAAGATGTTTTGCCAAATCTGATATAATATTTGGTTTCTAGAGCGGAAAAGTCAAATCGGGAGTGATATTCGTATGGGGGCTATATCTAAATCTGAAAAGATTTGGTCATTTTGTTGGTATCATTTTTACCGCAGATAGAGCCATGGAATTCGGTGTATACATTCTCTGACTGCATAGACGAGCAAAATAAAAAAATTCCAAATTCGTACTCTTATATTTACTTTTTGAATTGACTTATTATTTCGATAATATATCGTATAAACGTATTGGTAGCCTTGCCTTATAAGCGTGATTTGAAACAAAATGTGTTTTCAATATTTTTATTTGATTTAGTTTGTTAACACTTCTACGAAAATCGACAGCCTCGTGGAATGCAATCCATGGTTGAGGGTAAATAAAATTTAGCATGGCCGAAAGGAAATAATAATAAAAAACTGAGTATGCAGTTTTGCTATTAATGACCTATGTTTGCATGGACAAATTTAATATCGTTTTTCAGTTTAGGACGTTCTTTTCTTGGTTTCGTACGAGCGACAACATACTTTTGTAATATTTAAAATGAAAAAAAAAAATAATAATCTGGGCCAAACACAAATTTAGCACATTTGAGTAAAGTTGATATTTTGTATTTCTTTTTGAGTTTAAAAAAATTGAATTTAAGAATTTTTGAGTTTAAAGAATTGAATGGTGCATTGAGGCGCAGCGTCAGGTTAGTATGCAATTAAACCCCAATGCAAACATTCTAAATTGATCCAGACAGATTGTGTGCAATGTACTATGCCATATTCAAAATGCCATATTCAATTCGCACAATATCCTACGCCGAGAAACACAACCCATAAACAGGATTCTTTAATTTATAGAACTCCGTAATAGCCTTGTCACACTGCAGGGGAAATCTAGTTTAATTAGATTTCGAGCCAAATCGACCTCAAATCTTGTAATTTTTCCATATAAAATTTAAAATCGATCAGCTGTTCGATTTTTTAGAAATCCACCTCGAAATCTAATGTTTAGAGACGCAAAAATAAAATAAAAATTGAAAAATTGATGGTTATGTGTCTTAACTATAGGATAACAAGAAGAAGAATTTAACATTTATTTCTAATTTCTCTGTCAATTCAAAAATGGAACAAAATTAATAATAAATGTGAAATATTTAATAGTGTTTGCTAAATTCAATTAGTTGAATTAAATTTTCAGGAAAAAAACGGCGTTATATGGAGAAATCAAAATGGACTCCAGACCAGGAATGTGTTCTGTTAGCTCAATAGGAGGACAGTATAAACGGACACAAATGAAATAATGGCAGAGGAGGATCACCATCAAAATGGAAATATTATCAAAAAGTGCATTCCATAATAGGATGGAAGAAAGCATAGAGGTCAATAGCGAACAGTTAAACAATAGCAAACTATAGTAATAGTATTGCAGGTTTCTCTGCAAAAATATAATTTGAAGAATTTTGTTCCTTTTCAGACGGATAGTCTGCACTGCAGTTTCTTTTTCCTTATTCGAATAAAAATTAATTGTACAAATAGTGGTTGTTTATTGGTATTGATATAAATCATTATTTGTTAATGGCATGAACACACATTATAATAAATCAAAAATACAATTTAAATTTCATAGCAAATAGACTTTCAATCAATTAAGGACGGGCATTGGTATACTTCAGCATATTCACATTCATCTGCTCTAATAGGTTGAAATGATGTCCAATCTGTGTGTTGGTCTTCTCTGAACTGACCATCGGCAGATCATTGTAGCGCCATGCTATAACAGATCCATTTAGAAGCTCAACTGTGTTTCGACAAAATTTGACAAACTTGGATGCATTGTTTAACATAATCAAAAAATGACATACAGAGTTGAATTTCATTTGTTCAGGAGCATTTAGAATTATTTTTTTCAATTTGTGCTAAATTTCTGTCCACTCACTTTTCGTATTATTTGTACTTTTGATGGAATAAAACTTAAGTGCAACAAAAGAACTGAACAGAACCAATGTTATATGGTCATCTTATCGCACGTAATATTTTAGAAAAATAAAATAAAAAAAAACATAAAAAGAAGATGGAATATTTGCTTTATAAAGTTAAATGTGCTGAATGTGCTAAATTCGTATCTACCGCTGTAAATAATTTTATTAATTTTTGTCAATATTATTACAATTATGAATCGGTTGCGAAGATATTTTGCTTAGTGATAGATGGTGCTCTTGAATACGTTCGAAAATGGTCAAACATTACCTCAATTACTTTAATAGCCTTTTCAGATGGCATGTGCCTCTTTTCACTTAGCCATAAAATGGATAATATTTTTCAAAAATATGAAAGCTTAGCAAAGCTATGGCCACCCCTTTCGACTTTTGAATGTCAAACTTTTCATATTTCTGCTCGTTTGTTATTTTCCATAAGCAATTTAAATTTTCTAGAAATTAAAATTAATAAACTCAGAATTTGTAGTCTCTGAATTGAAATTTATCTCGAAATGGTGTAGTATTTTGTAGGCGAATACATGCGACAAATAATACGATCATGCATACATATATACGAGTCGCATACATGAGAATGAATGTATATACGACGTATATATGCACCCATAAGTACCAGTATTATCTACAAAATGTTGTAAACAACATGCTGCCATTACTTCTATATATACATATATATGAACATACTCGTAACTTACACATGGCTGTGCACATATTTTGTTCTTAGCAAGCGTGTGGCCAAACTATTGCAAGGCACTTTTCGAATGTTGGGTAGGGATTTGTGTGACTTTAGGCCATCGCCAAAATGCATCAGCCTACACAACGTCTATTTTTGTTACCCTACAAAATTAATACAAGTTTTAATACTGAGACTTGATATATGATCAACAGAAGTAGATTGACAGAACATAGTGAAAAAAGAAGTCACTTTAAATTATCGATTTAAATGATAACATGTCATTTGTAATTAAATTTCAATTGTATAAAATAAATGCAACAAAAAAATTCTTAAGGCCCATGTATAATAGTTAGTTCCTAGACTGTTCCTAAACCACTGTTTTTAAATGTTGAGAAATTCGCAACATTGGTAACCATCATAAGTATCTTCATCTTCTTCCCAGCGCGTTTGAAGATTGCGAACATCCAGCACATCCCTAAAAAAGGTGAGGCTAATAACCCTGCTAACTATCGACCGATCGCGATTTGCTCAGCGCTCTCGAAGGTTATGGAGAGTATGGTTAACCACCATCTTGTGAGGTATTTAGAAACTAATGACTTACTTAACGATCGACAGTATGGCTTCCGTAGGAATCGATCTACGGGAGACCTGATGACACTGCTATCCGAAAAGTGGAATCGATCTACCAGCCAGCTTGGAGAAAGTAAGGTCGTTGCTCTAGATATCTCCAAGGCCTTTGATAGAGTTTGGCACGGCGCACTCTTATCAAAGCTAATCGCTTTTGGTGTTGGTAGTGACTTCTCTCGATTTATATCGAGCTTCCTCAGAGATCGCACTATACGTGTTGTTGTAGATGGGTTCTCATCCGACGAGCATAGGTTAACCGCAGGAGTACCACAGGGCTCTGTCCTTTCCCCCTCCCTTTTTCGTATTTTCATCGACGACCTCTTGGATCGGACTTCGAATCCAATATACTCATTCGCGGATGACAGCAACCTCTGTCATTCATACTCATTCGATCATAGACCAAGTCGTCAAGAAATTGAGGATAAAAGGCGATTGATGGATGAGTCACTTAGCCAGGATTTGATGGCCATTTCTGAATGGGGTCGAGAGAATAGAGTAGATTTTAATGCACGTAAGACCCAGTGCTCCTTGTTGTCTCACAAGCGATTCACTGATCCAACGGTGTCGTCGATTTTAATGAACGATATAAATATTGAGCAATAAGATACTCTCGATGTTCTTGGCATGAAAATACAACGTGATGTTCGTTGGACAAAACATGTATTCGATGTGTCGAGAGAAGCATTCAAATGTTTAGGCTTTTTAAAAAGAGAAATATTTCACATCCTCTGATCTTCTCAATATCTACACTACACTACATCAGACCAAAGATGGAATACAACTCCCATATATGGTCGGGTGCTCCAGCTTCATCACTGGAGCTACTTGACTGTGTCCAGAGGAGGGCGATGGTGTTGATAGGCGACGGTAGGATATCTAATTCGATTGTCTCCCTTGAACACCGTCGTAATGTTGGTTGTGTGTCATTGTTCTATCGATACTTTCATGGTGTTTGTTCTTCGGAAATTCGTGATCTTATACCGCCCGTGAGAACGTTCGGTAGAGATACGCGGCTCTCCAGGAACGCTCACCCATTTGTTGTCGATTGGACAACTGGCCGCACTACAAATTACAGAATAAATTCGTTTTTCGCCCGTACTATACGTATGTGGAATCGACTTCCGGCAAATATCTTTCCCCCCAATTACGACATTCAGAGATTCAAAACTGATGTCAACAGACACTACTGCCTCTTTCCTCCTTCCAATACCATATCTTCCTTCCACCAACGCAATGCACTGCATTTATAGTGGACACCCCTGAGTGTTGGTTCAGTGAAAAAAAAACCTAGGCAGTGTAGAGTATATACCGTTCGGTTTAGCCCTCCGTATTCAGGAAACCCTACAAGTAGCATCTTCCGTCTATGAATATTAAGTGCATCTCAGTCTGTGAACATATATTCAAACGTATGTATGTTTGTATATTTTAAGACTAAGTACTTGATGTTCTTTGCAGTTATGCTGTCGATGCTGACTGCCTCCTGCGCCTCCTTGCCAGAGGACACTTTGCCAAAGCCCAACAAAACAAGTCATTTGTTCTATTTGTACTGCCATTAAAGAAGAGTTACGACTGCATTGCAACAATCTGCTGTTGTTGTTCGTTCGGTTGTTGCACAAAAATTTAATTTTCAGCTAATTTCTTATCATGGCAACGACATACGACATTTGCTGCCACCTAGTGCAGCAGGGAGGGGGTGATGTAAATGGTGCTGTGATGACAGTGCTGGAGGAGGGATGGGGAAGGTCGTTGACTACAATCAAGCAATCAAGCCAGTAATGCTGCCAAAAACATTGCAATGCATTTTTTAAGATAACATCATGAAAGGAATTTCATGTCATTCATTTGCTAATATCCTTTTGTTGTGAATGACAACATCTTGTCATGACGATTAAATGGGCAAATTTAGAGGTGCCAATAAAGTGAGGAATTTGATTGTTGATTGTTCGGCTTTGTGGAGGTGGAGTTTTATTTAAATTGCTTTGGGAAGGGACGCTTAATAGGAAAATAAGTTTATAAAGGGTGATTTTTTAAAAGCTATGGGAAAGTTTTTCAAAGAAAAACACATAAAATTCAGAAAAATGCATGAAATCTTTATTTGAATCGATAGTACGGTCTATATAATATAATGTTTGAAGATTATTTCATGCAAATGTTGACCTTGACTGAGCCTCAAATGATCCATCCGCCTAGTCCAATTTTGGTATTTCCACGTTTTTGAGTAACAGAGGCCCAATTGCGTCGAACGGCGACGAATCAATAATTGATGGTCATCATTAACACTGGCCGATACAGCTGCGATATTTTCTTCAGTTCGCACTCTACGTAAGCGTGTTGGTGGTTTAATGTCCAACAATGTAAATTTGGTGCGAAATTTAATCACGAATAGCCGCTTCAGTGGGTCGATTAAACTGACCATGAAATGGAAGCGCGCGCGATGAACTTTCTTAACAGAGCACGCATTTTGATAATAAAATTCAATAATTTGAAAGCGTTGTTCGTTTGTAAGACGATTCATGGTTAAATTATAGACCAAACTGAAGATGTTTGACAGTGAAACAAAACACGTCAGCTGTTTAAACCAGCGTTGCCAAAAAGAAAATAGCTAAAAAATCACCCTTTAGAACAATATAGCACTGTGTGACAGAAATTAAATAATTTCTTCAGTAAACACTTCTAAGGACATTATGGAGTGTCTTACTATTATAGGGTGGGCCATTTAACATTTTAAAATTGAACTACCGATTACTTTGACTATGAATGGTAGATAAACATGCCTTTTATTTATATTTTTAGTTTTATGTTCGACATTTGCAAGTGGGACGCTATACGCTCGAAGAGAATTGGGATATATTAAAAACATACTTCCAAAATAGTGAGTCTTTAACGCAAACTGTAAGAAATTTTCGTGGAAAATTGTAGTGCTTTCAGATGAAGCTCATTTTCATCTCGATGGCTATGTCACTAAGCAAAATTGGCGCATATGGGGTTCACGTGACTATTGAGAAGCCAATGCATCCCCAACAAGTCACTGTTTGGTGTGAATTTTCGGGCTGACGGGCCATCATTGGGCCATCTACTGAAAATTGAGTTGATCGGATGACGAGCCAGTCGTGGAGGTATACTAACTTTGTCATTCCGTTTGTAACACCTTGAAATATCGATCTGAGACCCTGTAAATTATATATATTTTTGATCATCATAAAATTCCAAGACGATCTGGTCATGTCCATCCATCCGTATGTCCGTCTATTGAAAGCACGCTATCATCTAAACGAAACGAGCTAGCACGTCCAAATTTACCATAATTGCGTCTTATAGTCGTAGATCGGTTGGGATTATAACTAGGCGAAATCGACGCAAAGGGAAAATTTTTTTCCCTCAAGATGACTGAAAAGACCCATATTTAATATTAATATGTCTGCTTGTACTACAACAGAAACGTGCAGCATAAAGTGATTCTTATTCGTAGAGGGTGAAACGGGGCGAAAAGGGATAAAAATGGTATCTATCAAACGACAACAGCTAGAAACACGAAATTGTACATTCCTCCAATTGAGTAGATATATAAAGTACTTTTAAGAGGAAAAATGGGAATGGAGGGATAAAAATTGTGCCAATCAAGCGGCTGCGTCTAAAATAATGAAATTCGTTGTATACATTCCTCTGATTGCGTAGACACGTAAAATAAATGGATTTTTCGAAATTCATACTTTTGGGGTTAAAATGGAAAAAGGGGATAAAAATTGTACCACCCAAATAGGCGCAGCTAGAATCATAAAATTCGGTGTATACATTTCTCCGATTGCGTAGACACGAAAAATAAAACGGTTTCTTCACATTCGTACTTTCAAGGGATACAATGGGAACATAGGGATAAAAATGCTACCAACTAAACGGCTACAGCCAGAAAGATGAAATTCGGTGTGCATATCCTAGGGATGTCAAAACTGAAAACGAAAACCGGTGTTAACTCCGACACCGTCAACCGGATTTTTTAAAAATTGGCATTTTCGACAAACCGGGGAAACCGGTGTTTTCATGTCAGTTAACCAGTTTTTAAATTACAAAACATTTTTCGTGGATATATTCCACAATAAAAATACACAAGAAAATCATGACTCTCACATGATTTGTTTAATGGCTGCGAATATAAACTGAACTGACCTCTTAATACCACAGATTTAAAATTTTCCCAAATTTAGTTTAAGTTATTTTTTTGTTTGTATTTTTGGTCTGTAATCAATATTTGATTTGAACTGTGATATTGTCCCGGCTCAAGACCATTTTGCATCTATATTTAATAGAATGCAAATTTATTTACAAATGGCATGGTGATATTTATTACTTGGCTGCAGACTACCACTATCATGATTTCCACCATGTTAACGGTTTTTTCAAGTGGCTTCGCAGCGACTTTTCAACATCAAACCCGGCCTCTATAAGGAGATGATTCTCACAAACGAACGAGAAGCACAACTCACTTGCCGAAGATGCGTTTAAGAAATCGCACCAAGTAATAAAGTACGCATGCCTGTATGTATATATGCGGGTATAGTTACCCAGCAATACTTCTGCCGTGCCAACGCTCATTGGTTTTAGTTTTTTCGTTTTTTTTTGTCTGTAATCAATATTTGATTTGAACTGAGATATTGTCCTGGCTCAATATTTAAATATTGAACAAGCAGCTATATTTAAATATTGATTTGTGGCGTTGAAAAAACCAAGTAGGATATCAAATAGCTTCGTTTGGACCTTTATGTGTAACATCGAATCCATTGACTGTTATTGCTATTTTTTTATTGGTTTATACCTAAAGGAATCATGTCTTATTCGATCCAGCATTAATATCGTCTAATAATATCGGAAATCTAATTGAGCGCGAAATTAAAACATATCACTCTGGCAGTAAAAAGAAGAGATTCGAGAGCATTGATGAGGGTAGAAAAGATACGAAATGTGTGTTTAATAATATTATTAACAGCGGATTTTGTGAACACCTCCTGTATATTTCCATCAACAAATTAGTGTTCGAATAGATGAATTTGAAAATGACATTTATAAGCACATATGACTCATATTGAATTCTGTCAGCATCGCTGATTGAGACATAATGCTTATTTGCATACTTGTTAGTGCAAATTTTTGATAAGATAGCATATCATTTTCTAACGTATTTCTTGTGGTGCCCCAAATTTAAATAAATAAAATCGTTAATTTTTGTGTTCAATAATCTCAAAAAAGTTTAAAAATAATATAAAATGTTCCATTTTAGCTTATATATAAAAAAACGGTTTGACCAGTTTCACCGATTTTTTTTTAATTTTAAAAACCGAAACCCGGTTTTTTAAATTGTAAAACCGCTTTCCCGAAGATGACCGGGTTTTTGACATCCCTAGTACATCTCTCTTATTGAATAAATAAAATAAAGAGATTCTAGAAAGTCGTACTTTTAAGGGGGTAAAATGGGGATGGAAATTTTACCAACCAAATGGCCGCAGTAGAATCACGGAATTCGGTGTATACATTCCTCTGGCAAAAATAAGACACGCAAAAATGAAAAGATTTTTCCAAATTCGTACTTTTTTGCTTTTACGGCAAAAATTGGATGAATCATGAAGTTAGGTTATCTTGCACTGTGAACGTAAGAGATAATGGATTTTGATTTATTTATTTCAACTTGTAATTCAAAGCCATCGGGCCAATTTAAAACAAATTACAAAATGCTTATATAATACTTTTTTAACATGGCTAAAAAATTGAATTAAAATATGATGGAAATCCAACCAACTGTAGCACCCGGTATCTACCAACATTTATGGTATTTAAGCTTTTTTGAATATTGCTGCCTTATAATGTATAAACATATTGGTAGCCTTGTCTGATAAGCGTTATAAAATTACTTTTTCAATATTTTTATTTGTTTTGGTTTGGCTATATTAAAAAATTAACATTTTCCTGTAATGTTACTGCACTTATACGAAAATCGATAGTCTTGGTGGAATGCAATCCATGGTGGAGGGTATATAAAGTTCGGCCCGGCCGAAATTAACGCCGTCTTTACTTGTTTTATATAGAAGATTCTAATTTAAAATGTTACATGACCCAGCCTATAATATATTAAACATCCATGGTGCTAAATGGGTAAAATCGGTTCAGATTTATATATAGCTCCCATAGGAATTTCGCTCCCAATTTGACTTTTCCGCTCTAGAAACCGCACATTTTATTAGGTTGTCTTCAAAATTGGCAAAACATCTTATATTTAATCTAGGAACACCTATGGTGAAAATAGTTCAGATTTATATTTAGCTCCCATTCAAATTTCGCTCCCGATTTGACTTTTTCTGCTCTTGAAACTACATATTTTAAGAGATCTTCATCAAATTTGGCAAAATATCTTATGTTTCCACTAGAAGCATCCATGGCGAAAATGGGTCAGATTTATATATAGCTCCCATAGAAATTTCGCTCCCTGCTTGACTTTTTCCGACCCAGAAACCACGTATTTTCAGAGAATCTTCAAATTGAGCATAACACGTTATACTTGAATTGGAAGAACCTATTATGTAAGTGGGACACATCATTCCTTATTTGGATATAGGCCCGATACAAATAATCTTCTCGATTTGACAAAATGGGTCAGGTCATATTAGCCTATGATTAAGCACCATACAAAAATTGTTCTCGTTTTCAATTTTTTATCGAATTGAATTGTATTCGGATAGAAAGTGGAGTGTATCATATAGTCTGTCCCGCCCGACGTTTGCTTGTTTTCAAATTGCCTTATGGAAAATTTTATTTTTGTGTTGTCATTTATTTTGGTTCAAGACCAAAGGTTGTGCTGAAGTCTTCAGTAGAACCCAAAATTAGCAAAAATGCAAAGTGGGACCTTTATTGTTGCAGCTAAAAGTTGACTGCGCAGTTTCGATGGGCGCTACCCCATCATGTATGTCTTAAATCAGGGTTCATCTTAGTACCAGCGGTCACATATGACAAATGAGAAGCGCTGATAAACAAAATATTCCACCGAACTAAGTCGACACACTAAAAATCTCACTTTGCCAATTCAATGTTATGCATGTGCTCGCAACAATGCAAAGGTTGTTGTTGTATGGTATGTCCCGTCTTCACTGTACCTCGTGTGTATTGTTGTTGTTTGTATGGATATATGCTGAAGACTTCAGCACAACCTTTGATCTTGAACCAAAATAAATAACAACACATACAACATAACAGACCAACAATACACACAAACAACAATTTTTTTTTTTCTGAAAAGTAAGAAATAGTAGCTTTATTCACCTTTAGATAAATAAAAATTTTAGTTTTTTTTGGTCTGTAATCAATATTTGATTTGAACTGGGATATTGTCTAGAATGCAAATTTATTTACAAATGGCATGTTTCAACATCAAACCCGGCCTATTTAAGGAAATGATTATCACAAACGAAAAGTCGCTGCGGAGTCACCTGAACGGAACCTTTGACAGGGTGGAAATCATGATAGTGGTAGTCTGCAGCCAAGTAATGCCATTTGTAAATAAATTTGCAGTCTATTAAATATAGATGCAAAATGGTCTTGAGCCAGGACAATATCCCAGTTCAAATCAAAAATAGAAATTTTCAAAATTTCATTTAAATCGGAAAATTTATGTTCGGTTTCACATGGAAACCGTGTCGTACGGTGTAATCATACGAGTTTAATCTTTAATGATAGTATTCTTGAAATACATACATCAATTTCTTTTACCAGTGGCTCTGCTTTAGAGCCGCTAATAAAAACAATTGTGTCCTAAGGAATTGCCAGATTGCCCGCAAGAGTTATCCACAGAAAATCCAAAGTTTATGTTTATATCACCCACGCACGCATACACATCATAAAGCAGGGCCGTGCGCAGGGGGGGGGTTTTGGGGATTCAAACCCCCCCCAGAGAGGTTTCGAACATATACTTTTTAAAACCTTCTAGACTTTCTGAAGCAATAAAATATAGAATATTTAAGATTTTTTTAAAATAACTCGTCTGAAATGGTAATTTTGCAGTAAAATCATGAAAACACGAAAATTACATAGAAAAATCGTGGACACTTTCATGAATTTCGGACAAAGGTTATGAAAAATACAAACAAACTAAACGAATTGTGCCAATTTCAAGATTGTGTAGTGTTAATTTCGGTAATGGACACCCAATTATTCGGAAATTTTTCATTTTTATTAACCGATACCACTTCTTGACATTCGGCTAGAGCTATATCTTATGCACTTTTAATTGTATACTGCAATAAAAGTTTGGAAATTTAATAACAAAATCGTTTAGTAATATTAAAAAAAGTGTAGATAAGAATCATAATGAAATCTAAAATATTCTTAATGAAAACAAATATTTTGTTTGATGCTTATAGAGCGCTAGAGCGATATAACATTTGCGATTGGACATTTTTATGGAGCTGTATCTAAATATGAACCGTGTGATGTGTCCTATTTTCATCACAGATGCAACAACAACGGTTTCTGTTACTTCCAATGTTTTGGGAGTTTGCAATTATAATACAAATCCATTTCAACAAATGAAGAAATGAGTTTTAACTTACTAAAATTTTTGTTATATTTATCACTTATGTAAAAATATTTTTCAGAGTTAGTATTTTTGTGTACATATGTAACAAGTATTATTCGAAAGAGAAACAACAAATTCAGTAACTTGGTTCTACGTAGGAAAACGAATCTCTAAAATACCAGTTATTTGGTTTTATGGAATTAAAATTTCTAGTTGTTTCTTCTTGCATTTCATCGAATACAAAAAACTGTATTTGTTAATATATTAACATATTTAAGATTATAAAAATGAAGAAACATTTCCAAATATTTTTATTTAATCGGAATATGCGTATAAAGATTAAACATCCTGTTACTCATGTCCTGTACAAATTAAAAACCCCAAAACTCTTTAGACATCCTATTTAAACCCATACTTTGTCAAAAAGCATATCCAATTTTCTGCATTTATCATAGAAAAATGCGGGACTGAAGTTTATCGCCGAGGAATTTGATCGTTTTTTTGTGTAATATTTCTTCAAAATATATATCGAGGGCTTATATTCAAAAGTGGATATGAACCATTTTCTCGAAAATGAGTTTTTGATGCCATACTATTCTCAGATTTGGATGTCATCTGGAAAATTTGGAAAAGATTTTTTCTAAAGCCATTTTTTTAATTTTCTGATTTGGCTATCCTCTCGCACGTTAGTTTGTTACTGCATAAGTGGCAATGAACATAAAAATAATAGAATCAAAATATATCAACAATGGAGAGCATAAAACCGAAGGTTATAATTCGCTACAACGATTTTGTTTAAAACATTTTTCTAGATTTAGGGCATATCGTACTATCAAATTCCATCATTTCACGTTAATAGCATTTGGATTCCCCAGTTATCAGACTAAAATAGGAAAAATGGTGGCTGTAAAGTCAAAAATTGTGAAAAGTATATTTAGAAAAAAACCGGCGTAACTTTTTATTATATTGAGAATACCAAAATATTTCTTTGGCATGTGATTGCTGACTTCATGGGGAATATTTGTGTATGAAAAGTTACAGAATTATGAATGTAGAATGTTAAAATATAAGAAATTGCAACGGCGAATTTTGGATTTTTCATCAATTGCAGCGATTTTTCGCGACTGGCTACCAATCTGACGGATGAAGCTGGCATCTTTAAATTCGCTGTGTACATTACAGAAAATGCGTTTTCTATACAACATTGTCAAGATTTCATGCAACAAGTTATGGAGTTTACTTTAAATCTTATTCTTATTTCAACATTCATAGTGCTCAATTTTAAACATACAAAAGTCGCTATGAACCACGGAAACGCGAATAATAATAATAAACTGCATAACAGCAGTTTTCTGCAATCTTACATCACCATTCACACTGCTAAAGAGTTTGCAGTCTGCTAAAATTGGCTGTTGTTAATTAAAATATAAAATAGATAAGCGTTCATAAGCGAGTTTAGCTCGAATTTTCTTTTATATTAGCTTGGGACAAAATGCGTATCATAAATATTGCTAAAAACAGCAAACGGCTGTTTACCATCTCAGCAGATACAACTCTGCTGTCTCTTTTTAACAGCAGAAAATCTGCTCTTTCAGTAGACTTTCTGCTTTCTTTTACTGACATATTACTTTGAATGTACTGATAGATGGAAAAAATCTGAAATTTTTTGTATGGAAAAAATTAAAATTTACTTTAACTTAAAAATGTGTTTTTTCCTAAAATGAAGTTAAAATATTTACTGAAATTTATGCCGAGTTCTTCATACATTTAAGTATTAATGAACTTATAAAAAGGTTTGAAATTGTTAAAAAATCTTCAATATAAATCTAAGAAGCAATTCTCGTTCGTTTGCAGAGACTTATTTCTTAAATACTTTATTAATTATTCTAAACAACCACTGCGAAGGCTCCTATCTTGCTTTCGTAACAATCATGGAGTAATAGCTCAACTCTTTTGAGAAATATTTCATGTTGTCATTTTTTGTATCAGTTTTGCATACTCTGAAGCAAAACTATTTGTTTGATTTTTTAGTTAACAAGAACTTATTTCAATTTCACCTTTTTTCTTGTATAAAATAAAATTTTCCTCAGTTTAAGTAAAAACCTACTCGTTTTGATGAAAAAATCAGCAAAATTGTCCTCAGTTTGAGTAAAAAATTACTTGATTTGAGTAAAGATTTACTTAGTTTTAGGAATTTTTTTTCAGCAAAATTTTACTAAAATTTACTTAGTTTTAGGAAAATGTTGCTTAAATTTAGTAAAAAATTACTTGTTTTTAGGAAAAAATTTACTTAGATTTAGGAAAATTTCAAAAAAAATGTACTTGGTTTCCTAAATTTTAGTTAATTTTAACTCATTATAGGGAAAATTTTTTTTGAGTGTAGATGAAAACCCCCCCCAGGGGAAAATCCTGCGCACGGGCCTGTCATAAAGTTGTTTCGCTTTAAATAAAATCTTTGAGTTTATCATCGTCATCATCATTATCTTACGATCAGATAATCATAAAAATATGACATAAATATCATCATAAACTCTTGCCAGATTCCCCATGAGTCCGATAAGCAGCCAACCATACAAAGCTTTATGTATGAGCATTTTATTGTCTGTCTGTCTGTTTATTTCTATGGATTCCATGTGAGAGATTTGCCTCCTCCTGCCCACCACAAAATTAGGATTAATACAGTGTTATTTCTATCCGCCCCTTGTGAGTTATTCAAATGTCCAACAATGACAACAGAATTCATGGCTGGTAATATTCCCTCAACTAAACTTTGAACTTTGCCAATTAAATAAAGAACTCCACAAAATACAAGGGATACAAGGGGTAGGCATACATACATGTATATATATGAGAAAATCCAAAAGGTTTAGTCAGACAAATACTAGATGAATTTTGAGGAATTATTGTAGTTTTATTTGGTGAACTGCCCAGCTACATTTTAATTAAGCTGACCTTGATTAGTTAAAACAAGTAAAAGCGGCCGGGCCGAACTTTTTATAACCTCCACCATGGATTGCATTCCACAGAGGCTGTCGATTTTCGTAGAAGTGCAGTAACATTACAGGAAAATGTAATTTTTTTAATATAGCCAAACCAAATAAAAATATTGAAAAAATAATTGTATAAATAAATATATGTGAAACGAAGAACTGCGGCTACAAATATAGGACAGTAATCTTAAAAAAGGCCTATTTACCATAAATATTGTTATATTTAGTTAGTTGTATATCCGTCCTTTTTTAATTCCAAAAGTACAAATTTTGAAAATCCATTATCTCACGTACACGGTAACCTAACTTCATGATTCGATCAATTTTTGCCGTAAAAGTACATTTTAAATTGGAATTTTTTTGAGTATCTATGAAGTCAGAGGAATGTATACACCGAATATCATGACTCTATCTGCGGCCATTTGGTTGGTACCATTTTTATACCATTTTTCTCCTTTTACCACCTTAAAAGTACGACTTTCTAAAATCTCTTAATTTTTCGTGTATACGCAGTCAGACCGAATTCTAGGTGCAGCCGTTTGAACCATTTTTATGCCATCAAACTCTAGGATGGGGGTATACTAATTTTGCCATTCCGTTTGTAACACCTTGAAATATCGACCTGAGACCCTATAAAGTATTTATATTATTGATCGTCATAAAATTCTATGACGATCTAGCCATATCCGTCTGCTGAAAGCACGCTGTCATCTAAACGGAAATAGCTAAAACGTCCAAATTTTTCATAAACGTATGTTATAGTCGTAGATCGGTTAGGATTGAAACTGGGCAAAATCGGGCCAAAGGGAAAAATTGTTCCCTCACAAGGACTAAAATATCCATAATAACCCCTAATATTTTACAGTATTTAAACATTTTTATACCCTCCACCACCAGGATGGGGGTATACTAACTTTGTCATTCCGTTTGTAACACCTTGAAATATCGACCTGAGACCCTATAAAGTATATATATATTCTTGATCGTCATAAAATTCTAAGACGATCTAGCCATGCCCGTCCGTCCGTCTGTCTGTTGAAAGCACGCTAGCATCTAAACGAAAGGAGCTAGAACGTTCAAATTTCCCATAAATGCGTCTTATAGTCGTAGATCGATTGGGTTTGAAATGGGGCGAAATCGGCCCAATACCCATAATAATCCCTAATATTTTAGTGTATTTAAGCATGGTTTTTGAATATGTCTGTTTATATTTGCTTGATATTTGGTATGCGCATTCCCCCTAAAACGTGCACCATAAAGTGATTATTATTTGTAGGGGGTAAAATGGGACAAAAAAGGGATAAAAATGGTACATATTAAACGACAACAGCTAGAAACACGAAATTCGGTGTGTACATTCCTATAATTGAGTAGATACATAATATAAAAGAATTTTTTCCAAATTCGTACTTTTAAGGGGTAAAATGGAAATGGTACCAACCAAACTGCTGTACCTAGAATAATGAAATTCGGTGTATACATTCCTCTGATTGCATAGACAAGTAAAATACACGGATTTTTTAAAATTCGTACTTTTTGGGGTTAAACTGAAAAAAGGGGATAAAAATAGTACCAATCAAATGACCGTAGCTAGAGTCATGAAATTCAGAGTATACATTCCTCTGACTGTGTAGACATGGAAAATAAACTGATTTTTCGAAATTCCTACTTTTTGGGGTCAAAATAGAAAAAGGGGATAAATATAGTACCAACCAAATGACCGCAGCTAGAGTCATGAAATTCGGAGTATACATTCCTTTGACTACGTAGACATGAAAAAAAAAGTTTTTTTTTCAAATTCGTACTTTCAAGGGATACAATGGGTACGGAGGGATAAAAATGGTACCAACAGATTTTTTGAAATTCGTTCCTTTGGGGTTAAAAAGAAAAAATGGGATAAAAGTAGTATCAATCAATGATGAAATTCGGAGTATACATTCCTCTGACTGCGTAGACACGGAAAATAGATGAATTTTTCGAAATTCGTACTTTCAAGGGTACAATGGTACAGGGGGATAAAAAAAGTACCAACTAAACGACTACAGCTAGAATGATGAAATTCTAATTACGTAGAAATGTCAAGGGGGTAAAACTGGTACCAACCAAATGGGCGCAGCTGGAATCATGGAGTTCGGTGTATACATTCCTCTGACAGCATAGACACGCAAAATAAAAAGATTTTTCCAAATTCGTACTTTTTACTTTTACGGCAAAAATTGGTTGAATCATGAAGTTAGGTTACTTTGCACTATTTACGTGCCATAATGGATTTTGAAAATTTTTACAATTGGAATTAAAATAAAATGGAAATACAACCAACTATAGCACCCTACCAATATGTTTGGTTTTTAAGCTTTTGTGAAAATATGAATATAAGCATATTTTTTATATTTTGAATTGACTTGAATTATTATTTCGATATACATATAAAGTATAAACGTTTTGGTAGCCTAGCTTTATAAGCGAGTATTGAAATAATGAAAATATTATTATTTACAAAATTATTTTTTCAATATTTGTATTTTTGGTTTGGCTATATTAAAAAAAAATATATTTTCCTGTAATATTACTGCGCTTCTACGAAAATCGACTGCCTCTGTGGAATGCAAGCCATAGTGAAGGGAATAAAAAAGTTCGGCCCGGCCGAACTTAATGCCATTTTACTTGTTGCTTTAAAAATAAACATTTTATTTGCTTGTTATACCTCTATTCCCTTTCACCCCTTAAGAGTACGACTTTGATATTATGTATCTACTCAATTAGAGGAATGTACACACCAAATTTCGTTTTTCTAGCTGTTGTCGTTTGTTAGGTACCAGTTTTATCCCTATTTGTCCTATTTCACCCTCTACGAATAAAAATCATTTTATGGTGCACGTTTTTGTTAAAGGGGGAATGCAATAAACCGATCAACGACAATAGGGTGCATTTATGGAAAATTAACGTGCTTTCAACCGACGGACATGGCTAGATCGTCTTAGAATTTTATGTCGATCAAGAATATATATATACTTTATAGGGTCTCAGGTAGATATTTCAAGGTGTTACAAACGGAATGACAAAATTAGTATACCCCCATCCTGGAGGCGGTGGGTATAAAAAGTACTTTTACGAGACATGCAGAGTATATATGGCTATCAAATGAAAGAGAAGAATATCTGTTAAAAATACTTAAAATTTTATGTTTCTTCTGATCCACTAAATAAACTTATTTTTGAAAGGGGAAAAGCACATGAGTAGCAATTGTCTATGGTCGATTGTATTTAGAATGGTTCATATGGACCAATGTAAATTAATGGAAACACTTGTAACGCAGAGAACTTGTATTAATTTTTATTCCAATGCATGTGGCAACATTGTATGAATAGAATTTTCATTAGGCAATGATGGAAAATGCCAACAACACTCAACCAAAATAGAAAAGTTACGACCGAACATCAATATCTACGCATAATTATCTAAGTATATGTACATACATATGTATGTGTGAGTGACATTTTTGTATGTGTATCCTATGTTCTGCACTCATGTAATAGATAAAACAAAGTATGTTGCAAGTTGGAGTACATAAATTGTTCAACTTTTACAAATTATGAGTTTGAGTTGAACATTCAAGCCGAGAGGGAGGAATTGATGTTGATCTATTACTGCTGGTAACATGGATACCCACACACACACACTGCCTGAAAGCCAGAGCCTCAGGGTAACAGGAGGCGCTTAGCAACATGTTGTCAGTGTAGAAATAAGTGAGAGTGTGCGTGCGTGTGTCTGTGTTTTGGTTAAGTGTGCTTTTATGTGTCTGCGGTGTCCTAAGAGCTCCAATTACTGTAATCACAAAAATGAGGGTTTTGAATTTATGCGTTTCAAAATTTTTTGATGTTGGTGTGCGTGCGCACCAGTAATAATTGTAACATTTCGTGTGGATGCTATGAGGAGGACAAGCGTACATTGGGGCGTATTAACGCTAACTATAATAGTCGAACCTGCGGGAATTTGGAAGAAAAGGCAGAACAATGAAACCATAAAGGCATGTATACTATTATATGCATATGTAGACAGTATAGAGCGATCCCACGTAATGTGACTGTTTTACGCACAAAATCAAATTATAACTTAAAACAACACCGATAAACAGAAAAAAATTTGGGCAAAAATGCAACATAAAAAAAATTACACGGGAAAACATGATTTTTAGAGGTGTTTTCAGGGGCGCTTAGCTCACAGATGGCTTGACCCAGTGACGAAATATTTTGTAGATCATCTTTAAACAATTCATTTCAATCATTTTCATTTCAATCTTCATTTCTGGGGGTGACCGCTGCAATTTATTTTCATGGCCCATTTTAAAATGCATATAGGCATCTCCCAAAAAAGGTCTACCAAAAAAATTAAATCAAACCACACTTTTAACTTTATTATACCCTCCACCTCCAGGATGGGGGTATATTCACTTTGTCATTCCGTTTGTAACACCTTAAAATATTCATCGCAGACCCCATAAAGTATATATATTCTGGGTCGTGGTATTCTGGGTCTAAGACGATATAGCCATGTCCGTCTGTCTGTTGAAAGCACGATAGCGGCCGAACGAAATGAGCTAGGAGGTTCAAATTTTTCCTAAATGTGTCTTATTGTTGCAGATCGGTTGGTATTGAAAGTGGGCGAAATCAGCCCAAAGGGACAAATTTTTCCCTCACAAGGACTGAAAATACCCCTAATATTTCAAGTATTTCAGCATGTTTTTTGAACATAATAGTTTGTATTTACTTGATATTTGCAATTCGCATTCCCTTTGTAGCATAAAAGGGGGCGAAAAGGGATAAAAATAGTACCTAGCAAACGACAACAGATAGAAACACGAAATTTGGCGTGTACATGCCTCTAATAGAGTAGATACATAATATACAAGTATTTTTTCTAAATTTGTACTTTTAAGGGGTTAAATGGGGATAAAGGGATAAAAATAGTACCAACCAAACGGCTGCACCTAGAATAATGAAATTCGATGTATATATTCCTCTGATTGCGTACACACATAAAATAAAGGAAATTTTCGAAATTCGTACTTTTAGGATGTAAAATGAAAAAAGGGGATAAAAATTGTACCAAACAAATGGATGCAGCTAGAACCATGAAATTCGCGGTTTACATTCCTTTGACTGAGTGACACGAAAAAAAACGTTTTTCCAAATTCGTACTTACAAGGGATTCAATGGGAGCAGAGGGATAAAAATGGTACCAACAAAATGGCCACAGATAGTATAATGGAATTGGGTATATACATTTCTCTGAGTGCATAGCCACGTAAAATATTTTTTTTTTCAAATTCGTACTTCATTTTGTTGCATTTACGACAAAAAATGGTAGAATCATGAAGTTGTCTTATATTGCGTACGTGAGAGATAAGGTATTTTCAAAATGTATACTTTTGAATTTAAAATAGATGGAAATACAACCAACCAAAGGACTGCAGCTGAAAATACACTCTCTATCCCCCAATATGTAGGGTATTTATGATTGCTGCCTTATATTTCCTTTATGAATTGATGTATTATTTCCATTAATAATTAAATTTCTGATTTTCATACATTTGAAATTTGTTGCGGACATTCCTCTTGTAGGTTGGAAGCACCACAAAGAATATAAATGTTTTAACGGGCGAAATATGACAAAAATGGATAAAATATGGTACCAATGATACGACAACAGCTAGAATCATGAAATTCGGTGTGTACACCCTTCTAATTACATAAACACGTAAAATAGAGTGATTTTTCGAAATTCGTACTTTTAAGGATATAATTGAAAATGTGGGATAAAAATGGGACCTTCCAAACCGCTGAATTTGATATCATGAAATTTGGTGTATATATTCGGTGTGTATTCGGTGGTCTGACTATGAAGACTCGAAACAAAAAGGTTTTTTTCCAAATTTGTACATTTGGGCGGAGAATGGGGATATCTTTAAAATGTGTACTTTTCTTATCAAAATAATGCAGTCACTTTGTCTGTATCTGAAAATGCTTCTCCCTAATGACGACTAACAATCGCCTAATATTTTCGGCATGTTCACTTTCGCAATTACAGCATTGTATTTATTTATAGTAAAGAGTGATTTTTTTGAGGTTAGGATTTTCATGCATTGGTATTTGACAGATCACGTGGGATTTCAGACATGTTGTCAAAGAGAAAGATGCTCAGTATGCTTTGACATTTCATCATGAATCGTCTTACAAACGAACAACGCTTGCAAATTATTGAATTTTATTATCAAAATGCGTGCTCTGTTAAGAAAGTTCATTGCGCGCTTCCATTTTATGGTCAGTTTAATCGACCCACTGAAGCGGCTATTCGGGCTATTGTGACTAAATTTCGCACCAAATTTACATTGTTGGACATTAAACCACCAACACGCTTACGTAGAGTGCGAACTGAAGAAAATATCGCAGCTGTATCGGCCAGTGTTAATGATGACCACCAATTTTCGATTCGTCGCCGTTCGCACCAATTGGGTCTCTGTTACTCAAAAACGTGGAAATGCCAAAATTGGACTAAGCGGATGGACCACCTAAGACGCAGCCGCGGTCAACATTTAAATGAAATTATCTTCAAAAAGTAAATGTCATGGACCAATCTAACGTTTCAAATAAAGAACCGATGAGATTTTGCAAATTTTATGCGTTTTTTTTTTTAAAAAAATTATCAAGCTCTTAAAAAATCACCCTTTAGTAGATTTTAAACAGTGCGCATAAGTATACATTATAGTTTGAAATAGTAATCAAATATTGTAATGTGCATAAACCTATCACAATTTTCGTAATATGGTTCTGTACTTCTATGTCGACATCCTTTAATCTGCTGGTAATACTGTGGAATGCACTCCGTGGTGGAGGGTATATAAGATTCGGCCCGGCCGAACTTAAAACCGTTTTTACTTGTTTTTTCCTTATTTCGACAACTTTTTTTATTATGACACTTGAAGTTAACTTGTTCTCTTTTATTTTTATTAAAAGTTGAAGTGATATAACGAAAATTACGAAATTTTTGCCCCGTCCATTTTGTCGCGTCCGTATTTCTGCTGTACCTAATTAAAAAATTTAAGAGATAATTCTCATATTTCATAAATCTACGAACAATATAGATCCTCTGACCTTCATTTACATGTATATATGGAAAAACAAAGTTCTCAAAAATTCGCTGAACTTTGTATATTTTTATAAGAGCTTCAAAAGTACTTCTGTTTTTTGTAGCGTCCGTTTCCGTGTAAAATTGTTTATAATTTTGTACTAAATCCTGACGGTATATTTTTAAAATGTAGTACTCCTTAAAGGGCTTTTGAACACTAAAAAGGCTGATGGACCTTTTCAGTTTCTTTCTTGTTTTGGCGTAGTTTAAGGCGTGCGAATGTCGCGTCCGGGCCACTGGGAGATGCCCATATGTGGGTGGAATAAAAATAATATGTAAGTATTTTTGTCCAGGTAAAATTATTGCTATTATAAAATTGATTTGTTTGTGTGATTTTCGATACGCCCTAACGTACATCCTTACTTGCTGACACACACATGCATATAACTAATAATTTATGGGCAACAAATTTAGAAACAAAACCACAGCGCGATACAGTGATGCTTGAGCGATATAACTCTTCGAAAAGAGTAACGAAATAAAAAATACTTCAATGTTTCTGTGGTCATCATTGAAAGAAAGTCGGGTTTGCCGACCGCAAAGAATATTTCAATATTTGTTTGAATACCAAATGTGGACACATTAAATGTTCAAATTAAAGGACTGTCAAGATCGTTGTCTTATGGTCCGATGATGGTTACAGCCTAAAATTCGCACCAAACATTGATTGATTTGTTTTCAACGATCACTCGTTGATATTCCGAACCCCCATTGCGACTATATTGATGATTAAGGTAGCCGTCAAAACAAAAAGAGCTTTATTGTTGAAGATGATTTTATTCAATAATTATTCAAATATCCCAAAGACGTTGTATTTGATCGTATTTGATTTTCCAAAAACCAAATTTCGCCTCTTTCACCTCCATCTTACTAATTCCATTCGAACCACTGTTCCGCTTACCCCCGCGGCATGTGAGCCAATGTAAAATTTTTACAAAAACAATAAAAACCCTGCATATAATTGAGATGCGAGTACTTTTTTCTGAACTAAAGTTAATTTTACTTTAGCCAACTTCCAGCTCACCCCAGCAGCCACCTCAACGCACAGCTAAATATGTACATAGTATTCTCGGGATTTCAACATTCCTGTACAGGAACATCCTTCCTTCCTTGAAAATTCTCGTGAAAAAAGGAAACAAGAACAACATTTTGTAAACTGTAAACTTTGGTAATATTTGTTCGGGCAAATATTGTATACAAAGTTTTCTTCACCGAAAAAAAAAATTAAATAATGATGGGAAATGAAGCAACAGTCTCGTTGAGCCTCTCGCGGAGGAGGCCAGGTCAGGTCTAATTGAAAACTTTACACCACTCCGACCAGCAGTCATGTACGGTGCTGTGTTGTCACTCCTGTACGAGGGTAGGTTTGGGAGGGGTTCTCAATTTTGAAGCTGCTACAAAATACGTTTTTTGTCTCGAGTGGATATTTTGTTTTATTAATTGCTGCTTTTAGGTGTAATTTATGTTGACAAAACAAGCTAGCTCCAGCCGCCATTTGCCATTCGCAAGCCCAGAGCAGAGTGTCCTCATTGTGTTGCGTTGCGTTGTGTGGTGGGCCAAACGACGCTGTTTATAAATAATTTAGTAACACGAAAAGTGTCTCACTTAGGCGAGACTACAATGTTATGGCCTGCCCGTCCATCCGTCCTTTTTTCGATTAAAGTATTTTGTTCATAGAATTTGTGGAAAAATCACTTATGTCCGTTAATTGTGTTTTCTCGCTCGGCTGCGCTGTCATAGCGACATCATCTCGAACACCTGTAAAATAATATTTTTAGCCATAAATGCATTGAATAATAGCCCGGCTGACTGCGTGGGCCGCCAGGTTCCAGGTTCTGGGATCATTGTATTTATAATTTAATTTTCGCATTCATATGAATTTCATTGTGATAAAACGCGTTGAACACAAATACTACCTACATGTCTAGCTAAATCTGTGGAATGTATAAACTACACTGAAAATACGACAACATACCAATATATAGAAACTTTTCGAAATTTGTATTTTGATGGATAAAAATAGTACAAGCGAAACGGATGCAGGTGGGACAATTCCGTGTATGAACATCATGGTACCGTCCAAATGTCTACAGTCAGAATTATAAAATTTCTCTCTGACTGAGTAGACGAGAAACATAAAAGTATTATTTCAAATTCTTACATTAGGGTCGTGGTAGTTTTTTACAAGTATGCAAGTATAAATAAAAAAATAAAAATTTAATAAATTTCCTAATATGTTACTGTACTTCTAGGTAGATACGACAGTCTTTAACTTGCGGTTAATAATGTAGAATGCCGAATACTGTAGAATCCATGTCGAAGGATGTTTTAAATTCAGCCTAGCCGAACGCAACACTATTGTTACTTGTTTTTATTTTTGATTGTGTGATCATAATGGAAGGATATCATGCATGATTGGAGTTATAATTGTAGCCAATCATATTATAGTTATCATGTTATGAACACAATAATCATTATATGATCCCCACTCAATCATAGTACCATGTTGCTATATTTTTGCCATGGATTGCATTCCACAGAGGTTGTCGCTTTTCGTAGAAGTGCAGAAATATTACAGCAAAATATTAATTTTTTAATATAGCCAAACCAAAACAAATACAAATATTGAAAAAATAATTTTATAAATAAATATAATTATGAACTGGGATATTGTCCTGGCTCACGACCATTTTGCTTCTATATTTAATTGAATGCAAATTTATTTACAAATGGCATGGTGACATTTTAATTATTTCAAACCATTATTTCGTTCAAATCAAAAAATAAATATTCTTATATTAATATTTTCAAAAAGCTTAAATACCATAAATATTGGCAGATAGTGGGTGCTACAGTTGGTTATATTTCCATTCTATTTCAATTCCAAAAGTACAAATTTTGAAAATCCATCAACTTTATGATTCAACCAATTTTTGCCGTAAAAGAAAATTCCATGATTCCAGCTGCGCCCATTTGGTTGGTACCATTTTTATCCCCTTGACGTTTCTACGCAATTAGAATTTCATCATTCTAGCTATAGTCGTATAGTTGGTACTATTTTTATCCCTCTATACCATTGTATCCCTTGAATGTACGAATTTCGAAAAATCCGTTTATTTTCCGTGTCTACGCAGTCAGAATTTCGTGGCTCTAGCTGCGGTCATTTGATTTGTACTATTTGTATCCCTTTTTTAATTTTAACCCCAAAAATTACGAATTTCGAAAAATCTTGTTTATTTTAAGTGTCTACACAATCAGAGGAATGTATACACCGAATTTCATAATTCCAGATGTAGCCGTTTGGGTGGTACCATTTTTATCCCTCCGTACCCATTGTGTCCCTTGAAAGTACGAATTTGGAAAAAAACTTTTTATTTTTCATATCTACTTAGTCAAAGGAATGTATACTCCGAATTTCACGACTCTAGCTGCGGTCATTTGGTTGGTACTATTTTTATCCCCTTTTTTCTATTTTGACCCCAAAAAGTACGAATTTCGAAAAACCAGTTTATTTTCCGTGTCTACACACTCAGAGAAATGTATACTCCGAATTTCATGACTCTAGCTGCGGTCATTAGATTGGTACTATTTTTATCCCCTTTTTTCATTTTAACCCCAAAAAGTACGAATTTTGAAAAATCCGTGTATTTGTCTTAGCTATGCAATCAGAGGAATGTATACACCGAATTTCATTATTCTAGGTACAGCCGTTTGGTAGGTACCATTTTTATCCCCCTTTTTCCATTTTACCCCTTAAAAGTACGAATTTGGAAAAAAAATACTTTTATATTATGCATCTACTCAATTAGAGGAATGTACACACAGAATTTCGTGTTTCTAGCTGTTGTCGTTATATGTACCATTTTTATCCCTTTTTTCCCCAGTTCACCCCCTACAAATAAGAATCACTTTATGGTGCACGTTTTTGCTATAAGGGGAAAGCGCATACCAAATATCAAGCAAATATAAACAGACATATTCAAAAAACATGCTTAAATAAAATAAAATATTAGGGATTATTATGGGTATTTTTAGTCCTTGTGAGGGAAAAATTTTTCCCTTTGGGCCGATTTCGCCCCTTTTCAATCCCAACCGATCTACGACTATAAGACACATTTATGGACAATTTGAACGTTCTAGCTCCTTCCGTTTAGATGCTAGCGTGCTTTCAACAGACGGACGGACATGGCTAGATCGTCTTAGAATTTTATGACGATCAAGAATATATATACTTTATAGGGTCTCAGGTTGATATTCCAAGGTGTTACAAACGGAATGACAAAGTTAGTATACCCCCATCCTGGAGGTGGAGGGTATAAAAATCGATTTGGAACCACTTTGATATCCAAAAATATAGTCGCAAGAAAAATCTTGACATTTCCTTAAACATTTCCTGCATCGCTCCGATTTGAAAATTACGTTTCCCTGTACACCCTAATACATATTAATCAAAATAACAAATGTGTTTCTATATATTCAATTTCCATCCTAACACATTCAATCACTAAAGTAACACCAACCAAAACAATCCTATAAATCTAAGGGAAAAATCTCCAAATGTGGCACCTCAACCCTCAACTAAAAATATGTGTATTTTTGGCGAACAAACAAAGCCCACCTGGACTTCCCACGGCCGTCAGATGTGATAAGAATTATGTGTACCTACAAAATTGATTCATTTTATTTGCGATAAATTGTTCAAATCCTGAACGGAAATTTCTAACAAATTTATATGGATTGAAGGGAAAGGTGCAATACTGGCTGTCTGCAGCCATATTTATGGTAGTAACACAACAACAACAACAACTGTAAATTTGTCACAATTAGATTTGCCATAAAATAACCGAATCCCGCTGGATATTTCTCACTCTATAACTTAAACGATTTGCCATAAATCAATTAATAGATTTAACAAAAAATATAAATAAAAAAATCCGTTCAAATGCATATCCGTTTTGAATGTCGAATGCGAAACAAGATTATGCAATAGTTTTACAACATGACTCACACATGCGCTGTGTCGCATGGCAAACAAACAAACAAAGAAAACAACAACAACTACATGGAATGCATGGAACAGTAACAACCTAGCCAAAGTGTTTGGCCATAATTCATAGAATCTTTCAGCGGCCCACTGTTCAGACCCCATTTTTATCGAGTTTTTGGCAAATTTACAAGAGATACAAATCTCCTCGTACTACGCACGAACAACACCACAACATCAACTGGCAACAAAGACAATGTTGTTTCTGCAGCGTCACACATACACACCCTTTTCGCTGGTGTTGTTGGTTGGTTGGCTGCCATTGTCTACCCAAAATTATTAATTTATTGCAAATAAAGAGTGATTTTTTTGAGGTTAGGATTTTCATGCATTAGTATTTGACAGATCACGTGGGATTTCAGACATGGTGTCAAAGAGAAAGATGCTTTGACATTGTTAAGTGGCCAGTGTTAATGATGACCACCAATTTTCGATTCGTCGCCGTTCGCACCAATTGGGTCTCTGTTACTCAAAAACGTGGAAATGCCAAAATTGGACTAAGCGGATGGACCACCTAAGACGCAGCCGCGGTCAACATTTAAATGAAATTATCTTCAAAAAGTAAATGTCATGGACCAATCTAACGTTTCAAATAAAGAACCGATGAGATTTTGCAAATTTTATGCGTTTTTTAAAAAAAAAAGTTATCAAGCTCTTAAAAAATCACCCTTTATTAAACATATGCCAGCCAACCAGCCTGCATTCTGTTGGAGGTGAATGAAAAACACATTCTGGTGTTGTTTAGGCTGACAAAAATTATCGAATCGAATCTGTAGCTGAGAACCAAAGCCCAACATCCAATATTAACGAAATACGGAGCTTGTGTTGTTTGGTGTGTCCCAGTTTGGAGTTTGCGTTCCCAGACAGTGAATAAATGAATGACTTTATTCATGACTTTTTTAGTCTACCCCAAAGTCATTTCATTTCATTTTCAATTAAATTCGACGTCTCAATAGGTTTTTTTGTAATACATATTTACGTAGTTCACATTGACAGTGGGATGAATACACGAGATCATCAACAGCTAACTGTAAACAAAAAAATTTGGCGGAAGAAGAAAAGAAGTCATTAATTATTCTGATAGTACTTTTATAAAGATCAACAATTGTCAAATTTAAGGAATCGTCACTAAACAAAAATTGGCACAAGTAAGTTTTGTGGATCAAGGGCGAACGCTATTTAGTTTGAGGCATATCAGTTCCGATTTAGAAATAGTCCCCAAAAGTCGCTCCCGAGTTGACATTTGCCGCTCTAGAAACCACATAATGAAACCGAGATTCTTTAAATTTGGCAGAACATCTTATAAAACTACTATAAACAACTATGCAGAAAGTGGGTACGATCGGTTCAGATTTAGATATAGCCCCCATACAAATGTCCGTCCAGATTTGACATTTTCCGCTCTAGAAACCACATATTGTACACGACTTTTCTAAATTCGACACAACATCTTATAATCCAACTATAAACACCTATGCAGAAAGTGTGTAAGATCGGTTCAGATTTAGATATAGCCCCCCCTAACAAATGTCTCTCCCGATTTGACTTTTGCCGTTCTTGAAACCACCTATTGTACCCGATTTTCTTCAAATTTGGCTTAACACCTTATAACATAACCAGAAACAGCTATAATGAAAGTGGGTAATGTCGGTTCAGATTTAGATATAGCCCCCATACAAATGTCGCTCCAGATTTGACATTTTCCGCTCTAGATACCACATAATGTATCCGATTTTCTTTAAATTTGACACAACATCTTATAATCCAACTAGAAACATCTATGGCTAAAGTGGGCTAGATCGGTTCAGATTTAGATATAGCCTCCACACAAATGTCGCTCCCGATTTGACTTTTTCCGCTTTAGAAACCGCATATTGTACCCGATTTTCTTTAAAATTGGCACAACATCTCATAATCCAACTAAAAACACCTATGGTGAAAGTGGGTAAGATCGGTTCAGATTTAGATATAGCCCCAATACAACTGTCGCTCTTAAATGTTTAACCGATTTTGGCCAAACTATACATATTATATTTCACATATTTCGTTCCAGGTTTCAATATACCCCCATACAAGTGTCCTTTCCGATTTAAATTTGTTTGTCAAACGCATACATTTATAGGATACAAAAATCCTTCCCGTTTTCACCTTATAACCGAATTGAATTGTATTCGGATAGAAAGTGGAGTGTATCATATAGTCGGTTCCTCCCGACTTGAGCCTTTCCTTACTTGTTTTTCTTGTAGATATTGTCGTATAGAACAAGAATCTGTATATGAAATTTGTCAGACACCCACAAAATCAGGAGTTACGGTTAAAAAAATCGTTTTTTCATACCTTTGCACACTTATGTACCTGTAACTTAGTTGGTTATCAACTGATTTTCACTTTCACATCGGATTTGAAAACCTGGAGCTTTCGATCGATATTTATTTATTTAAGAAATCTGTGTGCTTTTGTCCCGTAAACACATTTTCTTAAAAATGTTAGCCACTTTTGAACGTTGACAATGTTTTTGAAATTTATTTTGTTTACCACTTTTAAAATTATTTAAATAACCCATTTTGAAAGAGGTTTGATTGAAATCACTACAAATGGAGATTAATTCAAAAATCAAAATTTATTTTTTTTTTGCAAAAAACCAAAAAATAATAAATAATATACGATTAAAGAATATAAAATTCTACATCACTACCGAAAATATCATTAACATGTGTTGTTTACTTTTCCGTTTGCACTGCCTTAAAGTCAATAATGTTTTCAGTTTTACGCCAACAGTTGTGAAAATTGCAAATTGGCATATTTTAAAGGTTAATATCTTTTTCTCCATTGTAAAAAATAGCTCTTTGATTATAGAATCTTCATTGAGAATATTCCATTTGAAATTATGAATTTCCATTTCATAATGAAAAAATTCCAAATGAAATTGAGAATTTCAATTTCAAATTCCAATTAAAAATGAGAATTTCCTTTTCATATTGATAAAATTCCAATTGAAATTGAGAATTTTCATTTCATATTGAGAAAAAATTCTCATTTTCATTTGGAATTTTCTCAATTTGAAATGAAAATTCTTAATTTCAATTGGAATTTTCTCAATATGAAATGGAAATTCTCTATTTCAATTGCAATTATCCAAATTTGAAATGGAAATTCTCAATTTCAATTGGAATTTTCTCATTATGAAATGGAAATTCTCAATTTCAATTGGAATTTTCTCAATTGAAAATGGATATTCAGAATTTCAATTGGAATTTTCTCAATTGAAAGTGGATATTCTCAATTTCAATTGGAATTTTCTCAATTGAAAATGGATATTCAGAATTTCAATTGGAATTTTCTCAATTGAAAGTGGATATTCTCAATTTCAATTGGAATTTTCTCATTATGAAATAGAAATTCATAATTTCAATTGGAATTTTCTCATTTTGAAATGGAAAATCTTAATTTCAAATGGAATTGAAAATGGTGTAGGGCGGAAAAGACAAATCGGGAGCGACAATACCTAAATCTGAACCGATGTGACACAGTTATATCCAAAAATATATCCAGTTGAAATATACCGTGTTGTGCAAAATTAGAACAATATCGATTAAAATATATAGTATCTAGAGCGAAAAAAGTCAATTCGGGAATGACGTTTATATTGAAGTTATATCTAAATGTGAACCGATTTGCTTCGAATTTTATAGCGTCAGTCATTGGAGCGCAAAAATCAATTGTACCAAGTTCTGTTGCGATTGGATAATAATTGCGAATTGTTCTTCGATAACAAGAATATAAAGATGGATGGATTATTAATTTAGTTTCCAGGAAAATCTTTGTTTTCACTAAATTGTACTGAAATTGTGTTTTCTTTTGCTGTTTATGGTATAAATAATGAAAAAATATAAGTATTACCTGACCCGAAAGCTTCCTTGAATTAATCTCAATTTTTGGCGATTTCAACACTCTGTGCCGTTTTGTTATACCCTCACTCTACAGAGTAGGATAGAAAAGAAAAAAGTGTAACTCATTGAAGGAGTGACTTAGGACCCTAAGTATGTTTGGACCAAATTAGTTTCACGAATTTTGTCAGATGTTTGAGCCATGTCCGTCCGTCCGTCTGGCTGGCGAACTCTCGAAAGGAGTTAATGAATCAATTCAAACTTTGCACATGGTAATATTTTTTCCAAACTTAGTTTAAGTTCGAGGAAGGGCGAAATTTACACGCCCCTTCGGGTACCTCCCACACAAATGACCCATATTCCTATGTAACATTAAAACTAATGTAACTTCCACACGAATATTCCGAATCAGCCATATTTTAGCACTTCATAATGTTTTTATAATTACCTCAAGTGTACTAAGTATGCCGAGTTTTGCCACACCCCTTCTAGTACCTCCCACACAAATAACCCTAACCAACGTAAAATTAAAACTGTTATAACTTCTATACAAATGATCGAAATACTGTGAAGTTTGATATTTTGCAATGCTTTTATAGAATGGAATTATAGAATATACATTCGCATGAAATACACCCCTTCTGGTGCCTCTCATACAAACTTGGGTTAAAATAAAACCGATCATTTGCAATTTGATATTTGAAAATGTTTTTATAAACACTTTAAACATAAAAAATATTCACGCTTTAGCCACGCCCCTTCATGTACCTCCCACACAATCTATACTAGGTAATATTGAATCCTTTACAACTTCTATACTGGTGCATGGAATCCACTGTGACTTGATATTTGTTCACTTTTTATACCCTACACCACTTCGTGGACTAGGGTATTATAAGTTAGTTTCGCGCCAAATGTTTGTAACACCAAGAAATAATCGAGCTAGACCCACCTTTAAGTATACCGATCGGCTTAGAATCACCAGCTGAGTCGATTTAACGATGTCTGTCTGTCCGTCCGTCCGTCCGTCTGTCCGTCTGCTAACCATCTAAGCTTGTTCGCACTCTACAGGTGGCAATTGTTGTCTGATTGTCATGAAACTTGGCAGAAGTTATTTTTTCTGGCCAAGGACCATCAGTATTCAATTTGGAGGATATAGGTTCAGATTTAGATATAGCCCCCATACAAATGTCCCTCACGATTTGACTTTTTCCGCCCTATAAAACACATATAGTAACCGATTTTCTTCAAATTTGGCTTAACACCTTATAATCAAACTAGAAATACCTGTGACGAAAGCGGGTTAGATCGGTTCAGATTTAAATATAGCCCCCATACAAATGTCACTCCCGATTTCACTTTTTCCGCTTCAGAAACCACATATTGTACCCGATTTTCTTTAAAATTGGCACAACATTTTATAATCGAACTAGAAACACCTATGCTGAAAGTGGGTAAGATCGGTTCAGATTTAGATATAGCCCCCATACAAATGTTTCTCCTGAATGTTTAACCGATTTTGGCCAAACTTTACATATAATATTTCACAAATAAACATACATGGTGAAAGGTCACATCGTTCCAGGTATCAATATACCCTCATACAAATGTCCTTTCCGATTTAACATTTTTGGTCAAACACATACATTTACAGGATGCAAAAATCCTTCCCGATTTCACTTTTTTACCGAACTGAATTGTAATGAGATAGAAAGACCGTCCGTCTTTAGCCTTTCCTTACTTGTTTGGGAGATGCCCACATGTCCATACTTTGGTATAACCCAAATGGTGCCCTCTCTGATCTAAAGGGTGTTTTTTATTGGAGTATAG
Source organism: Polietes domitor (assembly GCA_947397865.1). Lineage (NCBI taxonomy): Eukaryota > Metazoa > Arthropoda > Insecta > Diptera > Muscidae > Polietes > Polietes domitor. The sequence continues at coordinate 12,431,409 of OX377620.1, forward strand.
AACTTTAAGTTGGCATCACTTTTTTAACTGGTGGCCATTTCGTCAGCTGTCGAGTGATTAATATTTAGTTTGGTTTGCCATTTCATCATGAACAGGTTGACAAAAGAACAACGCTTGCAAATCGTGCAAATTTATTTCGAAAGTAATGGTTCAGTTCGCGAAGTTCACCGCAAGCTCCGTCCATTTTATGGTCGACATAATCGTCCATCAGAGCAATTAATTCGATGAGCGCATAATTTCGCGGAATGGACCTGTCAATTGGCCACCAAGATCGTGTGATTTGACACTATTGGATTATTTTCTTTGGGGATATGTGAAGTCGCTCGTCTACGCCAACAAACCAGAAACGTTAGGGGACTTGGAAACCAACATTCGTGGCGTGGTTGAAAATTGGACCTGTTGAATTTGCTATATTCGAGCCAGCCGCGGCGGCCACATGCCCGAAATCATATTTAAACATTAATGGCATAAAATTTTCCTTCCAATAAAGCCAAATTGATGGACATTAAAACGATTTTCTTGTGTTTTATTTCAATTCGAAGTTCTATACTTCAATAAAAAACACCCTTTATATGTTTCAACTAGGAATACATACCGTGAATGAGAAATATATTGGCGCATGTTGTTGCAGAGGCCTCAAGTGTTGTTATAGGTCCCCTTCAAATGTCCGTCCGATTCATCCTATTGCCACTGTATAATCTGTATTTATCAATGGATCTTGATCATTTTTTCCATATCATGTTATATTTACTTTACTCGGAATATCTGCTGGAAAATTGGATCAATTACTTTATTATTTACCATATTTATTAAATTTGACTAAAGATGAATTGATATTTATATGAACTACATAAAATTGCTCCCATAGAATACCTGGGTTTAGTAATCAAAGCGATGTATATATGCAGGGAGTGGTGTAGGGTATTATATAGTCGGCCCCGTCCGACTTTAGCCTTTCCTTACTGGGCTTTTTTTTTGAAAATGCTATAAAAAAATACTGAATATTTTCTCAAATTTCTTTTTTTATTTGAAAGTACTATCCTTCCGGTTAATAATGGAAAATAATTTCATTCAAATGGCTGCCTCGGGCACCCCACAAATAATAGTCCAACGGTTGAATAGTAGAAAAAAAACGTTAGATGGCGGACCCTTTAGAAACACCTATGGTGAAAGTGGGTAAGATCGGTTCAGATTTAGATATAGCCCTCATACAAATGTTGCTCCCGAATGTTTATCCGATTTTGGCCAAACTTTACCAATAAACAATACATCGTTCCAGGTTTCAATAAACCCCCATACAAATGTCCTTTCCGATTTAAAATTTTTTGTCAAACACATACATTTACAGGATGCAAAAATCCTTCCCGATTTCACTTTTTACCGAATTGAATTGTAATGAGATAAAGACCGTCCGTCTTTAGCTTTTCCTTACTTGTTTGGGAGATGCCCATACTTTGGTATAAGCCAAATGGGGCCCCATTCTGATCTATTACAGCTATAGAAACTACATCTTACATCGTATCTTCATCAAATTTTGCAGATCATGATATTTGTCAACTAGGAATACCTACCGTGAATGAGAAATATATAGGCCCATGTTTTGGACCAGGCCCAAAATGTTGTTATAGGCCCCCTTTTGAAATGTCGGTCCGATTCATCCTATTACTACTCTATAATTTGCATTTGTCTGTCGGATAATTGGATCAATTATCATATTATTTACCATACTCATTAAATTTGACTAAAGATGAATTGATAGTAACTGTATAATTTATATGAACTACATAAAATTGCTCCCACGAAATACCTGGGTTTAGTAATCAAAGCGAGGTACATACGCAGGGAGTGGTGTAGGGTATTATATAGCCGGCCCCGCCCAACTTTAGCCTTTCCTTACTTGTTTTTGAAAAAAATTTTACTGATATTTCGCCGAAATATTCCCGCTGTGTGTCATAGTGTAAATGTCCCGCCGTGCGTTTCGTGCTTGCCACACACAAACACTTTTGAAATATTTTTTACTTTAAATTTTCAAAATTTATTAATGAAATTATCGTAAAGTGTAAACAACTACAGTGCTGCTCGAAAGCAAATCGCTGTAATGGTTTGGAAACATCAATTAATTTCATTATGCACATGCCTACTCCATGCTCTCGTACATCAGACATCGTACATACATTTACGTGATGTATTCGCTGCGGAAACGCCTTTTAACATTTTCCAATAAACGCTGCAAAAAGAACACACGCCGCTCTGCACCGAGCCCCGAAACGCCACCACGCACGAAAAACGAAACCGAAATTTGACGTTGATTTTGCTTTTGTGGGAAAGTGAATTTTGTAGCCAACACTCACTCACTCCGTCAGTCACTCGTTGGATTTTGTAATGGTCGTAAAAATTAATGAAGCCTAAAATTTGCAAACATGACGGCAAACAAAGTGCAACAAAAAATACAACTACAACAACACAGCAGACTTGAATTCAAATTTAAATTTTAAATTGATCCAAAGCCATGGAGATTATTCGCAATTTGTGCCAAGAAAAAAGTTGGAAAACGTTGTAATCGCACAAAAGGAGGATTTTAATTCACGAGAATTCAGTCAGCCGGTGAGGCTTAAGTTGACCTACAGAAGACAGACAGAAAACATACAGTTTGCGGCTAAGACGAATGCCTCAGGCATGCTTAGGCTGGTGCGGATTGTTGACCTTATTGGGATAACTGATGAGTTACTAATATGTACATATTCTATAGAAATTCAAATAAACAAATTTTTGTGTTTATTTTATGAATCGTATGTCTCAATGCACACAAAAAATAATTGCTTAGATCCCGGATAAAGTTTCTGATGTTAATGAAATATCGATCTAACCTTCCATAAAGTATTTTTGATCGTCATAAAATTCTAAGACGATCCAGCCATGTCCGTCAGTAGAAAGAACGCTACCATCTAGACGAAAGCAGCTAGGAGGTCTAAATTTTCTATAAATGCGTCTAATAGTAGAAGATCAGTTGGGATTGCAACTGACAAAGGCAAACAATTTTCCCACCGGACTGAAAGTACCCTCTAACATGGATGGGGGAATACTAAATTTGTCATTCCGTTTGTAACACCTTGAAATATCGACCTGAGGTTTAATTTGCGGACGAGGTTATTACTTCCTTTCAGCTTGGTTATTTCCAATTAAAACGCAAGACTTCAATACCGTTCTATTCGGTTGTTAATTCCAAAAGTATTTTATTTTTATTCCAATACAATGACTCAAACTTTTCCTATCCCCAGCCTACTTTATGTTTCTTCAGTGTCACAGATAAACTGAGTTGATATGGGTATGGGTGATAGGAATGATCAGGCCAACGAGTTGGGCAATGTGTTAACTTATATATATAAAGAGTGATTTTTTTGAGGTTAGGATTTTCATGCATTAGCATTTGACAGATCACGTGGGATTTCAGACATGGTGTCAAAGAGAAAGATGCTCAGTATGCTTTGACATTTCATCATGAATAGATTTACTAACGAGCAACGCTTGCAAATCATTGAATTTTATTACCAAAATCAGTGTTCGGTTCGAAATGTGTTTCGCGCTTTACGTCCGATTTATGGTCTACATAATCGACCAAATGAGCAAACAATTAATGCGATTGTGACCAAGTTTCGCACTCAGTTTACTTTATTGGACATTAAACCAACCACACGAATGCGTACAGTGCGTACAGAAGAGAATATTGCGTCTGTTTCTGAGAGTGTTGCTGAAGACCGTGAAATGTCGATTCGTCGCCGTTCGCAGCAATTGGGTTTGTGTTATTCGACCACATGGAAGATTTTACGCAAAGATCTTGGTGTAAAACCGTATAAAATACAGCTCGTGCAAGAACTGAAGCCAAACGATCTGCCACAACGTCGAATTTTCAGTGAATGGGCCCTAGAAAAGTTGGCAGAAAATCCGCTTTTTTATCGACAAATTTTGTTCAGCGATGAGGCTCATTTCTGGTTGAATGGCTACGTAAATAAACAAAATTGCCGCATTTGGAGTGAAGAGCAACCAGAAGCCGTTCAAGAACTGCCCATGCATCCCGAAAAATGCACAGTTTGGTGTGGTTTGTACGCTGGTGGAATCATTGGACCGTATTTTTTCAAAGATGCTGTTGGACGCAACGTTACGGTGAATGGCGATCGCTATCGTTCGATGCTAACAAACTTTTTGTTGCCAAAAATGGAAGAACTGGACTTGGTTGACATGTGGTTTCAACAAGATGGCGCTACATGCCACACAGCTCGCGATTCTATGGCCATTTTGAGGGAAAACTTCGGAGAACAATTCATCTCAAGAAATGGACCGGTAAGTTGGCCACCAAGATCATGCGATTTGACGCCTTTAGACTATTTTTTGTGGGGCTACGTCAAGTCTAAAGTCTACAGAAATAAGCCAGCAACTATTCCAGCTTTGGAAGACAACATTTCCGAAGAAATTCGGGCTATTCCGGCCGAAATGCTCGAAAAAGTTGCCCAAAATTGGACTTTCCGAATGGACCACCTAAGACGCAGCCGCGGTCAACATTATGGGTCGTGATAAAATTCAAAGACGATCTAGCCATGTCCGTCTGTCTGTCTGTCCATTTGTCTGTCTGTTCAAAGCACACTAGCCGCCGGAGCTAGGAGGTTTAAATTTTCCCTAAATGTGTCTTATGGTTGTAAATCGTTTGGGATTGAAAGTGGGCGAAATCGGCCCAGTTGGAATAAAATTTCCCTAACAAGGACTGAAAATACCCCCTAATATTTAGTCTATTTAAGCATGTTTTTAATTTCTGCTTTATATGCACTTGAAATTTGTTCCGTACATTCCGCTTGTAACTTGAAAGCACAAAAAGCAAAAAAAAATAGCGGGATAAGTGGGACAAAAGGGGATAAAAATGGTACCAATGATACGAAAACAACTAGAATCACGAAATTCGTTGTGTACATCCCTCTAAACGCTTAGACACGTAAAATAGAAAAGATTGTTGAAATTCGCACTTTTGGGACGAAAAGGGCTAAAAATGGTACCAATGATACGACAACAGCTAGAATCATTAAATTTGGTGTGTATCTCTCTAATTGCATAGGCACCTAAAATAGAAGGATTTTTTGAAATTCGTACCATTGGGACAAAAAGGGATAAAAATGGTACCAATGATACGACAACAGCTAGAATTATGAATTTCTGTGTATACATCCCTCTAATTTCGTGGACACGTAAAATAGAGGGATTTTTGAAATTCGTACCGTTGGGACAAAAAGGGCTAAAAATGGTACCAATGATGCGACAACAGCTAGAATAATGAATTTTGGTGTGTATCTCTCTAATCGGTAATAGAAGGATTTTTTGAAATTCGTACTTTTAAGGGATACAATTGAAAAAGAGGGATAGAAATGGTACCAACCAACCGATGAAGTTGAAATCATGAAATTCGTTGTATACAATCGTCTGACTGAATAGACGCGAAGCATAAAGGCTTTTTTTTTAATTTGCACTTTTAGACGGATATGGAGCGAATGGGGATAAAATGGTACCAACCAAAAGGCCACATCTTAAATAGTGAAATTCGATGTGCATTTTTCTCTGACTGGGTAGACGCGGAAAATAAAGAGGTCTTTCGATATTCGTACCTTCAGGATAGGGTTTGGGGTCCGGGAATACGGGAAAAATTAAAAAATATTTTATTGATTATTTTGAGCATTAATTTAGATTTACTATATAAATTGGAAATTTTAAATATATTTCAAATTCATATATTTACATTACGGACAAAAATAATCGGTATTTGGTTATTACTACAAACAGAACTTTTTAAATTCGCTAAGTAGCCATTTTTTGCGATACCCAGCTGGTGGAATACAAACTTTTTGTGAGTATATTTTCATTATCATTATTGTGAAACAAATATCATACCGACAATACTATGGCTGACATAATGTCAATACTTAAACCCTCGTGCCGGTTAAACTTTAAATTTCTTGTTTCGTAGAAGAATCGACGTTATAAAAGGTGAAAATCTTCTTAAATAACAATTTACTTTACATATGAAAGAAATTGTTAGAAATTGGGATACAATTAAATTTTTTCACCTAGAAACTTTCAAGAGAAATCAAATATGAATAGAAATATATCCTACGGTATTTTTAAATAACCCTTTGTAAGAATTAATGACTGGACTATTTCAATGCTCTTATTCTTTATTAATTTATTTACTTAATATTAAATTTTTTATATTGTTTTTACATTTTAGAATATGTTACTTCGTTTCTGTATATTTGTAATATTCTCCGAGTTATTTGTTTAGTTAATCATTTTATTTTATTTTGAATCTAGTGTAGGTGTAAGTCACTAGTATCTGCGTTTTTAACGTCCAATTTTATGACGCCTTTAATTCTGACGATTAGTCTAGAGTAAAATATTTGTAAAATGAAAAAAATTTAAACTATGTTGACGAAAACATTCGTCTAATTTGATATATGTCAATATTCCAACCTATCAACGCCCAATTTATTTATTACTACAATAATAAAAAATATTTATTTTTAGATTATTATTAGGCCCGTTTAGATTATTATTAGGCGATTGGGCTTACTACCTTAATATTTGTATGGAATTTACTCGCTTAACAAGAAAGTAGCTCTTAGTTACCGAGTAAGGTGGTGCCAGATTTTTATCTCTGATTTATTTAAATAAAAAATGGATTAAAATGTTGCCACCTTATCAAGTCTCTTAATTGTAAGCTAGTAAGCACAATCGAACAGGCCTATTATATTGGTTTGATCTTCCCGGTCACTTACAATCAAGAGACTTGATAAGGTAGCAACATTTTTATCCATTGGTTTTTTCTTAAATGAATCAACAAGAAAAATCTGACAGCAACACTATGAGAGTAGTAAGCTACTTTCTTGTTAAGCGAATAAATTCCATAAAAAATAAGCTAGTAAGCCCAATCGAACAGGTCTACGGTTTAATAATCAGGAATTACATTTATATTAAAATTTATCAAAAAAGTACAAAACCTTTAAATAGTTTACACGGACGTGTATAATGGGCGTTAATAGGTTAAAAAAGCACACCATTTAATAAATGTTGAAATTTTTTATAATATTGGACATACCTAAAATAAATTATTTGTTCCCGGGAATGAAACTTTTCATTACCGTTTACCCGGGAAATGAAAAAAGTCCGGGAAACCCCAAACCCTACTTCAGGATCTAAATGGGATTAAATTTGACACCAATCAAGCGGGAAATATGCGGATTTTTTGCAAATTGGAAAATTGGCTCTGATGGAAATTGTTTCTACATAATAACGACTGACAACTCACCTGATATTTAGAGCATATTTCCTAATGTGGTAGTGACTTCTGTGTAAAGTTGACGGCCTCTAATCTGCCGGTAATACTGTGGAATGCACTTCGTGGTGGAGATTCGGCCGGGCCGAACTTAACGCCCCTTTACTTGTTTTTAATATGACTGTTTCCCCTTATAGCAAAAACGTGCGCAATAATTGTTTTTTGTATGGGGTGGGACATGGGGAAAAAAAGGGATACAAATGGTACCTATCAAACGACAGCGACTAGAAACACGAAATACGGTGTGTACATTCCTCTACTTGAGTAGATACATAATATAAAAGTATTTTTTCCAAATTTGTACTTTTAAGTGGTGAAATGGGAATAGATGGATAAAATGGTACCCATCTAGAATAATGAAATTCGGTGCATACATTCCTCTGATTGCGTCGACACGTAAAATAAACGGATTTTTCAAAATTCGTACTTTTTGGGGTTAAAATGAAAAAAGGGGATAAAAATAGTACCAACCAAATGACCGCAGCTACAGTTATGAAATTCAGAGTATACATTCCTCTGACTGCATAGGCACGAAAAATGCGAAGGTTTTTCCAAATTCGTACTTTCAAGGGATACAGTGGGATAGAAATGGTACCAACTAAACGGTCACTTTTAGAATGATGAAATTCTGTGTGTACATCTCTCTAATTGCGTACACACGAAAAATAAAGAGATTCTAGAAAATCGTACTTTTAAGGGGGTAAAATTGGGAAAAGGGGATAAAAATAGTACCAACCATGTGACCGCAGCTAGAATCATAGAATTTGATGTATACACTCCTGACAGGATAAACTCACTTAATTCAAATTCGATTCAATCGTACGTTTTTACTTTTACGGGAAAAATGAGTAGAAGCATGGTGTTAGGTTGCCTGGCACTGTGTACGTGACAGATAATGATTTTTCTAAATTTGTACTTTTTGCATTAAAATATGATGGAAATGCAACCAACCAAGCAAGCAGATGATATACAACTGCTACTACAAGTGAAATAGCAATTAACTCTATTTCCCCTGTAGTATTTTTATATGTAGTCCTTTTTTATTTTTTTATGTAGTCCTTAAACGGACTACAAAGTTCCAAAGGATACAGTTTAAAAAAATATATTTTTAATACTTATTCGCACCCTATGTCACCGGTATAAATGCCACATCGAAGAAGAGAATATGTGCTAAATATACTTTAAATTTCAAGCTTCTAGCTGTATTAATTTAGTATTAACAACCATTTAAAATTTTGTCTCTTTAAAAGTAATGTAAGTATGAACTAGAAAAACTAAGGGGTAAATTTTAAATAAACGTTAATGCTGAACTAATACATACCCAGCGGGAAAAGGAAGGCCCACGCAAGGCCTTCTCACAGGCCTTCTTAGGGAGGCGCAAGGCATGCTTGCTGCATTCTATACTCATTTAAAATTAACACAGGGTAAGATTGGAGAGCAAGGCCTTCCATCTCGCTTCTATTCGCAGTCCTTCTTGAAGAGCCCTGACAAAAGGCCATCTAGAAGACCTAATACCAAAAATCTTATGGAAGGCCTGCAACCAAAGCCCTTCCAGAAGGCCAAAGGCGAAAAACAAAAAAATATGACGAAACAATGGACCAGTTTTTTTTCAATATTTCTGGCAGTATATTAATTTTCAATTTAAATCTTTCAACATTTTTATACCCTCCACCTCCAGGATGGGGGTATACTAACATTGTCATTCCATTTGTAACACCTTGAAATATCGACCTGAGACCTTATAAAGTATATATATTCTTGATCGTCATAAAATTCTAAGACGGTCTAGCCATGTCCGTCCGTCTGTTGAAAGCACGCTAGCATCTAAACGAACGGAGCTAGAACGTTCAAAATTTCCATAAATGCGTCTTATAGTCGTAGATCGGTTGGGATTGAAAAAAAGGGAAAAATGTTTCCCTCACAAGGACTAAAAATATCTATAAAAATCCCTAATATTTTAGAGTATTTAGGCATGTTTTTTCAATATGTCTCCTTGTACTTACTTGATATTGGGTATGCGCATTCCCCTTATAACAAAAACGTGCACCATAAAGAGATTTTATTCGTAGGGGGTGAAATGGGACAAAGAAGGGATAAAAATGGTACATATTAAACGACAATAGCTAGAAACACGAAATTCGGTGTGTACATTCCTCTAATTGAGTAGATACATAATATAAAAGTATTTTTTCCGAATTAGTACTTTTAAGGGGTAAAATGGGAATAGAGGGATAAAAATGGTACCAACTAAACGGCTGCCCCTAGAATAATCAAATTCGGTATATAAATTCCTCTGATTGCATAGACAAGTAGAATACAAAATAGAATTTTTCAAACTTCGTACTTTTTGGGGTTAATATGAAAAAGGGGGATAATAATAGTACCAACCAAATGACCGCAGCTAGAGTCATGAAATTCGGAGTATACATACCTCTGACTGTGTATACACGAAAAATAAACTGATTTTTCGAAATTCGTACTTTTTGGGGACCAAATAGAAAAAGGGGATACAAATAGTACCAACCAAATGACCGCAGCTAGAGTCATGAAATTCGAAGTATACATTCCTTTGACTACGTAGACATGAAAAATAAAAGTTTTTTCCAAATTCGTACTTTCAAGGGATACAATGGGTACGGAGGGATAAAAAATGGTACCAACCAAACGGCTACACCTGGAATAATGTAATTCGGTGTATGCATTCCTCTGATTGCGTAGATACTTAAAATAAACAGGTTTTTCGTATTTTTTTGGGGTTAAAATGAAAAAAGGGGATAAAAATAGTACCACGTAGACACGGAAAATAGACGAATTTTTGAAATTCGTACATTTTGGGGTTAACATTGAAAAAGGGGATACAAATAGTACCAACCAAATGACCGCAGCTAGAGTCATGCAATTCGGAGTATACATTCCTCTGATTGCGTAGAAACTGAAAATAATCGGATTTTTCGAAATTCGTACTTTCAAGGGATACAATGGTACAGAGGGATAAAAATAGTACCAACTAATTGACTACAGCTAGAATGATGAAATTCTAATTGCGTAGAAACGTCAAGGGGGTAAAAATGGTACCAAATGGTATGGAATTCGGTGTATGCATTCCTCTGCCTGCATAGACACGCAAAATAAAAAGTTTTTTCCAAATTCGTACTTTTTCTTTTACGGTTGAATCATGAAGTTAGGTTATTTTGCCTATGTACGTCTGATAATGAATTTTCAAAATTTGTACTTTTGGAATTAAAATAGAATGGAAATTCAACCAACTGTAGCTCCCACTACCTACCAATATTTATGGTATTTAAGCTATATATATATATATATATATATATATATATATATATGTTTTGATTTGAAATAAATAATGGTTTGAAATAATTAAAATATGATATTTATTTATAAAATTATTTTTTCAATATTTGTTTTGGTTTGGCTATATTAAAAAAATATATTTTCCTGTAATATTACTGCACTTCTACGAAAACCGACAACCTCTGTGGAATGCAATCTATAGTGGAGGGTATATAAAGTTCGGCCCGTCCGAACTTAACACCATTTTTACTTGTTTCGGATCCGAAGAGAAGGCATTTTAAAAGGCCTTCTGTGGTGAGATTTGCCAAATTTTCCCGCTGAAATTTAAAGAATTTTTAATATATATTCTTCTCATTGATTTGACACTAACACTGTTGTTATATGGTGCGAACAAGTATACAAAATAATTATTTGTAAAATTGTATCCTTTTGAACTTTGTAGTCCTGTGAAGCAGCAATAGGGTGAGGAAATGAAAAACTAAAACGAATCCAAGTAGCTCCATTTTGCCTAAAGTTTCATACGTATATCATATACGTATTAAAAATTGTCGTACGGTGTAATAATTAAAACTTTATATTTATTTATAAAATTATTTTTTCAAATTTTTTATTTTGCTTGGTTTGGCGACATGAAAAAAGAATAACATTTTACTGTAATTTGACTGCACTTCTACGTAATTTGACTACACCTCTGTAGAATGCAACCCATGGTGGAGGATACAAAAAGTACGACCCGGCTAGTTTTTTTTGGTCTACTTGTTTTTGTTATGGTCTAAATATAATCAATCAATTTTATTTGAGCTGATATATTGTCCTGCTTCCAATCCTCTTTGCATATATTTATAAATATTTATATTTTAGTTACACAAAAATAGGTTCCCTAGCACTTAAGCATTGGTGCAAACCCCTTTGCCAGCTTCCCGATCACACACACTGCCTACCACAGATTAACAACCACCCGACCGACACAAACACATCCTGTTGGACTAATTTTTGGTCGCAAATGCCAGCCGCCACCGCCAACTCGCACTTGGACTGCTTTTGCAGTCAATGTTCGTTCGCGTAGTAAAATGAGGCAATTAAACTGTCAACGAACGAATCGTTAATTGCGATTTCCATAAATATTCTCTCACACGCACACACACACATATCACATAGCCCAATCGCCTTAACGTGAAAATCATTCAGCATTCCACACTGACCAAATTCGCCTCCTTTTGGCTTTTAGCAGAAATGCAGCAATTAGACTGAAAATGAACATTTTTTTCTCGATTCGATTTCAATTTTATTTTTGTACTTTTCGCAAAAATTCGTAAAATTTATGTATGTTAAGTGCCAAACTAAGCCTATTGCCAAATTTGTTTTGGCAAAGTAACGCCTTTTTCTTGCCACATTTAAGGAGTAGTAGAAGAAGAGGGAAAAGCAACAACAACAGTCTTTTGGAATTTATTTCATGTTATTGTTGCTCCGAAAATAAATAAATGTTTGCAATTATCCGAAAGTATATCAACCTGCAGAGGAGGGTGTTGTGGTGAGGGGAAGGTTGGCAAAATAATCATAAATAGAAGCATAATTCACTTACGTACGCACAGTGGATTAACCCGCTAATGGACAAGGCCGAATACGGCACAGTGGCTACAAACACTATTGCCTGAGTCAATAGGTAGTTCTGTACAATTTAGCTTGAAGGAAGGGATTTTTTAGCTACAATTCACAAGTTAATGAGAGAAAAATGAATAATTTGCATTTTGAAATTTAAAACTCTGACCTTTTGCACCAGATGTATCCTATCAAGGATGCTATTTCGTGCAGACAATTTCTACGGGGAATCCTTGAACCTTTATAAATATGTATTTTTATTATTTAAAGGATTTTAAAGGGAAAGAGTTATGTTGTTCCAAACTCATTCATTTTTTTGTGTTGCAAACAAACTATATTTGGGACAAACACTACGTTGCAGCCATAATAAAGCTAGGCAACTACAATTTCAACAAAACAAATTTGATGATATTTATAATTTTACATTCCCATGAATTAATAATTCAAATGATTTTTGTTTGATTCAATTGGTACGTTTTGATGCCTTTTGAATTGAATTCTATTTTTGAATTGCGAAAAGTCCATCAAGTATTTGTCCAAATACCATTTGAATGTAGTGTCTTAACGGGTTAAATCTCCAACAATGATTTTAGTCTATTTTTGGTCGGTTGAAACATAAAATTTAATGGATTTTGGTTTTACACACACAAGCACGCACTCGCGCATAAGTGCACCCAAACATTTTTTAAGGTTTCCACGATAAGCTCAATCAGTTAACGCCTTAAAATTTTTGAGATTTTTTTCTTGTTAATGCCCATACGCAGCAGCAGCAGACACGTTCCTGCCATTTTTGCCAATAACAAACGCAGAAGAAAAAAAAAACAACATCAAACTTCAAAACCAAATCGTAACAAAAATTTACAAGAGTCAGGATTTCTCAAATCGCCATTTACAAAAAAAAACAAATTTGGTTGAAATGCTAAAAAACAACAACACTATCGCGAAGAACTCATGATTTTGATGAACATTTTTTGCAGAAAAATTATGAGTTCTTATGGAATAAACAATACAAAAAATTAAAAAAAAATATTTAAGAAAATATATTAAAACTAGCAGTACCCGCTGCTTCGCACGCGAAAAAGCCAGGCATTTCTTTTTATCCGTCTCTGTTTTAGGATAGTATTTATTTGATTTTCTTTTCTAAAATAATAAATTGGAAACATAGCACCCATATACAGTCAAAGGAATGTGCTTGTCGATGTGCACTGTTTTAGCTGAATTTCCTTCGTATATATATTTTTTATCATTTTCTACACAGTTTTTAACAAAAAACAAGTAAAAACGGCATTAAGTTCGGCCGGGCCGAACTTTATATACCCTCCACCATGGATTGCATTCCACAGAGGTTGTCGGTTTTCGTAGAAGTGCAGTAATATTACAAGAAAATATAAATTTTTTAATATAGGCAAACCAAAACACATACAAATATTGAAAAATAATTTTATAAATAAATATAATATTTTAATTATTTCAAACCATTATTTATTTAAAATCAAAAAATAAATATTCTTTTATTTATATTTTCAAAAAGCTTAAATAACATAAATATTGGTAGATAGTGGGTGCTACAGTTGGTTGTATTTCCATTCTATTTTAATTCCAAAATTACAAATTTTTGGAAAAAGAATCTGGAAAAAAAAACTTTTTATTTTGCGTGTCTATGCAGGCAGAGGAATGTATACACCGAATTTCATAATTCCAGCTGCGTCCATTTGGTTGGTACAATTTTTACCCCCTTGACGTTTCTACGCAACTAGAATGTCATCATTCTAGCTGTAGTCGTTTAGTTGGTAATATTTTTATCCCTCTGTACCATTGTATCCCTTGAAAGTACGAATTTCGAAAAATCCGTTTATTTTCCGTGTCTACGCGGTCAGAGGAATATATACTCCGAATTTCATGACTCTAGCTGCGGTCATTTGGTTGGTACTATTTGTATCCCCTTTTTTCTTTTTAACCCCAAAAAGTACGAATTTCGAAAAACCTGTTTATTTTAAGTGTCTACGCAATCAGAGGAAAGTATACACCGAATTTCATTATTCCTGGTGTAGCCGTTTGGTTAGTACCACTTTTAATCCCTCCGTACCGATTGTATCCCTTGAAAGTACGAATGTATACTTAGAATTTCATGACTCTAGTTGCGGCCATTTGGTTGGTACTATTTTTATCCCCTTTTTCTATTTTGACCCCAAAAAGTACGAATTTTGAAAAATCAGTTTATTTTCCGTGTATACACAGTCAGAGGAATGTATACTCCAAATTTCATGACTCTAGCTGCGGTCATTTGATTAGTACTATTTTTATCCCCTTTTTTCATTTTAACCCCAAAAAGTACGAATTTTGAAAAATCCGTGTATGTTACTCGTCTATGCAATCAGAGGAATGTATACACCGAATTTCATTATTCTCGGTACAGCCGTTTGGTTGGTACCATTTTTATCCCTCTATTCCCATTTCACCCCTTAAAAGTACGAATGTGAAAAAATACTTTTATATTATGTATCTACTCAATTAGAGGAACGTACATACCGAATTTCGTGTTTCTAGCTACTGTCGTTTAAAAAGTACCATTTTTATCCCTTTTTTGCCATTCACCCCCCTACAAATAAGAATCACTTTATGGTGCACGTTTTTGCTATAAGGGGAATGCGCTTACCAAATAGCAAGCAAATATAAACAGACATATTCAAAAAACATGCTTAAATACGCTAAAAAATTAGGGATTATTATGGATATTTTTAGTCCTTGTGAGGGAAAAAATTTTCCCTTTGGGCCGATTTCACCCCGTTTCAATCCCAACCGATCTACGACTATAAGACGCATTTATGGAAATTGTGGACGTACTAGCTCCTTTCGTTTAGAAGCTAGCGTGCTTTCAACAGACGGACAGACGGACGGACGGACGGACATGGCTAGATCGTCTTAGAATTTTATGACGATCAAGAATATATATACTTTATAGGGTCTCAGATCGATATTTCAAGGTGTTACAAACGGAATGACAAAGTTAGTATACCCCCATCCTGGAGGTGGAGGGTATAACTACAACCGCAGAGCCTTTAATTCGAAAAATATAGCAGCAATATTTTAGTTGGTACTATTTTTATCCCTTTTTGTCCCGCTCACACCTTTTAGGTATAAATTTCGAAAAAATCCATTTGGATTTGCGCTTCTACGTTGACAGAGGAAATTACACACCAAATTTCACGACTATAGCTGCAATACTTAATTCCATTATTATTCCTTTTTGTCCTTCGTAACCCTTATAAGTACAAATTTTGAAAAATCCAATTTTAAAGCGCTTATACATGGTCAGAGGAATTAACATACCAAAATTCACGATTCTTGCTATAATAATTTAGTTGGCACAATTTTTATGCCTTTTTGTTCCGCTTCGAAAAATCCAATTTTACTGCGCTTCTACATGGTCAGAAGAACTTACACATCAAATTTCAAGATTCTAGCTGCAATACTTTAGTTGGTACCATTTTCATCCCTTTTTGTCCCGCACAACCCTTAAAAGTACAAAATGCACGCTTCTATGTGGTGAGAGGAATTTACACACCAAATTTTGCGACTATAGCTGCAATACTTAAATTAGTACCATTTTCATCCCTTTTTGTCCCTCGCAACCCTTAAAAATACTAATTTTAAAAAAATCCAATTTTAACGCGCTTCTACATGGTCAGAGGAATTTACATACCAAATTTCAAGATTCTAGCTACAATACTTTAGTTGGTACCATTTTTATCCCTTTTTGTCCCGCTCACTTCTTATAAGTACAAATTTTGAAAAATCAATTTATATTGCAGGTCTACGTTGTCAGAGAAATGTAAATACCGATTTTCACGATTCTAGCTTCAATTCTTAAATTGGTACCATTCATTTCAGCCGTTTGGTCTGGGGGCTGGTCAATGATAAGTGAGTCAGTAACGCAACTATTTTATATAGGGTCCGCCAAATAACTTTTTTGAAAATGTTATAAAAAAACTACTGAATATTTTCTCAATTTTTTTTATTTGAAAGTACAATCCTTCTGGTTAATAATGGAAAATAATTTCATTCAAATGGCTGCTGAGGGCGCCCCACAAGAAATAGTCCATATAGAAGCGGTTGAATAGTTGAAAAAAAGTTAGATGGCGGACCCTATATATAGATTGTTTTGAAATAAATAAATATTTAGTTTTTTCGTTTGTTTTATTTCGGTCTGTAATCAATATTTGATTTGAACTGGGATATTCTCTTGGCTCAAGACCATTTTGCTTCTATATTTTATAGAATGCAAATTTATTTACTAAATGGTCTTGAATCAGGAGAATATCCCAGTTCAAATCAAATATTTTATTTATTTTATATTTTATAATTTAAATATATATTTTTTATATTTGATAGAAATAACCACATATGTGCTGATCACACTCTACAAATTTCAGAGTAGGATCGCCAGTAATTTCGTAGTTATCACATATTTTTTATTTTTAATACCACTTCCTTGAACCTTTATGACACTGGCTTTTTTGATTTCTTTCCTTTTTCAGAACAGTACCAATACACATCTATTTAATATCAAATAATAATAATAATATCTATTTAATATCAAAATAACTTTGAAACTAGACTTTAAATTGCCAATTTGTGCGGTTTCCCGTAAAATCAGTTGATGTGCCCGAAAAAATCCTTTTCAAATATTTGTTTCGTTCAGGATTGCAAATATTTGTTTTAATTATAAGAATAACAACTCAAATTTTATACTTGCTTGATTCTTTCAGTTACAACAAATTTTAAATTTTCTGTTGATTTGAGAAATTCTGATCCAGCAACAATAACTTGTTTCCACCGAAGGCTGCAAATTATTTTCATAAGTTATTATTATGATTTTATTTAAGGCAAGCGAACCATGACAAGAAAAGTAAAAGGCATCAATTAAAACTAATCGCAATCATATCAAAGCAAAAAAAGATTTATCAAAATGGAAATCATGAAGCTGCCATAGTCGTCGTCGCGTGTATCCACAAGGACACAGTGCTTGCCAGAAGTACACAGCATCGAGTAGCTGGTACGGAAAATAAACTTATATTTATTTGGGAATTTTATTCCTACAAGAAAAAACAACAGAATTTAGTAGGGAACATGAAATTAATTTACAATCTTCCACCTGACAAATTATTCCCTCTTGATTCGACAACAGGAAACCACAGCAACACGGAATGCCTGCAGAAATCAGAAGGAGATAATTTCTGATCTGTGACATAAAAAGTCACATTTCAAAAAAACAATGAAAAATAATTGGACCACTGAAAATCGTTTGACAAATTGTTACGGATCTACCCACGTGAACATTTGTCGTCGCCGGATAATACATCAAAGCCTTTGTCTCTGTTCGAATACCCTCCCACACAAAACGTTTGTGACAAATACTCACTAGTGCGTAGAACAATTTAATACATTTTATTTTATATATTCAGCAAATTGGCAGATGAATCATTTCGTTGTTGTTCCTTCTCGGAAATCATTCCATATGATTTACGGGCAAATTGAGTATGAATGTGTTCCCGTAGGGAGAACTTCGTAGACGGAATGTGTTATTTTTGTTATTTTAATAAAAATATACAATTAATTGAAAGTGATATTAAAAGATTGAAAAAAAGATATTTAATGGATTATATTGGGACATAAATGCATACTTGCTTCATCGATACACGGAACGAAAACAAGAGGTATTTAATGTATCTAATTACGAAAATAAAAATATTAGTTTAAACTAACTAAACGAATTTTTGGAAATAATAGGCACTGACTAGCTAAATTTTGAAATCTCTGCTGCCAGAGAAAATAATTAACTTCCTTTTTTAACTAGAGGTAATTTTTGAAACAGTAAAATATTTACCTAGGTTTATAAATTTGTGGTTAAAAGTGGGAACTTGGCTTAAATAATGGTCACAAAAGGTGACTGGGACCAAGAAAAAATTTGCCATATAAAATTTATTGTAGTGATTTCTTTTTCTTTTGTGAGTTTTGGAATATTTGAATTCTTTTAGTTTTTTCGTTTGTATTTTTTTGGTATGTAATCAATATTTGATTTGAACTGGGATATTGTCCTGGCTCAAGACCATTTTGCTTCTATATCTAATAGAATGAAAATTTATTTACAAATGGCATGGTGACATTTATTACTTGGCTGCAGACTACGACGATCATGATTTCGACCATGTCAAAAGTCTTTTCAAGTGGCTTCGCAGCGACATTTCCACATCAAACTCCAGGACAATATCCCAGTTCGAATCAAATATTGATTACAGACCAAAAAAATACAAACGAAAAACTAAAACAAATGAGCGTTGGCACGGCAGAGGTATTGCTGGGTAACTATACCTGCATATACACATACATATGCAACTAAATGAGATGCTTTAAAGATGGCATGTGTACTTTATTACTTGGTGCGTTTTTTTAAACGCAAATTCGGCAAGTGAGTTGTGCTTCTCGTTCGTTTGTGAGAATCATCTCCTTATAGAGGCCGGGTAGTCTGCAGCCAAGTAATAAATGTTACCATGCCATTTGTAAATAAATTTGCATTCTATTGAATATAGATGCAAAACGGTCTTGAGCCAGGACAATATCCCAGTTCAAATCAAATATTGATTACGGACCAAAAAATACAAACGAAAAAAATGTACGAATTTGAAAAAAAAAACTTTTTATTTTGCGTATCTATGCAATCAGTCAGTCTATACACCGAATTCCATGATTCCAGCTGCACCCATTTGGTCGGTACCATTTTTAACCCCTTGACGTTTCTACGCAATTATAATTTCATCATTCTAGCTGTAGTCGTTTAGTTGGTACCATTTTTATCCCTCCGTACCCATTGTATCCCTCGAAACTACGAATTTCGAAAAATCCGTTTATTTTCCGTGTCTACGCAGTCAGAGGAATGTATACCCCGAATTTCATGACTCTAGCTGGTGTCATTTGGTTGGTACTAGTTATATCCCCTTTTACCATTTTAACCCCAAAAAGTACGAATATCGAAAAATCTGTTTATTTTAAGTGTCTACGCGATCTGAGGAATGTATACACCGAATTTCATGACTCTAGCTGCGGTCATTTGATTGGTACTATTTTTATCCCCTTTTTTCATTTTAACCCCAAAAAGTGCGAATTTTGAAAAATCCGTGTATTTTACTTGTCTATGCAATCAGAGGAATGTATACACCGAATTTCATTATTCTAGGTACAGCCGTTTGGTTGGTACCATTTTTATCCCTCTATTCCCATTTTACCCCTTAAAAGTACGAATTTGGAAAAAATACTTTTATATTATGTATCTACTCAATTAGGGGAATGTACACACCGAATTTCGTGTTTCCAGCTGTTGTCGTTTAATATGTACCATTTTTATCCTTTTTTGCCCGATTTCACCCCCTACAAATAATAATCACTTTATGGTGTCTTTTTTAGCTATGCGCATACCAAATATCAAGCAAACAGACATATTAAAAAAACACGCTTAAATACGCTAGAATATTAGGGATTATTATGGGTATTTTTAGTCCTTGTGAGGGAAACAATTTTCCTTTGGGCCATCCCAACTGATCTACGACTATAAGACGCATTTATGGAAAATTTGGACGTCCTAGCTCTTTTCGTTTAGATGCTAGCGTGCTTTCAACAGACGGACGGACGGGCATGGCTAGATCGTCTTAGAATTTTATGACGATCAAGAATATATACTTTATAGGGTCTCAGGTCGATATTTCAAGGTGCTACAAACGGAATGACAAAGTTAGAATACCCCCAACCTGTGGTGGAGGGTATAATAAGCGTAATCTCAATCTCGTAATCAAAATTTCGATTGAGGTTCAGATTGTAGTTATCCATTTCTGGGTTCGTTTGAAGTCCTCGTTGCAAAACCTTTAAATATATCTTGATGAAGGTATGTAGGTAGAATCAAATACAAAGTGTGTTGAAATATATGGAAGTCTACGGAAATCTTACCGTTGACATTAATTTATCGCCATGAAAGCCACATTTTAACCGATCTTAGAGAAATTTGCCACGTATAAATTTGTCTGTACTCTACAAAAAATTGCACAGTTCACATAAGGTTTTGATTTTTTGATTATAAAAACAATCTTTAAACCTTTATTTTAGCGGCGAAAATAACTTTTTATTGATCTTTTTTTTTGGATTTTGACAAGAAGCAAAAACCAAAAAAAGAAATGTTCAGACTTTATTTTGAGAAATAAAAGGAAATCTGGCAAGTGTTTGACAACAATCGTTATGGTGTTTGTTCAGAATATTTTTTGAATTGAAGTACTGTTTCCGCAAATTATCCTTGGAGGTAACCCTAAGTAAAAGTAAACAACGCCATTCGCATGGCCACATGGTCCTACATGTTGTGGACACGTCGTCTCTCGTCCATGTCATCATGGCATAGAACGAATTTCATGTCATTCGACGTAACTGAAATTCAAACAACAACGAAACAAACAACAAAACTTTGTAATCCTTTCAAAGTGAAAATGTACTCCGCATGAAATCCTAGGCAACAGCAGTTGCCACGGCAATCAGCACGTGCTAAGCTTTTGCTTTTGTTGTGCCCCACTGTGAGGATTATGAGGTATTTTGGCCAAAAGGGATTCCCATTGTGTCCAAATCTGTGCTTTCATCTTCAATTTAGCGAGAGCAACTTTGCCAATTTATATTGAATGCATGATGATGGGGATGATTGGGATGGAGATGATGTATGGCTTGGTTTGGTTTCCTGTGAATGTGAAACCCCCACCCCCTTCCCCCAACACTTGTATCATTAATCAACACACCGGGTTGGTCGACTTGATGAAATCTGTCTATGAAGTCCTTTTGGCAGACTACGACAGTCCCTTGACTGTTGTTGGTGGGTATGTATTTGGTTTAGATTTCCTTCACTCAAATCACTAAACAAACCAGAAACTCTTTCGCCAACACAAAATAGCAAAAAACGAAAGAAACGAGAACGTGTAACAATTCTTCGTCGCCGTTCCATTCAAACTTAGCTTGGCTTCCCTTTCGATGGGGTTGAATTGAAATCAATATTCACGGAAGTGCTGCAGGAATCATGGACGGGGGTGGGGAGGTGCTATAAATATGACCTTTAACACTATTTGGCTGATTCTGATTTAATCAACTGCCAGTTAATTAAATTTCCAATTGACCCGTTAAACAAAAGTCCTCACTCCACCCAGAATATAAAGTGAAATAAAAGTGACCATTCGAGCTTTAATCAATCTTTTTAAGGGGGGCGGTTTAAATTGCCATTATTATGGAATTTTTCTGCTCTCATCGTATATCATTTGTTACAGACCAAAAGTAATTTTGGACCAAATGATCAAAATCGACCCAAAGGGAAAAAATATTCCCTATGTTTTAATTCCGCTTCATATTCAAATTGCAAATAGCGTGGACGGGAATAAAAAAAGATTTTTTTGCAAAATTCACACTATTAGGGGGTGAAATGGGACCAGAAGGGATAAAAATGTTACCAATCATCTAATTGCGTAGACTTGAAAAATAAATGGTTTTCTCAAATTCGTAGTTTTAAGAAATAAAATGGAGAAATAAGAGATAAAAATGGTAAAAATGGCTATAGCTGGAGTCTTCTGATTGTGCGGATGGTGGTGAATGGGTTAAATTAATGGAGAGGGATAAAAAAATATATATATTGTAGCCAAACCAAAACAACTACAAATATTGAAAAAACAATTTTATAAATAAACTAGCTGAACCCCCGCCCGCTTCGCCAGGCAGAAAAACAGACGGAAATTAAAATCAGGTTTCATAGTGGTTTTCTTGTGATCGGTAATATATGTACCACTTATAATCAATGGATATGTTCCATGGAGAATATTTATTTTATCCTCCTCCTTTCCATAACCAAAACTATAAACTTACTACGTAAGAAGAACTTACTTAATCGAATAGCTGGAATTCAAATGTACTACATTCAAAACATATAGAAAGTCAATCAAATTGTTCACTAATCAAACAACACAAAGACTAAAAAATTAATATAATTTCCATTTTCATGACCTAAGTCGGCTTTTGACGAATGAATATTTATTTTTTTGTAACCTTTCTTAACAATTGTGCTGAGAAAATTCACATTAAACGTGTAATTTTACAAAAAACAAATAAAAAAATTCCCCGTCTTTCAAATCTCTCCCATTTGTATATGGGCATTTCCATAAAGTCGAACGTCACCATCGTACACATTTAAAGTGACAAAAAAGTCAAAATATAACGGTTTTTTATTTTGACCATATGCTTAACTTATAGCACTTAATTAACTGTATAATTGGTGCTAATGCGGATTTTGGGTAATTTTTCGTTTTCAAGATAATCTAAAAAAACCAAGGCATTCGCACGTGACCAAAACAGAAGTCGTTTTCGTGACCAACAATTCAAACGCCGATTTCAGCGAAACCTGTGGCAATATTTCAATTTTAGAACGTTGTGTACCGATGTCTCCTAAAAATGGCTTTGATTTTATCCGAAAATTATTAATACTTTTTTTGTAATTTAATTTTAAGCCCGGTCGAACGTGACATTTTTTTCCATCATGGTATTTATGTTGTTTCAGTTGCAATTTTTACGAAATTATAGATAATATATATTTTTTGTAATCCACAGAAGTATTCAATGTATTCATTCTCAAATAATAACAGCAAAAAAGAAAATTTAGTTTTTCAATTTATTATTTTGAAATTTTAGCTGATCTTCTTTCAACTTTCTCACCGCTGTTTTCAGCTCTCTTTACTTTCTTCGCCTCCGTTTTTGCTAATAAATAAATTACAAAAGTATTTTTTTACAAAAATAAATTATTGAAGTAAGATTTTTTTTTAATTTTTAATTTTCACACTTAAGATGTCGCACGTGACCAACTTTAATGAAGTACCAAGGTCACAAATTTTCTCATTTTCCAGTAATGTTTATTTTTATTTAAATTGTATAAAAATCTCTGTTTCTACTCAAATTTTTATGATCTTTCTGCATGTACTTTGGACACAGTAGAAACAAATGTTGTTTTTCCATGTCAAACGTGACATCGATATATGTGATAATGCAAAGCAAAAAGATACAGTTAATAGCAGTCGTATAATTTCGTATCCTTTCTTTTCTGACTCTTTGTACTCCCTGAAAGATTTTAGACAACAAAAGTCGAAGTGTAATGTCTCTATTTAAGAAATTTTATCGAAACAAAATATGCAAGAGAAATATTCAGAGGAGTAAAGTTGCACTCGCGCGACTTTGCATTCTAAAGATAGGATATGAATTAAAGTAAAATTTGTTTACACAAGTTAAATTTGATTATTTATCTATGCAAATATAATAAAACAAAGCGTTTACAAGAACTTTTAATTTGTTGGCCTTGGTGGGCCTTTCTGCGGAAATGCCCATATGGTCTAAGAAGGTTACAAATAAATTAACTCACACAATAATATAGGAATCTCGGTGTCGAATATACACTAAAACAGGTTTTAATTTCGAATGGGAAGGGACACGGGCACTTTCCGCCCATCTTTCAATACTATTTACACTGGATCTACTAACATAAATTTTCAGCACTCTAGGTGTTATAGAAATATTCGATTCGATTATTCGGTTTTAACTTTGTATGTGAGATACCACACCCATTTTTCCAATACCGCCCTTTGTTGGCACAACTACACAGGTTTATGCTAGATACAATCACATAAAATTTCAGTATTGTATTTGTCATACAACTTAATATATTCGAAAATGGGTCATAACTTCGTATGGGAGGTGTCACACCCACATTCCCAATACCGTCCATTTTTAGCACAACTACGCACATTGATGCTAGATGCACGTATAAATTTGAGCACTATAGGTGTCATGGAACTGGCAATATTCAAAATTGGGTTTTAACTTCGTATGGGAGGTGCCACGCCCATTTTTCCAATACCACCCATTTTTGGCACAACTACGCATATTGATGTTAGATGCACTGACACAAAATTTCAGCACTCTAGGTGTCCTAAAACTGACAATATTCAAAATTGGGTTTTAACTTCGAGGTGCCACGCCCACTTTTACAATACCGCCCATTTTTGTCAAAACTGTGCAGAATAATAATTAGTGGACTTTCACAAAAATCCAAGACTTTTCCCGCAACAGTACTCTGAATATGCTAATTTATAAAAAACGAATAAAACTCCAATTTGTGTGGGAGGTGCCACGCCTACTGAAAATATCAAAAATTTAAATAGCCTATTTTCACAAACGGTTCAGCTGTGAAAATTTCAAGAAAATCGGTTCAGTATTTTAGGCTGCTATAAAGAACAAACAAACACAGATTCATTTATATATATATAGATATAATATTTTTATTATTTCAAACCACGCTTATAAGGCAAGCTACCAATACGTTTACACTATATATATATCGAAACAATACTTCAAGCAATTCAAAAAATAAATATTCTTATATTTATATTTTCAAAAATAAATACCATAAATATTGGTAGGTAGATGGTGCTACAGTTTCTATTTTAATTCCAAAAGTACAGATTTTGAAAATCCATTATCTCACGTACATAATGCAAAATAACTCATATTCATGATTCAGACAACTTTTGCCGTAAAAGTACGAATTTGGATTTCTTTATTTTGCGTGTCTATGCAGTCAGAGGAATGTATACACCGAATTCCATGATTCTAGCTGCGGGCATTTGGTTGGTACCATTTTTATCCCCTTTTTCCAATTTTACCCCCTCAAGAGTACGACTATCTAAAATCTATTTATTTTACGAGTCTATGCAATTAGAGGGATGTACACACCGAATTTCATCATTCTAACTGTATTCGTTTAGTTGGTACTATTTTTATCCCCTGTAGCCATTGTATCCCTTGAAAGTACGAATTTGAAAAACAAACTATTATTTTTCGTGTCTACGCAGTCAGAGGAATGAATACTCCGAATTTCATGACTCTAGCTGCGGTCGTTTGTTTGGTACTATCCCCTTTTTCCATTTGAACCACAAAAAGTACGAAATTTGAAAAATCATTCTATTTTACATGTCTATGTATACACCGAATTTCATTATTCTAGATGCAGCCGTTTGGTTGGTACCATTTCTATCCCTCTATTCCTATTTTATCCCTTAAAAGTACGAATTTGGAAACAATTATTTCATATTATGTATCTACTCAATTAGAGGAATGTACACAGCGAATTTCGTGTTTCCAGCTGTTCCTTTGATAAGTACCAAATTTATCCCTTTTTGTCCCATTTCACCTCCTACGAATAAAAATCGTTTTATGGAGCAGCTTTTTGTTATCGGGGGAAAGCGCATACCCAATATCAAGTAAGTACAAGCAGACATATTGATAAAATATTTTTGCAAAATAGCTCCTTTCGTTTAGATGCTAACGTGCTTTCAACAGACGGACGGACATTTCTAGATCGTCTTTGAATTTTATGACGATCAAGAATATATATACTTTATAGGGTCTCAGGTCGATATTCCAAGGTGTTACAAACGGAATGACAAAGTTAGTATAACCCCATTCTGGAGGTGGAGGGTAAATTAAGGGTTGAAGATAGGAGGTAAGTATGTTCAGAGAAAATACGGGGGTTGAAAAAATATTGGGGGTCGGTCATAGACTTTAATCCACTGCCTCCCTATTTTCCCTATTTTCCCATTTTAACCTTTAAAGGTGCGATTTTCGAAAATCCATTTATTTATGTGTCTACGAAAATAGAAAGACAAAATTTTACCTCTGGGCCGACTTTGCCCATTTTCAATCCCAGAGTTTTATTAAATTTTCTGAATTGTATAGATTCTGGTAGACGAGCAAATTGCGTTCATTTGCTACTTCAATAAAAATACAATCAATCATGAGGTAATCCAACATTTGCCTGGCAAACTAAAAGTTTCATCGTCACATCCATTCCAACTCTTTGCAACTCAATTCTGTTAAATTGTCAACCTTTAAACAACGCACAGCATGTGAGTAAATTAAACGATTTCATTTTTTTATTAGCCACTGACCATTTCAATTAGTTGGCAATAATTTATTATTGAAACAGATATCGGACAGTTGCGTGAGCGTTTGTTTGCATTTGTTTAAGCATTCAAATCATTCAGAAAAGTCTCCGGTCCAATGGTGGCTATGTAGGAACCGCAGAAGAAAAACCGGACACAATTCAAACATGGCCATGATTACAGAAAAAAAAACAAAACAAAAAATAAAAACGACGATTAAAACGGTGCAAACGACATAACCATAAATAATCCGTTATAATGCGATGATATTTACTAGTCATTTGTGTATTGATTTGGACAAAAAATACCAATTAACACGAGCCGTGGGACTCAGAGAAAAATCATAGTTATTTCGCATTGTGGCGCAGCAAACAAATTAAAATGCAAATGGAGTTTTGATTACGTTTTCTGTCGCGATCAAAATGTATCAACTCCTTCAAAAAAATCTTTTTCGCACACTAGCCCATGCCTCACCACCGCGGTGAAATGAAATGTGTATAAGTGGGAAAAGTACAAAAATATTACCAAGTAAAAAGACTTTAAGTTCGACTGGGCCGAAGCTTATATACACTCAATTATGTATTGTAAGGATAACGAAAATTTTGATATTTTTGCTATAGTGATATTTGTTAAATAAATTATGAAATGTACATAACTACCATATATATTAAATATTATAATTTTTTATTTTTTTGGATGGTCTGGCTCGAGGTCAGGAACAAATCAAAAAACAGTTGTTTTTAGTTTTTCTCAGATTGTTTTCTTTTTATTTTTTCCACTTAATTCACTTAAAAATATAAAAAACAATATATATATATATATATATATATATATATATAACAAAAAATACAAGACAAAATATCAAAATAATTACATTTGAGCAAAAACAATGAACTCTTTCTCGAAGTTATTATACCCTCCACCTCCAGGATGGGGGTATACTAACTTTGTCATTCCGTTTGTAACACCTTGAAATATCGACCTGAGACCCTATAAAGTATATATACTCTTGATCGTCTTAAAAATCTAAGACGATCTAGCCATGTCCGTCCGCCTGTTGAAAGCACGCTAGCATCTAAACGAAAGGAGATAGAACGTTCAAATTTTCCGTCTTATAGTCGTAGATCGGTTGGGATTGAAACGGGGCGAAATCGGCCCAAAGGGAAATTTTTTTCTTCACAAGGACTAAAAATACCCATAATAATCCCTAATATTTTAGCGTATTTAAGCAGTTTTCTTGAATATGTCTGTTTATATTTGTTTGATATTTGGTATGCGCATTCCCCTTATAGCAAAAACGTGCACCATAAAGTGATTCTTATTTGTAGCAAAATGAATGGGGCAAAAAAGGGATAAAAATGGTACATATTAAACGACAACAGCTAGAAACACGAAATTCGGTGTGTAAATTCCTCTAATTGAATAGATACATAATATAAAAGTTTTTTTTTTCAAATTCGTACTTTTAAGGGGTAAAATGGGAATAGAGGGATAAAAATGGTACCAACCAAACGATTGTACCTAGAATAATGAAATTCGGTGTATACATTCCTCTGATTGCAAATACACGGATTTTTTCAAAATTCGTACTTTTTGGGGTTAAAATAAAAAAGGGGATAAAAATAGTACCAATCAAATGACCGCAGCTAGAGTCAATAAATGGAGTATACATTCCTCTGACTATGTAGACACGGAAAATAAACAGATTTTTCGAAATTCGTACTTTTTGGGGTCAAAATAGAAAAAGGGGATAAAAATTGTACCAACCAAATGACCGCAGCTAGAGTCATGAAATTCGGAGTATACATTCCTTTCACTACGAAGACATGAAAAATAAAAGGATTTTTTTTCAAATTCGTACTTTCAAGGGATACAATGGGTACGGAGGGATAAAAATGTTACCAACCAAACGGCTACACCTAGAATGATGAAATTCGGTGTATACATTCCTCTGATTGCGTAGACACGTAAAATAAGAGGATTTTTCGATATTCGTACTTCTTGGGGTTAAAATGAAAAAGGAGGTACAAATTGTACCAACCAATTGACCGCAGCTAGATTCATGAAATTCTGAGTATACTCTAAATTTATGTGTTCTGAGTGTGTGTGTTTATTTTTTTGCATAAACTCGGAAATGCCCAATAAATGTTCTGTCCATATAAAAAAAATTTCAAATTTATTCACCGATTAATGCAAACATTCCTCTGGCTGCGTAGACTCGGAAAATAAACGGATTTTTCGAAATTCGTACTTTCAAGGGATACAGTGGTACAGAGGGATAAAAATAGTACTAGCTAAACGACTATAGCTAGAATGATGAAATTCTAATTGGGAAGAAACGTCAAATAAAGAGATTTTAGATAGTCGTACTCTTGAGGGGGTAAAAATGGTACCAACCAAATGGAATTCGGTGTATACATTCATCTGTCTGCATAGACACGCAAAATAAAAAGTCTTTCCCAAATTCGTACTATTTACTTTTACGGCAAAAATTGGTTGAATCATGAAGTTAGGTTATTTTGCACTGTGTACGTCTGATAATGGATTTTCAAAATTTGTACTTTTGGAATTAAAATAGAATGGAAATACAACCAACTGTAGCACCCACTATCTACCAATATTTATGGTACGTAAGCTTTTTGAAAATATAAATAGAAGAATATTTATTTTTTGAATTGACGATTTGGTAGCCTTGTCTTATTAGCGTGGTTTGAAATAATTAAAATATTATTTTTATTTATAAAATTATTTTTTTAATATTTGTATTTGTTTTGATTTGGCTATAAAAAAAATATATTTTCCTGTAATATTACTACACTTCTATGAAAATCGACATCAACATCTGTGGAATGCAATCAATGGTGGAGGGTATATAAAGTTCGGCCCGGCCGAACTTAACGCCGTTTTTACTTGTTTAATTTATACCTTCATTCGTTGTTAAGTAAGAACGTTTTCCCTTCGACCCGTTCCACCCACTTTCAATTCCAACATTCCACGCAGTTCAAGGTATACATATCGAATTTCTTTCAATTTTTATCCCAAAACTACGAAACACTAGAAACACCCATGGCGAAAATGGGTCAGATCGGTTCAGATTTACATATAGCTCCCATACAAATTTCGCTCCTGGATTGACTTTTTCCTTCCAGAAACTGCGTATTTTCACCGAATTTCTTCATATTGAGCATAACACGTTATACTTGAACTGGAAGAACTTATTGTGAATGTATTAGCCTGTGATTAGGAAACATACAAAAATTCTTCCCGTTTTCACTTTTTTACTGAATTGAATTGTATTCGGGTAGAAAGTGGAGTGTATCATATCGACTGCCCCTCCCGACTTAAGTCTTTCCTTACTTGTTGTAGCTGTAGCCGTTTCGTTGGTACCATTTTTATCCCTCTATTCCCATTTTACCCCCCTAAACAACCTTTTATTATACGTGTCTACTCAATTGGAGTAATTCACTCACCAAATTTCGTGCATCTAGCTGTTGTCGTTTGATAGGTACCACTTTTATCCCTTTTGTCCCAGTTTACCCCCTACAAAGAAGAATCGCTTTGTGGATACCAAATATCAAATAAATATAAGCAAATATAATTAAATACTTGAAATATTAGGGGTTATTGGTGGTATTTCCTGTCCTTGTTAGCTAAATGTTGTTTGTAAAAGTGTGGTTTCTGGACAAAAGCACACAGATTTCTTAAGTTTTCTTAAATAAGCTCCAGGTCTCTTCTTTTGAAATTCAATGTGAAAGTGAAAATCGGTTGAATCGGTCCTTTAATAATGGAACACAATATCATTCATATGACTACCACGTCTGGCTCGGCAGTACCTCATCCGATCAATCCAATTTCTCAGTACATGGCCGCTATAATGCCGCCAGCCCACAATTCACACCAAACAGTGACTAGTTGCGTATGCATTGGCTTCTCAATAGTCACGTGTGGGTTCTCTGAACTCAATATGCGGCAATTTTGCTTATTGACATAGCCAACGAGATGAAAATGAGCTTCATCTAAAAACACGAATATTTTCCACCTAAATTTCTTACAGTTTGCATTAAAGACTCACTACTTTGGAAGTAAGTTTTTAATCTTTCCCAATTTTGTTCGAGCGAATAGCGTCCCATTTTGCAAACATTAAATATAAATGAATACTATTCTAACTTTCAAAGTCGGCAGTTCAAATTTAAAATTTTAAATGGCCCACCATAAATTTACATGTGTTTAACATCCTTTTGAATTTTCATCACGATTTCCATATTGTTTTCGAGGAGAGGAGTCTCCTCCCTTTAAACTCAAAATTTATGTGGACAGTATGACAGCACCCAATGCCTTGAACAATAACAGTCATCAAATCACGATGATTAGGAATTGTATAAACTCACTCACACAAATCCAAACTCATGACATCATGCTAACCTGGGTACCAGGTCAAAACAATATACTTGGTAACGAAAAAGCGGACGAGTGTGCCAGACTCGAAGAAAGTGAGCACACCAGAAACCCACAACGTATACATCCCATTTGTCCAACTACTAAACTATGTAGATGACTTGGCGGACAATGAAACAAGGTCTAGGTGGAAGTCTATATACAACTGCAGAATAACAAGGTCCTTATGGCCAATCATTAGTCAGAAAATGACTACGGAACTTACGGGGCACTGTGCGATTGACAAGATGGCTTAAAGCATCGGTATCTCACGCGAAGACTACTGTAGGGGCTGCTTAGACAAGGATGATGAAGAATCGGTGGATCATTTGCAATGCATTTGCGTTGGACTGTAGGAACACAGACTATCATTCCTAAGAAGCATGTTCTAACGGACGTAGCAAACGTTCCTCTACGCGATCTGCTCAACTTCATCTACAAGAAAACTTCATCTAAATGCTTTTCAGATGGAAGCTATCGATGAACTAAGATTACATCATATTATCCTCCCCCTTTCACTTATCTATCTAATATACTAGCTCTCCTGCCAACAAGATCTCTTTACATAATTTCCTTATATTCTCCTGTCTCTTCTCTTCCTCTAAACTTTATGGGTAATACAATGGGCATACATAGGCTTCCGAATGAAACTCGTTACCAGAGTGAGTATATATTTTTTAACTTCTTACTCAGAAAGTATTACCACATCCCTGCACACTGGTCCCAAATCCATTTGTTATGGCATAAAGTCGAAAAATAAAGATACAATCCTGGAATTTTGCACATTTGCTAGACATAACATACTTAAAAAATAATAAAAATAAAATTGGGCTAATCAGACCACGCCCACTATCACCTCCCATATAAACTCAATATATAACAAACATAATTTGTTTTCAATTAAAAACAAAATTTTATGAAAGCTTAACATAATGAAAATTACTTGTTTTTCTGAACATTATTACAAGAGCAAAATATTCTACTTGACACTGCAATTTTAATAATTATTTCAGGAAATAATATAAAATGTCTACATTTGTACAGAGAAGTGAATCGCGTTATATACTATTTTAAAGGTACTTACAATACCTTTAAAATGAGTTGTTGATGGGTCTCATACACAAATCTGATTCAGAGATATGATCAAATATGTGTACTATGGCTAATCGAGAATTGTACTAAAAATAAGTGGCAATTGTAGGAATTTGCCGAAAAATGCTGACGAGATATTAATTCTACCATAAACTACACACTCAGATGAACACTTTCACGTTTGCACTTTGAGTCCTACACTGGTTCGTTGCATGAACGAATCAGATTCGTTATTGCCATTTCGTTGCATCAACGAAATATTTCGTTCCCACAACAATCCTACACGTTGACGTTGACGATGCTAACGTTTATGGTATGAAACCGATTTTTCGTACTTTTCGTAGGTTCGTTCCTGCAACAATTCAACATTCGTTGATACAACGAAACTATTCTCTTTCATTTTTTACATGGGAAAACATTAATTAATACAAGAAATCTATAAATTTCTGATTGTTTCTGATTGTTTTTTACAAATCCATATTAATTTGTCAAAAATTATTAAAATTAATGGAGTTTGGAGATGGAACACTTTGCCTCAACAACTCGTTCGTTGCAGCAACGAAACTGATATCGTTGCAGCAACAATTTATTCGTTGGTACAATAATCGGAGACACACAAATTATTTGTTTTTCTAGTGTGTGTTTTTGGGATGTAATCGATAGTAATTCTCATTCACGTTGTGGGAGTTCTGCCTTAAGTAGATGAGCTGCTGTTTCGAATAATCACTTCGAAGTCCACTGCCGGTGGTCATCATGGAACTAAATTATCTAAACTGAAAGAAAAACGTTCGAGGCCGGGACGAATTTTTTTCTTGAAAATCAACTAACGTCGACGTTCATTGCTGCAACGATAAAGTTTCGTTGCTGCAACGAAAATGTTTAATTTATTGCCACCAATATTTTCGAAACCACATTGTTTCAGCAGGGAAACCGCGTTGTTGTTGCAGCGACGAATCATAGTTGTTGCAGCAACGAAATAGCATTGTTGCAGCAAGGAATCAGCATTGCTGCAGTAACGAAACAGTTGTTGCAGCAACGAACATATTCGTTGAGAACTATAACTTCCATTAAATCAAGATTCGTTGCATCAACGAAACTTTGTTCGTTGCAGCAACGAACGCCGACGTTGGTTGACTTTCAATGAACAAATTCGTTGCCGCAACATACAATTTCGTTCCGGTTACGTACGTTTTTCTTTCAGTGTACATATAACTTTTGGTCCACGACATTTTTAGGTTATGCTCACTACGAATCACAAAATTAGAACACTTAAGAAAACTGACAAGACTGCAGTAATCACAAAATGTTAAATATAATTAAATTCAACTACTTACACCGGCCTTCAATTTAAATAATATAGTCACTTCGTTATTTTCTTTTTACGCCTTAATTTTAAGTATTTTGTATAACTGCTTTAGACCCGAATTAATACCACTTGTTTCAACGGCAAACTTTAAATGCCTCTCAGGCTTGCGGTGTTGTCACCTAGTTTCCTCCAATACATTTTCTTGATAGCTTGGAGTGTTGCCATTAAGAAAATAAATACACATTTCAACAATTTCCAAATTAAAATTTTTGAATTTCTGCCACAATCATATGAATTTGGGACCATAGTGCCCTGCGGCATATAAATAAATGAATACTGAAACAAATTATTAGTTCTGTTACTATTTTATTCGACACACATGTATGAATGTATAATTTCAAACCACTTGATGATATTTACATTCATACAACCTGTTAATATTCATTAAGCCACATGTTGATATTTACTCTACTTGTTCAATATTGTAAGCATTCATTTCTATCTAAATTTGTGTATAAAAGACAGAGCAGTTGCTCTGGAAAATGAATACACATCGATCAATAAAAGCGAGCATTTGTAGTTATAAGCGACGGTGCCTTCTAAATAAAGAGTGAAAAGTAGTTTATAAAACCTTCGAGCTGTTTCCTTTCATGAAACCTTACAATCTTAGGAACAAGATTGTTTCAATACTATTTTCGAAAAAATGCAAAATTGAGGAATATATTTTCCCCACTTTGGGAAATACGCAGTTTCGGGGGGACCGAAATATGTATGAGAGCTATATGTAAATCTGAACCGGTGTGAGCCATTTTCACCATAGGTGTTCCTAGTTGTTTTGCCAATTTAGAAGAAAATCTTTCAAAATATGTGGATTATAGAGCGGAAAAATTCAAATTGGGAGCGAGATTGTATGGGAGCTATATATAAATCTGAACCGATCTAACACATTTTTACCACAGTTGTTTCTAGTTGAACTATAAGATGTTTTGCCAAATTTGAAGAAAATCTGTTGAAATATGTGGTATCTAGAGTGAAAAGGGTCAAATCGGGAGTGAAATTCGTATGGGGGCTATATCTAAATCTGAACCGATTTTCCTCAAATTAAATAGCGTTCGTCCTTGTCCCGAAAAACTTCGTTGTGCAAAGTTTCGTTTGGTTCTGGATACAATTGCGACCTGTATCGTGATTACAACAATAGATGGACAGACGGACAGACAGACGGACAGACAGACGGACAGACAGACGGACAGACGGACGAACATTGGTAAATCGACTCAGAAAGTGATTCTAAGCCGATCGCTATAATTAACAATGGGTCTATCCCGCTTCCTTTTGGGTGTTACAAACAAATGCACAAAGACATAATACTCTCGTGGAGTGTATAAATACGAAGTAAAATAAGCATAAAGCTTAGACCTAGCCGAAGCTTCGTTTTGCTTCGGTCTTTAACCCAAGACATGGGATCATTCCTAGAGAATAATCAGATATCAGTAGGACTCACCATAAATCGAATATTCATGAAAAATTAAGGTGACCATCGAACCCGCTTTTCGCGGGACTATCCCGCTTTTTGATGGTCAGTCCCTCTTTAATTTTACATTCCGCATAATCCCGCTTTTTTACAAAAAGTCCCACATAATCCCGCTTTTTTGTTTTAAATTATTTTCGGTACATTATCAATTAAAATTTGTCAATTAATAAGCTTTTGGTAACCGACAAAAGTCCACAAATTCTAAAGTATTTAATTAATTGTCCTTTTTATATATAAGGCTCTAGTTTTAAGGGAATGTTTAAGATATTTATTTTGCCCAATAAGAGATGGTCACGTTATGAAAAATGTACTGTGAACATTCTACGAGTGTGCGCATATCATTAATAATTTAATTTATTTAATAAACTTCGATTAACCGCACAAAACCAAAACAAATAAATTGATACAGTTGTACATTCAAAAAAACGCATTGCAATTCCACATCCTGCCTCCACACACACAGACAGACGACATGGCATCAATGACTGTAGCAAACCAGGGCTAACATAACTTAAAGCCACATGCAAGCCAACTAACCAAGCCATGGCATACCATGCATTGACATACCAAACATTTGAAACCATGGCCAATGCAAAAGTGTTGCAAGTCGACACTAGTCGTCGACCAGATTGAAATATTTTTTCAATTTTATTGTCGCAAGCAAAAAATCGAAAAGATTTTTTAAACATTTTTTCGGAGAATTTGCAATTACAATTTCCCATATTTAGAAGTGTTGTTGGTTAGCTGGTTGGTTGGTTGGACCCCCAAAAGACCACGCCAAAAATTGAAGTGGACAGTTAACACGAATGTAAAACTTGGCATAATCGATAAATTAAGCCAAGATACGGGCGCGAGTGCGTGGTAAGGCGGCGTGCTATGAGGGAGAACTTTGAAAGCAATAACCTGAGATTTTTGTATTTTTTTCTACTCTTGGCCAACCTGCCACCGACACCACCGCCTTCGACATGGTCAACAAGTTTGCCTTCACTTTTGCTTTTTTCTGTGCGCTGTCACATTTGAAAAGATACCATTTTCACTGGTTTTCCAAGATTTTCCATAATTTCGTGTTGTTGTTGTCTTTGGGTTAGACAGACGCATGTTGCTCCAGTTATTTTTGACTTCTTTTGGCCAAATATCAAATGTGTGTGTTTTCGCTTTTTTGTTTTGTGTTTTTTTGTTGTTGGCCCCACAAACCTCTCGATTATAATCATGTCGTTGTAGTGCGGTGCGATTATTTTTGTATAAAATGCATAGTTTGTGGCAAATAATTGTGGCAAGTGGCTTTGCCAGAGTGGACCACAAATATGGGAATGAATTTGAAAAGCCATTGACTCCGACCAGAATGATATACAAAACATAAGCAGCATAAACATCAGCATCAGTCGCGTTCTCAAATTTCAGCAAAAAACGAACGTTCAAACATATGTAGTTCCAACAAACTCACTTAGGCATATATTGTACATTAGGGTGGGCAGTCAATTGACCACTTACACCTTTTTCATTTGTAATTCAAAAACCTCATTTGAAATCATTTTTCGAAATTCGAAAAATAAAAGGTTATTTCCAAATTTGCACTTTCAAGGGTACAGAGGGATCATATTAGTACTAACTAAACGACTACAGCTACACTGAAAGAAAAACGTACGTAACCGGAACGAAATTTTACGTTACGGCAACGAATTTGTTCATTGAAAGTCAACCAATGTCGACGTTCGTTGCTGCAACGGACAAATTTTCGTTGATGCAACGAATCTTGATTTAATGGAAATTATAGTTCTACAACGAATATGTTCGTTGCTGCAACAATGCTGTTTCATTGCTGCAACAACTCTGTTTCGTTGCTCCAAGAACGCGGTTTCCTTGCTGAAGCAATGTGGTTTCGAAAATATTAGTGGCAATAAATTAAACATTTTCGTTGCAGCAACAAAACTTTATCGTTGCAGCAATGAACACAGACGTTAGTTGATTTTCAAGAACAAAATTCGTCCCGGCCTCGAACGTTTTTCTTTCAGTATAGATAATTTAGTTCCATGATGACCACCGGCAGTGGACTTCGAAGTGATTATTCGCAACAGCAGCTTAGCTACTTAAGGCAGAACTCCAACAACGTGAATGAGAATTACTATCGAATACATCCCAAAAACACACACTAGAAAAACACATGATTTGTGGGTCTCCGATTATTGTACCAACGAATAAATTGTTGCTGCAACGATATCAGTTTCGTAGCTGCAACGAATGACTTTTTGAGGCAAAGTGTTCCATCCAAACTCCATTAATTTTAATAATTTTTGACTAAATAATATGGATTTGTATAAAAACAATGATTATAATCAGAAATTTATAGATTTTTTGTATTAATTCATGTTTTCTCATGTAAAAAATGAAAGAGAATATTTTCGTTGCATCAATATTGAATATTGAATTGTTGCAGGAACGAAACTACGAAAAGTACGAAAAATCGGTGTCATACCATAAACGTTCACATCGTTGCAGCAACGTGTCGGATTGTTGTGGGAACTAAATATTTCGTTGATGCAACGAAATGGCAATAACGAATCTGATTCGTTTCAGTGAACAATGATTAAATTCAGTGTGTACCTTCCTTCTAATTGCGTAGACACGTAAAGTAAAAAGATTTTAGAAAGTCGTACTCTTAAAGTGGGCAAACTAGGAAAAGGGGGATAAAAATGACATCAACCAAATGGCTGCAGCTAGAATCAAGGAATTCGGAGAATACATTCCTCTGACTGCATAGACACGCAAAATAGAAACGATTTTTCCAAATTCGTAATTTTTACATTTACGACAAAAATTAATTGAATCATGAAGTTAGGTTATTTTGCACTATGTACGTGAGATAATGGATTTTCAAAATTTGTACTTTTGGAATTAGAATAGAATGGAAATACAACCAATTGTAGCACCCACTATCTACCAATATTTATAGCATTTAAGCTTTTTTGAAAATATAAATATAGGAATATTTTTTTTTTTTTGAATTAACTTGAAGTATTATTTCGATGTATATATAGTGTAAACGTATCGGTAGCCTTGTAGGCCCGGCCGAACTTTACTCTGTTTTTAATTATTTAATTTCAAATAGAATTTTTGAGTTTTAACTAGTGCAGAGATACAAGCCGACAAGCTGCCGTCGCCGCATGTTCCTGCACAAGCCGCGCCGCTTCCGATTTTAACGGCTCACATCGACTTCAACCACGCTGCCCATTTCATCTGCTCATATCGACTTCAACCACACCGCCGAGATTTGTAAGAGTTCTAAATCCGTCAATTACTACTACTACTGTGAAATATATTGATCTTTCTTTGAATTTGGTATCCCACTATATGATGACGTCCAGTATTCCAGTATGCGTGGCCATGTGTTCCTATAAAAAAAACAATAAACAACAGCTAATCTATTGTGCTTCTTTAAGGTGTCAAAGTAGGTAGAGCTTTACCCTTCTTTGGAAGTATTGCAATCATTCAAGATGTCTGGTAAAATATGCCTCACATCAGAAGCTGTAATTACAAAACAAGTAAGGAAAGGCTAAAGTCGGGCGGGGCCGACTATATGATACACTCCACTATCTATCGGAATTCAATTCAATTAAGTAAAAAAAGTGAAAACGGGAAAAAATTTTGTATGTTTCCTAATCACATGCTAATATGACCTGGTCCAATTAGTCAAATCGAGAATAATATTTGTATCGGGGCTATATCCAAACATGGAATGAAGTGACCAACTTTCACAATAAGTTCTTCCAGTTGAAGAAATTCTCTGAAAATTAGCGGTTTCTGGGGGAACGAAATTTGTATGAGAGCTACATGTAAATCTGAACCGATGTGACCCATTTTCACCCTGGGTGTTTCTAGTTGAAATATATGATATTTTGCAAGGTTTGAAGAAGATCTGTTAAAATATGTGGTTTCTAGAGCAGAAAAAATCAAATCGTGAACGAAATTTGAATGGGAGCTATATCTAAATTTGAACCGATCTGATTTATTTTATTTTCACCATAGGTGTTCCTAGTTTAAACATCAGATGTGTTGCCAATTTTAAACAAAATCTATTAAAATGTGTGGATTCTAGAGCGGAAAAATTCCGAATTTCATGACTCTTGCTGCTTCCATTTGATTTGTACTATTTGTATCCCCTTTTATCATTTTAACCCCAAAGAGTACGAATTTCGAAAAATCTGTTTATTTTAAGTGTCTACGCAATCAGAGGAATGTATACATCGAATTTCATTATTCTAGGTGTAGCCGTTTGGTTGGTACCATTTTTATCCCTCCGTACCCATTGTATCCCTTGAAAGTACGAGTTTGAAAAAAAACCTTCTATTTTTCATATCTACGTAGTCAAAGGAATGCATATTCCGAATTTCATGACTCTAGCTGCGGTCATTTGGTTGGTACTATTTTTATCCCCTTTTTCTATTTTGACCCCAAAAAGTACGAATTTCGAAAAATCAGTTTATTTTCCGTGTCTACACATTCAGAGGAATGTATACTCCGAATTTCATGACTATAGCTGCGGTCATTTTATTGGTACTGTTTTATCCCATTTTTTATTTTAACTCCAAAAAGTACGAATTTTGAAAAATCCGTGTATTTTACTTGTCTGTGCAATCAGAGGAATGTATACACCAATTTTCATTATTGTAGGTGCCGCCGTTTGGTACAATTTTTATCCCTCTATTCCCATTTTACCCCTTAAAAGTACGAATTTGGAGAAAATACTTTTATATTATATATCTATTCACTTAGAGGAATGTACATACCGAATTTCGTGTTTCTATCTATTGTCGTTTAATATGTATCATTTTGATCCTTTTTTGCACCATTTCACCTCCTACAAATAAGAATCACGTTAAGGTGCACGTTTTTGCTATAAGGGAAATGCTCATACCAAATATCAAGCAAATATAAGCAGACATATTCAAAAAACATGCTTAAATACGTTAAAGTATTAGGGATTATTAAGGGTATTTTTAGTCCTTGTGAGGGAAAAAATTTTCCCTTTTCCTCATCCTGGAGGTGGAGGGTATAAAAAGTTTTCAGGAGCGTTTAGCACAGACGGCTTGATCTAGGAACGAAATAGTTGGCAAATCATCAATTAACAATCCAAACTTTATTTTCGTGGGGTAACTGGAAATTGTTTTTCCATTTGTATGGATCACGACCCAGCCTAATGTATATGATCGCCTTTATATAGCAACAAAACAAGCATTGACCAACATTGTGTTATTGTCACAAAAGTATGTCGTTAGGGATACGATATCCACACATTACCCAGCAAACAGTAAGAGAACTGTATCAGAGCAAGTCAATTGTCTTATCGGAGCTACTCTATTGACATTATTCGATAGTGCGATTAGGTTGTGGTGGCAGTCATAAAGTAAACATTCGAATCACTTAAACCAGAAGATGTCTATTATGATACCTCCTTTTCTGAATCAACCTGTGCGACTCACAAAACATTTTATCAAATTATAATTATATTACCGACATCTATACTGGCAAAGTCGCCCAAGACTTCAAAGGAAACTTAACGTCTTCAAGCCATAGCCGGACAGGGATCCTCCTCCTTTTCTCCTCCTACAGAAGTCATTTGACTCGAAATCCAGTCTCTGGGCATGTGTACCTATTATGCAGTGTCAACACTAAAATCACTAATCAGAGAAATTCTGCAAGCGTCGAAGTCCGCTCACCTGCTGTTCCTCGGCACCAGTGCATTCTGCTTGAGCTGTCGGCAGGGGTGATCCTATGCAAGTAAGTTCCTTTGGAACTTCTGTGGTCTGCGTAGGTCGTGGCCTATCCAACGCCATTTTCTCTATCTGATTTCGGTCTTATTTGGAACCTGCCCACGACCTCACATTTGTAATTTTGTTCTCGCAAGATCGTTGGCTTTACAGTTCCCTAACACCAAAATAAAATGGTTATCGAATGGCTTGTCTATGGCCTGAAGAGATACGCATCAGTCTTGGGCTGATTTAGGGCCACCAAGACCAAAGATCTTTCATTTTCAAGGTCGCAAAAAAAACTTAAAAAAATTCGATTTTTTAACCTTCACTTCCCCTTTTCAGGTCCATAGCTAGTTCAAAATTCAGGGAAGCAATCAACTACAAAAATTTACCTAAGATCTCAACTCACAACTTTCTATGAATGAACATATTAACTTCCTAGGAATGATTCTTAACACCGTTTAAGTAAGAAAAATATATCTTGCATGACTATTTCTGTTAATGGTCAGTCCGACTACAGTGCGTATGAGTGATATTATGCTTACTCAACAGCACGCATACGCTACCTACACACACTACAGCCTATAAGATTTGTTCGACGACATTTGCGATTTTGACCTTGACGATTAAGTTTTTTTTTTGAAATATCAACCTGAGACCCTATAAAGTATATATATATATTTTTGATCGTCATAAAACTCTAAGACGATCTAGCCATGTCCGTCCGTCTGTCTGTTGAAAGCACGCTAGCATCTAAACGAAAAATTGTTCCCTCACAAGGACTGAAAATACCCATAATTATCCCTAATATTTTAGAATACTTAAATATTTTTTTCAATATGTCTGCTTGTTATTGGGTATACACTTTCCCCATACAACAAAAACGAGCACCATAAAGAGATTCGTTTTCGTAGGGGGGTAAAAATATTACAAAGGGATAAAAATGGTACATATTCGCAATTTTAAGGGGTAAAATGGGAATAGAGGTCGCTTCGATATATATAGTATAAACGTATTGGTAGCCTTGTCTTATTTTGGTTTGGCAATATTAAAAAATTTGCATTTTCCTGTAATGTTACTGCACTTCAACGAAAATCAACAGCCTCAGTGGAATGCAATCCATGGTGGAGGTATATAAAGTTCGGTCCGGTCAAACTTAACGCCGTTTTTGTTTTGATTTTATATGTTTTTGTTCTTTATGACACGAGCTACAACTTTGCCGCAGAGAGTAAATCAAAATTACAAACGGTTGAGCCTGACATTTTGCAAAAATGTCACCGAGGCCCCAAAATTGTGCAAAACTGGGAGACACGGGTCTTTTTGTTTTTGGTCTTTTATCACGTTGTGGTGTCATTATATATTAT
The DNA here is from genome assembly GCA_947397865.1 of Polietes domitor. NCBI lineage: Eukaryota > Metazoa > Arthropoda > Insecta > Diptera > Muscidae > Polietes > Polietes domitor. The sequence goes on from OX377620.1 coordinate 12,473,214, forward strand.
ATTTACATGACTAAAAAAATACATACAGTGTTACCGACTGAATAATTATTTCAATGGGATCACAACTCTTATAAAATCTTCAGAGCACAGTCCCACCTAATAATTCTAAACCTTGAACCTTCACTTGGAATATTTTGTGTACACATGCTCATAGTCTGGTCATTGAGTCAAAAGACTTTTGTAGAAGCTACGACGATGAGATTTATGACGTTTAAGGATACTGGATTGAACTTTCTTTAAAGACTGAAGCAACTTAGCAACTATAGACGTCGGCAATATAAACATTTTCGTGTGTTAGACTGGCTGGTTTTGATGAACGACGTAACCAAAGTTTTCATCCGGTCTATTTGAGTTGGATGTTTTCTTACTTACTGACATCATAATATAACCTAACCTCACCTAGGCTAGATGGTGTGGGATATATAGGGTGTTTTTTATTGGGATATAGAACTATAAGTTGGCATCACTTTTTTAACTGGCGGCCATTTTGTCAGCTGTCAAGTGATTAATATTTAGTTTGGTTTGCCATTTCATCATGAACAGGTTGACAAAAGAACAACGCTTGCAAATCGTGCAAATTTATTTCGAAAGTAATGGTTCAGTTCGCGAAGTTCACCGCAAGCTCCGTCCATTTTATGGTCGACATAATCGTCCATCAGAGCAATTAATTCGGTTAACCATGGATCGTTTTCGCACTACGTTTACTCTATGTGATAATACGCATCCGCAGAGACGTCGAACAGTGCGCACCGAAGGAACAATTGCCGCTGTAGAGCAAAGTGTTGAAGAGGACCCGAATGAATCGATTCGCCACCGTGCACAGCAATTGGAGCTTTGGAAAATTGGACCTGTAGAATTGGCTATATTCGAGCCAGCCGCGGCGGCCACATGCCCGAAATCATATTTAAACATTAATGGCATAAAATTATCCTTCCAATAAAGCCAAATTGATGGACATTAAAACGATTTTCTTGTGTTTTATTTCAATTCGAAGTTCTATACCTCAATAAAAAACACCCTTTATTAGATGAAACATGACATTAAAGCTGATTATGGTCTACGATCCAATCTCCCAGACTCTTAGTAGAATATGGAATGGAATTCTAAACCAAGATGTCTTTAAGAGATGTTGATAATTCGATAGCTGGCAACCGGCAATATACGTATATGCCGTACTACATATTCCTAGTGACCTATTCCTTGAAAGTAAATAACAAGTAAATAAGGACTAAAGTCCCTACTTTACCTTACCTTAACCTTAAATTCAATTCATCATGAACCAATGAGACCCATTTTTACAATGAATGTTTCCAGTATGATGTGCTTTGAGACTTGTTCCTCGTCCACATAGGCGAGCTATCACGTTTCTAGCCGTACCATGGTGTATAAGGATGTGTCTCTATCTTTAGTTGAACTGTCGCGAGTCTGAAAACTGGCGATGGAGATCCAATATCGCCCATACGATCATACGGGAGAAGCATTGAGGATTGAGTTTTCAATTCAATTATACAGCCAACTTGTTATAATGATTTACTTTCATAACCATACACCAATTTTCTTTTGACACAAAATTGTCCGAAATAAATTTAAAAAATTGTTACACTTTCCAGCATTTACCCCACTTTACAGCCTAAGTGTTATTATAAGACTATTACAGAACTCGCTAGAAAGTTAGTTCGAGTATAAATACACAGTTGTTTTGACGGCGAGTGACGGTGTTTCCCTGCTTTTCGTCCCTGGGACACATACGCATACACTTACTGACTCACTTATATAGTTTGTATGCGGGCAATACAATTTAAGTACATGGTTCATAATACTATGTACGTATGTATGTACGTACAACGCGGCTATTGAAACCAGTTTTCTGATTTTATTTTTCCAGGGTTTCTGCTGTCATCCATGTGGCTGGTGTGGTTGTGTTGTTGTTTTTGTTGCTATTGTCATTATTGTTTTGGCATACATTTGTATGTTATTGTTTTGATAGAGGCAGCCACACAAATGCCGATACACTCTCTGCAGCAAAGCCAATATGGGTAACGCAACGCAACCTAACGCCACAGCATAACATAATACGCGCCAAACATGACCATACTTTCTGACATTTAACAACATATGAAGTTATCAGAGCAAGAGTAGCTCTCTAGGTGGCATTTGAAATTATCATATGTAGCGATAAATAATAACTAGACAACGTAATCGAAAAATAGGATCATTAATTGTACTTACCCGTTTGGACTAAAGGTGACTTAGCTTATTTGAGGATTTCTCGTTAATGACCGTCGCTGTAACACGGGGTGAATTAAACCTCACCGGTAGCTATCTTCGTCAGGAACTATAGTATACACCGTCCATTCAAAGATGACAGACTGGGTGAAATTTTTAGAATGCACCTATACTCGACCCCCATAGGTTAGGATCGAATGTGGCCCACACTGCTAGGAGCTGGATGTTTACCTAGCTCGTAAACTTACGAAGTGGTTATCAAGCCGATGTCTTGACTAGTCGAGAAGTGGTTACTCCGCAACCAACCAACCAGTGGATGTCTATGCTTCCTGGATATATTTTTCGTCAATATTCTTACAAGACATTGGACTTATAAAATATAAACACTCTTCTTTAAATGCAAGAACCTTGCTTTGCTTTGTCCAAATTCAACAGCAATGTCAGGGAACTTAAAATTTGCCACATTAGGAACGATTGCACAAGATCCACCAGGACTTACATGGACATGCAAGCTACAGCTCAAGCGAACAGCAGATGGGAAGACCCCGACGTATTATCGTAGCAAACAAATTATCTATATTTTGGAAGCGTTGTAGAGCTACTGAGGGTTCAATAAAGTAAACATTGTTGAAACTCTGCATGATTGGGGGACAATAGAGTCATGCAGAGGGCGAAAATTCGAATTGAGCTGAATCTCTGCACTCTTCGGTTGCAGAGTAGGAACAAGTCACTTGCCGGCAGTACTGTAGGCCGTTCCGTGTTCAATGTTATGATACGCGATGAAGAAGCTACCTGGACTGTCTCCTCATGACGCATCAGAATTAGCTTCATGAGGAGACGAAGATTCTTTGGGTTCGGGAACATCTAGACATGTCTAGAGAGATCCTTAAGGGAGGTTCAGCTTTATAAGAGTGAACCGTTGGATAGGGATCTATAAATCGACTTTCGACTAATCGATTAATCGACTTTTGGGAGGGAAAAAGTCGAAATCGACTTTACCATAGGCAAAAGTCGACTTTCCAAAAGTCGAAAAGTCGATTTTTGCTTTGTGCATCAATGAATTTAAGTTATTGAATACCGATTTTATTTTTTCGCTCTTGAAAACACATCATTTATCCGATTTTTTTCAAATTTGGCGCAACAACTAGAAAAATCTATGCAAAAAGTGGGTAAGATCGGTTCAGATTTATATATCGAATATAAATTTCTCTCAATTTGGTTTTGATTTGGTCTATTCGTCTTTTCATTCATTTGCAATGTTGTCTTTTTATTTATTTGCACAAGTCGAATTTTCAAAAGTCGAAAAATCGATTTTTCAAAAGTCGAAAAGTCGACTTTTCATATATTTGCAAAAATCGATTATTCATATATTTCCAAAAGTCGAAAAATCGACTTTTTGCTCCAACTATACATCCCTACCGTTGGATGAACAATCCTACCAGGCTGCGAAAAACTTGCATCGTTCAAATGTCTAGGAAGACTAGAGTCTTGCTGGCTCTTGAGATCTGGATAGTGCAATCGTCTCAACGTATTGGGTCCGAATTGAGACAAACACGCTGAACATCAGTCCGAAGGATCACATGGCGAAGGATCACATGACACGCTGCGCGTATTCAGCGAAGCCCATGTATCTCAGTGTAGGTGTCCAGATTTTTACAAATGTGCTTTGATGAGTCGCAAAGAATCTTATACGAACACCGACGAAGAATGACTAACAATCATTATATATAAGCTGCTGCAACAAAAACCCATAGTCTGGTCGTAGAGTCCAAAGACTTTTGTAGGAACTGTGAGGACGAGGAGGCTACGGTTAGCCTGGATTGAGCATTATTTAAAAGCTAAAGCAACTTGGCTACTACAGACGTCGGCAAGATAATTATTTTTGTGTGTGTTGGACTGGCGTGTTTCGACGAACGATGTAAAAGGCTGTGGTAAACCAAAGTTCACTTCTGGTCTATTTGTGTCCGATATTTCCTTTCTGACTAACACCTCAATCTAACCTCACCTTGGTACGCTGGTGTAGGGCATCTTAGCTGAAACATGACATTAAAGTCAATTATGTTCTACGATCCAATCACCCCGACTTTTAATGGAATATGGTGGCACTACTGCTATATGTCCCTTAATCAGTGTGAGAATTAAGGAAGCTTCGCACTTGTGAAAGTTTTATCGCCTGAATTATTTTTCAGTTTCTTAATGGCACTGCTGTCGGTCACATCATGATATTCGAGCGTTTGGTTAAAATATGTGGGCGCTCTCAAGTAGTGACTTAAGGCACCGGTTTGAATGAGCCACACCACTCGGTTAGGTCTCTTATATCGAGCCTTATAGATTGAAATATTTGATCAGATCTCTATTATCAATTTCCGTTATCTCGGCAATGTCGTGTAGTAATTTCTTCCCAGAAGCCCTGTATCGTGCTCTTATTAGAGCTGGGAAGTAATCGACGGTCTCTTCTTCCTCTTCATAGCTACGGTGGTGATTGTTGAATTGTAGCTTCATTCGTCGTGCGTGGTTTGCAATTGGCGTCAGGACTTCTATCACTCTTACGTTCCTTCTATTTTTGTTTAGAGGCCTCTGATACATTTTTTGTTATATTTATGTTTTTATGGATAATTGAGAAGTGTCTTGAAATAAGTTCGGTCTAGGAAATACATGAAGATACCACTCGGTGTTGCGACCAACTCCCTAGCAAGGGTACTTAAATAGATTCCATCCTCGTCTATTTGTTAGATCCCATAAAAGTCCAGGGACCCATATAAGAGTGACTTCAAACAGACAGCTCAGCTTGGCCTACTAATGTAGATGTTAGTAGTACAGTTAGATCTAAAAGACAAAAGCCAGCTTGACTGTCTGTCTAAAGAGGAAAGTTTACTACAGCTTCCTTAATTGCGAAGACTTCCGACTGAAAGAGGCTGCCAGGAATTTCAGAATGATTATGCTGGGCCACCTTTTTCTGAGAAAACATCGGAACCAACTCCAAAATCCATGTTGGAGCCATCCGTGTATACCTTAGCCTCATATTCGACAGTTGGGTATACCTTTTCCCACTCCATCCTTGAAGGGACTTTGACCTCAAATGACTTTGCGAATGCCGTAGTCGGATGGTGGTCGAAGTGTGTGAGGAGATTTTTCAAGAATATGTGGGTGTATGTACTGTTTCTGCAAGATCCGGTGACAGATAGCCAATGGCCAAACACGAGAATATTGCTGGCGTTGCTGAAAGTATAATGGAGAAAGGCTACCCTACTACCCTACTAAAGGGTGATTTTTTAAGAGCTTGATAATTTTTTTAAAAAAAAAAACGCATAAAATTTGCAAAATCTCATCGGTTCTTTATTTGAAACGTTAGATTGGTCCATGACATTTACTTTTTGAAGATAATTTCATTTAAATGTTGACCGCGGCTGCATCTTAGGTGGTCCATCCGCTTAGTCCAATTTTGGCATTTCCACGTTTTTGAGTAACAGAGACCCAATTGGTGCGAACGGCGACGAATCGAAAATTGGTGGTCATCATTAACACTGGCCGATACAGCTGCGATATTTTCTTCAGTTCGCACTCTACGTAAGCGTGTTGGTGGTTTAATGTCCAACAATGTAAATTTGGTGCGAAATTTAGTCACAATAGCCCGAATAGCCGCTTCAGTGGGTCGATTAAACTGATCATAAAATGGAAGCGCGCAATGAACTTTCTTAACAGAGCACGCATTTTGATAATAAAATTCAATAATTTGCAAGCGTTGTTCGTTTGTAAGACGATTCATGATGAAATGTCAAAGCATACTGAGCATCTTTCTCTTTGACACCATGTCTGAAATCCCACGTGATCTGTCAAATACTAATGCATGAAAATCCTAACCTCAAAAAAATCACTCTTTACTACTTTGCATGGGCATCAACAAAATTCGAGCAAAACGGCTCGGTTGCTTAACAAGCAGTCCGTGTATAATGACGAAGTACTAGAATATTGCTGATGTTGCTGGAAGTATTATGGCCGGAGACAATCCAACCCGACGATCACAAACGGCGACCTCAATTTGGCGAATCTCTCGAACAGGCATACATGTATTCATAATATACGTTCACTGATATCGCTCTGGAGAAGTTGGAATTTTTTACAAAAAATCAGTCTCAGTGATAAAGAACGTTTTTGTTGGAAGGATCCGAAAAGAGCCAACTTTCAATGGGAGAGTGTAAAACACGGTAGAAAAAAGAGACTATTAGATCCGACGAAATTTAGAGTCATTCCAAAAACAGTTGTCAAAGTGCGTTTTTCCAGAAGAGGCGATGAGATTTAAAGCTCATATTTTTTTTTCCTCTGGAAATGTTAAGTCGGTGGGTCATGGCAATAAACCAACAAAAATCGAACAAGTGGGGAACAACATCGTTCCAACCATTGTTGACATCAACCGATCTTTGATCGATCGAGTCTTTTCAACAAATTCGCGGATATCATTTAAGAGATATGGTTGTCAAACTTACGTCATAGATCCACAATAAATAATGAAAAACCCAGTCGGTAGTGATTAGCCGAGTAAAGAACCGTGCAGATTGTGAGACCCTCTATGAGGTGATGAGGTCGCAGAAGGTCTTTCACAGTGTATAGATCCTGGAACACATTAAAAGATATCTGTCGTTGTAGCAAAATTAAACATCCCATGCCATCGATGACTTTCACTAAGGATTCATAAAATCCACCAGCCATACAAACTCACAAATATTAGTTTAAGCCCCTTTCTCTCTGATCACTTCATACATCTATTCAAATACATGTTGCGGCTAAATATCAAATACAACACACAACGCACGGGAAAATGTGCGTATACGAGGTGGCTACACCACTCACTCGCATGGGTAACCCAAGCGACAGCACAGCCAGTTCTCCTGATGGATAACGCCGCACACAAAACAACATTCTGTTTTAATCAGAAAGTGGTTCGTGGCAAACCAACAAACCAACCGGCCGACCGACCAACCAACCTCCTCAATCAATCTATTATTATTGTTGTGCAATCGTTGCGCTATTTGGAAGACATACTCCAATTCCCCCAATAGCAACAACAATAACAGCAGCAGGCAGCAGCAGCATGGTTTGCCAAAGTATGTTGACAACATGGAAAAGTTAATGACCGAATAATTGGATCAGGTCCAAATAAGAATACTTAGGTACTGTGTGTGCTTTAAATGATTCAATCTCAAAGGCCACTGGCCAACACAGTCGCACTACGTTCGTACAACCTTTTGCCACCTTGGCATCTGGTCAGCAAATGTTGTCATAAAGTCCAGCAATTAGTTTAGAATGGTAATGCCCACGAGATTGTACGATTGCTCCTAGGAGTTCAATATTCAAATAAACGTCTGTCATTAATGGCAGACGATAGATAAAAGAGAGAGAGTTCACCAATAGAGTCATAGGATACCTTTACTGATTCATTGAATTTGGTTTACCCAGTGCGATTATTGCTGAGGACACCTGAAGCGGCCAAAATTTCCCCGACTTATGAAGATTGCTCCGTAAACCACGTAGAAGATATTTCATATATCTCAGTAGGGTCTTGAACTGCTTGTTTCCCGAGGGCATTGTAACTAGAGTTGTTATAGCTAATTTCACATTAAATAGCGCTATATTATATATTTTACATATATTTTACTTTGGGTCCATCATTGGTCATATCTGATCAGCACAATTTGAAGCCAGTGAAATTTAGAATTGACGACTATTTTAATGGGGGTGTTATAGGGTGGGCCATGTAACATTTTAAATTTGAACTACCAATTACTTTGACTTTAAAAGGTAGAATAACATTTATTTTTATTTTCAGGAATTATTTGACATTTGCAAAATGGGACGCTATACGCCGAACAAAATAGGGAATTATTAAAAACTTACTTCCGAAATAGTGAGTCTTAAACGCAAAATTTACGTGGAAAATTTTCGTGTTTTCAAATGAAGCTCATTTTTATCTCAGTGGCTATGTCAATAAGCAAAATTGCCGCATATGGGGTTCAGAGAACCCACCTGTGACTGATGAGAAGCCAACGCATCCACAACGAGTCACTGTTTAGTGTGGATTTTGGGCTGGCGGCATCATTGGGCCATGTACTAAAAATTGGGTTGATCGGATGAGGTACTGCCGAGCCAGTCGTGGTAGTCATGTGAATGATCTAATGTTCCATTATTAAATTACAAAGTTCAAGCTTTCCAATAAAATCAGAAATTTGAAAAAATAATCAGTACTGTTTTTATAGACGATTCTAATTTAAAAATTTGAATGGCCCAAAACTTGAAGCTATATTCTTCTGTGGAAGCTTTCAGCTTTTCACCAACAGCAAATCTTTACGACTTTCGACATTTCATTTATTTGAGACCCAAAATATTCGACAATTGAGGGTCTAAAGAGCTCGCCGTTGTCACTTTTAAAAAATCACTCGCCTCGTGAATCTGTCGAGAATTCTCTTCACTCAAATGCGACAATTTTGCTTGCTTACATGATTGCTGCAACCATATTCGCAGACCTACATATTATAATTGGGATTATAATGATTATGGCAATTTCATGTTCAATTACAACTTCACAATGTAATAGTTGCACACAATCATAATTTTCAACCATATTAGGATGTCCTTCAATTACCTTAGTAGTAATCATATTATGCTTGCAATAATCATATGTCTAATCTGCGTGCACTGGACCACAAATTTGTCATAACTCTGTACAAAATATTCCCGAGCTGATCCAAGATTTTCGTAAAAATACTTCACAACAAATTTTTAAAAACGTTAAAAAGTTAATTTTAAATTTTGTATACCCTCCACCTCCAGGATGGGGGTATACTAACTTTGTCATTCCGTTTGTAACACCTTGAAATATCGACCTGAGACCCTATAAATTATAAGACGATCTAGCCATGTCCGTCCGTCCGTCTGTTGAAAGCACGCTAGCATCTAAACGATAGAAGGTAGGACGTCCAAATTTTCCTTAAATGCGTCTTATAGTCGTAGATCGGTTGGGATTGAAACGGGACTAAATCGCCCCAAAAGGGAAATTTTTTTCCGTCACAAGGACTAAAAATACCCATAATAATCCTTAATATTTTTACGTAATTAAGCATGTTTTTGCATATATCTGGTTATATTTGCCTGATATTTGGTAAGCGCATACCATAAAGTGATTCTTATTTGTAGGGTGTGAAATGGGGCAAAAAAGGGATAAAAATGGTACATATTAAACGACAACAGCTAGAAACACGAAATTCGGTGTGTACATTCCTCTAATTGAGTAGATAGATAATATAAAAGTATTTTTTCCAAATTCGTACTTTTAAGGGGTAAAATGTGAAAAGAGGGATAAAAATGGTACCAACCAAACGGCTGTGCCTAGAATAATGAAATTCGGTGGATACATTCCTTTGATTGCATAGACAAGTAAAATACACGGATTTTTAAAAATTCGTAGTTTTTTGGGTTAAAATAAAAAAAAGGGATAAAAATAGTACCAATCAAATGACCGCAGCTAGAGTCTTGAAATTCGGAGTATACATTCCTCTGATTGTGTAGACAGGGAAAATAAACTGATTTTTCGAAATTCGTACTTTGTGGGGTGAAAATAGAAAAAGGGTATAAAAATAGTACCAACCAAATGACCGCAACTAGAGTCATGAAATTCGGAGTATACATTCCTTTGACTACGTAGACATGAAAAATAAAAGGTTTTTTTTTTCAAATTCGTACTTTCCAGGGGTACAATGGGGCATGTACATTAGGGCGTACCTCAAAAAAAAGTTCGCCGTACACCTTCGAATATGAAGTATTATTGAAAGGTAGTTTCAAAAAAATTTTTTTTATTTTTTTATGCCGAACGTAGGGGTCGCGCTTTTACATTTTTCTATATAACTTCTGCATTTATAAACGGATTTTAAAGTGTGATACATCGATGTTTTTGTCTCGACGAGGCCGATTTTTTTGTCTTTGAAGTCATTGAGCTCAAGCATGATTCATGATTTTATTTTATTTATTTTTTTTCAATATTTTATTTGTTTTGTTTTGGCTAAAAAGGAATTCCATATAAAACCAAGGTCTTCCGATTTTGGTGAAACTTAGTCAACATATTTGGTATTGCAACTGAAAACCCCACTTCATTTAAAATTTAATATTAGAATACATAACTAGCCATTTGCTGGAGGGAGAAAGGATTAAAAAATAATGTCAATATTTAAGAAAATATATATTATTTTAATTCACTTGATCTTTTAATTAATTTGTGTTAGTATCACTTTTTTATATAAAAAGGAAAAAAATAAAAACTCTAAAAATACTAAAAATAGTTAATTCGGGAATATATTTACTTAAATTGTTAGTAAATGCATAGATGTGATGTCTTCTCAATAATACTTATCTTTTGTATTGTATTTATATATTTATTTGTGTTCAAAAAAAACTACCAATACAAATAATCTGAAAAAGAAACAGATTATCAATTCAGATTCTAACATGTTTTCATATAATGATTGGTGATGGAGCTGGAGGTGATGCTTGGACGTGTTTGTTGCCGGCGTGTTTAACTTTAGCGCCGTTCCTTTGTCCGGGGGTAGTCATTACCAATGGCCAGGAATGGTTTGGATTTGATTGGGTTGTTTTGTCTGCATATGGTTTGTCCGTCTGGCTTTTGCTTTTGCCACACGCACTTCGGAAGCAATTGAATTGTCGTCAAACAAAATAAAAACAAGATAATTCAACAGAAACGGCTTGACAACACAAACCGCCACCACTAGACCACCACCAAGAAGAAGAAAATCCATCACAAATAGGAAACAAGTACAAATTCCATCGCAAAACTCTTTATGGGCATCATGACATTCAATGACAACACTTGTCTTCGCCATTCATCCATCCATCCAGTCATTGGCATTGTCTCCGCCTCGTTTCTTAAAGAGGAGACGGGTATGTCAATTGGATGAATGGCTAAATGGATGAATACATGACTGGATTGGGTAGGGTTTGTTGTATGGTTTTTCGGATTTAATTTTGGATTTGTTTAAATTTAATGAAGCCACCTTTTTCGTTTTTCTTTCACATGTGTTTAAGCTTTTGAATATTTTCCATCACAATTACGTTTAATTTCGGTTTAAAGTCCATTAAAGGCCATACAGGATTTTATTTAGTTCATGTTTTCCTTGTTGGATTTTATGCCGGGACAAAAACTGAACTAATAACGGAAACTGTTTCATTGGCGGAAGTGTCGAAACACGCCACCTGAATTTGCCATTTTTTGTTTGTTCGTTTGTATTAGCTTCCGTTTTGAAATGACCTAAAAATGTTAGATGGGTTTAAATTTCTATTGAAATTAAATTACCAACAGTATCAGTATTTTCTTTTAAGCATTGGTCATTGGCCTTTTTTATTGAGAAAAATCCAAAGTAAGGGATTATGGTCCGAGCATAGAATGAATTTGCTCTCCTAGGTTTATTTATGGAATTTCTTAATTGTCTAAATATGTAGTTCTTATCTCTAGGCGATAAGATTAAGTTCAATAACCTTTTCCGAATAATAAGTTATGGATCCAAAACAATCTTAGCTGGTATGTGTCTGTAGTCTATGCTTGCTTGAATCTTATCCATATATAGACATAATCATATTTTAAATTTAACTCGCAACTTGATATAGACTCTGGAAATGCTTTTCCACGTCATTTTCACATGCCGCAGTGTATCCAATAGCTTCTGGAAAGCACTTGGATCACTTCTTACACCCGAAGCTAGACGATTAAATATAAATAAGCCCCTATTGTGTGTCTATTGTGGGAATTTTCTCGGAGTAACTTCAGTCTGCAGATAAGCTGCTTCCGACTTTAGCGCACAAATCTTCCGAAGGAGAAGGGGGTTACGTGTATGGTTGCAGGCTATCATTAATACCTAAAATTAATATATTAATTTATTTTGTGGAAAATCTATGGATAAATATACAGATTATGTACCTCTTTCATTTTTTAAATTTTTGTTAAGCAGCGCGAAAAAACGCTTTACAAATTAGATAACTGAATATGTTTTCAAACTTTAACGTCCGGTAACTAAGCGAAACCAATTTCTTCTTATTCTGAGTTTGAGGACCTCTGATTTTGGGCTAACCATTTTAAATTTCTTTACATTGGACATTTTTTCGGCAGGATTATACAATATCTCCATAACTACGCCAGTTATCGACAAATTTTACATTACTTTTTCAGTCTATCTTTGAGTTTTGTATAAAATTCTGATTTTTTAGATAACTTTGGTTTCGATAACTCAAAAGTTATCGAAAATTTGTATATGGTTTTTTTATTCATTCAATTGAGCTAAAAACGTTTTTTTTTAATTTTCAATTTCGATAGTTATCGAAAAATTTTATTTTTTTTTCAGTTTTTTTATTTTGATACTAAATACTAAAGCGATTTTTTTAATTTCGATTCTTCGATACCTACGATAGTTATCGAAAACCTTTATTTTATTTATTTTTCTGTTTTTTTTATTTTGACCTCAGTTACAAAAAATCATATTTTTTAATTTTTACAAATTTTAACGTCTCGATAACAAAGCGAGATATCGATAACTGACAAAAGTATGATATCCGAGGAGCCACGATTTTTGAAAAGAGGGTCTCAAAATAAGAAAAAATGGGTTACTTGTTATCGATAACTCGAGAAATCGATATGAAAAATGAAAATAAATTAATAAATTCGATAAATAAGATAGTTAGCGAAATTTTAAATTAAAAAATAGGTTTTTATTGTGATTTATTATTTCTAGTTCATGTGAAAAAAGAGGAAACAATTTTCGAGTTATCGAAGCCAAAAACAATCAGAAAAAGTTGATTTGTATAGAAAATTCAAAAATAGACAGAAAAATGTAATTTTTTCGGTAACTGGCGTAGTTATCGCGTTATTGTGCAATGTTCCCGAAAAAGATAGTTTTATTTATTCAGTCTATGGAAATACAAAATTCCTTATTAATACTAAAAATAAAATAAGTTCTTAATGAATTCGAAAAATCTAAATTAAAATTAGATATACGATTAAACTTTCTCAAAGCCCTTGCGATTGGTTCAAATAGAGAATGGTTAGATCTTTGAAGCGGAATAAAAAATACATTATTATTTCTTAAAATACGAGAAGGAGCTTTAAAATTTACAAGTTCCAGTATTTCCGAACAATCGACTAAGCCACAAATAATTTTGAAAAGAAACACTTGCGAAAGGAGAGTTCTCCTATTCTCGAAGGTTTTCAAATCAATAAGTCTACATTTATCGACATAGGTAGGTTGAAGATCAGTAAAATGAATAGAACGTAGAGCAAATTTCATGAATTAGTATACGTTCAATTCTACAAAAGGGATTCCAAACAATACAAGCATATTCCAACTTAGACCGGACTAAAGATGAAAAAATTAACGTCGCAGTATAAGGATCCGAAAATTCCTGACAATTTCTCTTCACAAAAGCGAGTAAAGAATATGCCTTAGGAATGATGACATTTAAATGATTAATAAACGTAAACTTCGCATCAAAAACAACACCCAAATCAACTATTTCATCTACGGATTTAAGTTGAAGGTTATTATTAATGAAGTAGTCATAATAAACCATAGTTGCCAATTTGCCAAAAGAAACTTTAAAACATTTAGAGACATTAAGACACAAAAAGTTGTTTGAACACCATTCCGAAACTAACTTCGAAGAGAGAATGTGTAGATACATTGGATGAGGAAATAGACTATGCGATGGACAATTATGACGATGAATTTGAGCAAGAAGGATTATATCGAGGGCTTATATTCTTAAGTGTCTATGAACCATTTTCTCGGTAATGAGTTTTCCATGCCAAACTATTCTCAGATTTGGATGACATCTGTCATATAAATTTGGAGAAGAATATTTTTTCTAAAACCATTTTTTCAAATTTTTCTGACTGCAAAAGTGGCTATGAACATAAAAATAACATAAATAATATAGTTCAAAAATGGAGCAGCATATAACCGAAGGTTGCAATTCGCTACAACGATTTTGTTTAAAGCATTTTTCTAGATTTAGGGCATATCGTACTATCAAATTCCATCATTTCGCGTTAATAGCATTTTGATTTACAAGTTATAAGGCTAAAATAGGATAAATAGTGACTGTAAAGTTAAAGATTGTGAAAAGTATTTTTAAAAAAACCCGCGTACATTTTTTTATCAATTGAGAATATAAAAATATTTTTATGGAATATGATTGCAGACTTCATTCGGAATATTTGTGAAAAGTTTCAGAATCCTGAACAGAAAAAGTTTAAATATAAGCAATTGCAACCGCGAATTTTTGATGTTTCAACAATTGCAGCGATTTTTGCGACTGGCCACATAAAGGGTGATTTTTTAGCTATTATCTTTTTGGCAACACTGGTTTAAACAGCTGACGCACGGTTCGTGTTTTGTTTCACTGTCAAACATCTTCAGTTTGGTCTACAATTTAATAATGAATCGTCTTACAAACGAACAACGCTTGCAAATTATTGAATTTTATTATCAAAATGCGTGCTCTGTTAAGAAAGTTCATCGCGCGCTTCCATTTTATTGTCAGTTTAATCGACCCACTGAAGCGGCTATTCGGACTATTGTGACTTAATTTCGCACCAAATGTACATTGTTGGACATTAAACCACCAACACGCTTACGTAGAGTGCGAACTGAAGATGACCATCAATTATCGATTCGTCGCCGTTCCAAGCAATTGGGCCTCTGTTACTCAAAAACGTGGAAATGCCAAAATTGGACTAAGCGGATGGACCATTTGAGGCGCAGTCAAGGTCAACATTTGCATGAAATAATCTTCAAACATTAAATTATATGGACCGTACTATCGATTCAAATAAAGATTTCATACATTTTTCTGAATTTTATGTGTTTTCTTTTGAAAAACTCCTATAACTTTTAACAAGTAGGGAAGGGCTAAAGTCGGGCGGGGCCGACTATATGATACTCTCTACTTTCTATCTATCAGTAAAAAAGTGAAAACGGGAATAATTTTTGTATGTTTCCTAATCACAGTCTAATATGACCTGGTCAAGAATTTGTTAAATCGAAATAAATATTTGTATCGGGGCTATATCCAAACATGGAATGAAGTGACTTACTTTCACAATAAGGTGTTTCTAGTTTATGCTCAATTTGAAGAAGCTCGGTAAAAATACGCAGTTTCTTTGGAGGAAAAAATCAATCCAGGAGCGAAATTTTTATGGGAGCTATATGTAAATCTGAACCGATCTGACCCATTATCGCCATGGGTGTTTCTAGTTGAAATATAAGATATTTTGCTAGATTTGAAGAAGATCTGTTAAAATATGTGGTTTCTAGAGCGGAAAAAGTCAAATCGGGAGCGAAATCTGTATGGGAGCTATATAAAAATCTGAACCGATCTGACCAATTTTCACCATAGGTGTTTCTAGTTTAAATATAAGATGTTTTGCAAGATTTGAAGAAGATCTGTTAAGATATGTGGTTCTGGAGCGGAAAAAGTCTATTCGGGAGAGAAATTTGTATGGGAGTTATATACAAATCTGAACCGGTGCGACCTATTTTCACCACAGGTGTTTCTAATTTAAATATAAGATATTTTGCTAGATTTGAAGAAGATCTGGTTAAATATGTGGTTTCTAGAGCAAAAAAAGTCAAATCGGGAGCGAAATTTGTATGGAAGCTATATAAAAATTTGAACCGATCTGACCTATTTTCACGACAGGTGTTTTTAGTTTAAATATAAGATGTTTTGCAAGATTTGAAGAAGATCTGTTAAAATATATGGTTTCTGGAGCGGAAAAAGTCAAATCTGGAGCGAAATTTGTTTAAGTATTAGACGTTTGGCCAATTTTGAAGAAAATCTGTTGTAATATGTGGTATCTAGAGTGAAAAGAATCAAATCGGGAGTGAAATGCGTATGGGGGCTATATATATAAATCTGAACCGATTTTCTTTAAATTAAATAGCGTTCGTCCTTGTCCCGAAAAACTTCGATGTGCAAAGTTTCGTTTGGTTCTGGCTACAATTGCGACCTGTATCGTGATTACAACAATAGATCGATTCAAAAAGTGATTCTAAGCCGATCGGTATAAATAGCAATGGGTCTATCTCGCCTCCTTTTGGGTGTTACAAACAAATGCACAAATACATAATACTCTCGTGAAATGTATAAAAAATCACCCTTTATTTGAACATGACTAATCTACATAATCGCAGAAAATTATAGAACTTATAAACACAATACGAACATAATAATTGAAGGTTTTTCACTTCTCCTGAAAATTTATGAAAATGTTGGTTTCGACATTTTAAACTTCATGTGACGTTATACAAATTTTGTTTTTTCCTTTCACATTTGTGTCTTTTTCAATTTTGGAAAAAAGGTATTTTTAATTTCCGTCATTCCAATTGCTTTCGATTCCCTCAAAAAAGCTTTTGCAACACTATCTTGTCTAAAGCTCATTTCATTTAATCTACTTACCTTCACATCATTCGCATTCGCGGGCAATGGACGTTGTTGTTGGCGTTTTGTTTTGATACCGTTTTTTTTTGTTTATAAAATAAAGCTTTCAGACCGTTGCCGGCTTTTCTATGCAAATCAAAATCGGGCGGGCGATGTAAACAAAAAACCGAAAAACTTCTGAGTCTGCGCCTGAATTGTCAAAACGATGGACAGACAACGAAACGAAAACACAGCACAATCGAATCGATGAAATAGAGTGAAAGGAAAGTGCAAGCGAAGCAATTGTTTTTTTGATAAATAAAATAAAATAAAGTGAAATAGTCTAGTCCAGCCAACATATCCGAGCAAGAAAATAACGCAGTTGTGACTCGCAAAGCAAATAATCAAATAACAAAAACAACAAATAAATAGCAATTCCATTTGTATTTCGACGTCAACGAAGAAAGCTAAGCAATAATTTACATATATTTTTATTCGTCCGATATCGAGCCAAACGCGTCACAACAACGTCACGGCATTCAATTGATTTTTCATCGAAATTAACACGCCTTGAATTTGGTCCAATTTCGGGGTCATATTTTTATCTGAATCGAATATATCGAATATTGGAAGACACAGTGACAATTACGCAAGTAACAAGCGGGCCGGGTGTGAAAATTGTACGTGTGTGTTGTTTTTAGAAAAATCTTAAAAGTGTATTCACCCCTGCCGCCGTGTTCCCTGTTTCGTGTCGCAACTTGAGACTCCTTTCTTGCAGGAGCAAGACCATTTCAAAGCAGGTATTAGTCATCAATGACGTCGTCGTCACCATCACTACCATTACCCCTCCCTCCCTCATTCCTATCATCACCCCCACCACAATTTCTATTTTATGCTTACCCTACCTCCCTCCCTCCCTCTTTCCTACTTGAACACATTTCCCCTTTTCCGTTGTGCTTTCTTTCTTCGATGCTATGCTTTGCTTTCTCATTTTCATGGACTGTGATTTGTTTGTTTCTCATTTCTTGAATTTCTGCATGTCTTTTGTTTCTTTATGGTGTGTTTTATTATTGCGTTGTTTTAATGTTCATCCCTTCGTCACGTGCTTTGTTTTGCGTGTGAAACCTAGAACAAGGCAAGGCGACGTAAAGGCTATTGTTACTTGTCCCGACTGGCAGTAATGGAATGAAGGATCAGGGAAATATTAATGTCGTCGGCATGTGATGTAATGTGGAAACTGACCAAGTCGCAAGAAAATTAATTACTATGATATCCGGGCAATGTTATCGATATCTCGCTTAGTTATCGGACGTTACAATTTAAAAAAATCGACAAAATATAAACAATTTTTTACAAAATAAAATTACATATTTTGAAATTACTTTTATTATTTAGAGCTTTTTACTTTTCTATTATTTTAAGCTCAATGGGATGTAAAAAAGAAAAAAAAAAACGAATAAAAATTTTTGATAACTTTTGAGTAAACAAAAAATAGCGAAAAAACTGACATTTATGAAAAGTAATTTCTGCAAACGATGACTATGACGAAGTAAAATAAAATAATTCGATAATTACATGGATATATTAGTTAATAAGTAGTTTTTTTCGAATTTCCGCAAAAGATGACTATGAAAAAAATATTCCGTTAACTACATACATATATTAGTTATTGCAATAAGAACGAATCGATTTTTACTTGTTATTATTTTGGCTTAGTTTAATTAAAAATCGTAATAAAATTTTCGATAAATCTCGAGTTATCGAAAATAAAAATGTCGAATAAAACATAATGGGGAATCATACATACACTCCCCATTAAAAGTTAAAGATAAATATGTTAAAGTTTGAAAAAAATCGATTTTTTTCGTTCCAATGGGCCCAAAGTCGAAAATAGAAGAAAAACTCGAGAATGTTTTTAGCTATCAATAACAGTCTTAGTAATCGATATCTTCCATACATATAGATAAAAATTTCGTGCATTTTTATTTAAAGCTTAATTAAAAATTGCATATAACATTCAAAGGCATTCAACAACAAATATAATTATTACATGAAATTCACAGAAAATTAAAAGAAAAAATTATTTTAAATTTTAAATCGTTTACACATAGTTTTTACTTTACTTTAGTTTTTTTTGCATTTTTATGTTTTCTAAAGGATGGTTAAATTTTAAGGGCCGTTGTCGATTTTGAATAAAACACAAACTATTTAGGAAATTATTGTCTTCTTTCATTCTTTTTATTATGAAAATATTGGTATGGTTCAATTATGTATGGAACAAATTGTCGGCCAAATGGCCGCCGCGACCTCGGCGGCACACCTCCATCCGATGGTCCAAATTTTCGATGACGCTGAGTCATAGTTGAGGTTCTATGCCGTTAATGTAACTATCTCATCTTTTAGCTCTTGACTTGTTGCTGGCTTATCGACGTACAACTTTTTTTCAAATAACCCCAAATAAAGAAGTCCAACGGTGTCAAATGTCATGATCTTGGCGGCCACGATAGCGAAGACCGGTAACAGTAACTGCCTGACCGGCCTCATTTTGGAAAAAAAAATACCATCCGAAGATGCCGCCAACCCATAAACCAAACTAAACAGTCACTCTTTGTGGGTGCATTGGCTTTTCGACAATCACTCTTGGATTATCATTCGCTCAAATGTGGCAATTCTGCTTATTGACGAATCCACTGAGGTGAAAATGTGCCTCATCACTGAAGATGATTTTCTTCGAAAATTGATCATCCATCATTTTTATTTGAACGCCCATTTTCATAATAAACTTGAATAACTTTAACGCGTTATTCGATTGAACCCATGGTTCAAATTAAGTTAGTCTGAAATTGAGAAATGTCAAATGAAGTGCAGAAAAAAACTTGACGTTTAGGTGTCGTTCACATTCAACATCGGCCCTTAACATTTAATCACCCTTTATAAGTCAGTTCTTTCATATATTTTCGGTTTATTATTATTATTATTATTTCGGCTTTTTTATTCCAATCAGCTAAAAATTAAAAAAAAAATCATTTTTTTTATTTTTCTATACTTTAACGTCCGATAACTAAACAAAATAATATGCCGGCAAATTTGTTTTCATATTTTGAGATCCTGTATCTAAACATATAGTCAGATCTTGGGACCACAGATATCATACTCTTGTCTTTTGTGCTCATTTCAATGAAAAGTAAAATACAAATTTTGAGTTATCGAAAATAAAAAATAGAAACTTTTAAATACTTAAAAAATAGGCAGGAAATGTTGTATTTTTATCGAAATTCCCCAATCAATAAATTTGCAATTTATAGGTTACCAAGGCAGTTATCGATAACTAAAAAAGTTATATTTTTTTCATTCTTATTGGAATGATAAAATAAAAATATTGGAATGATAAAATAGGTTTTTTCAAAATGTAACCTACGATTACTAAGCTAGATATCGATACATTTTTACATGGATTCTACCAAAATTAGTTAGCAATTCAGAGTAAGCAACCTAAAGGATCAAATCTATTTTAAGGCCGATAGCCATATTGTTCATTTTATTGGTGTGATTCTAGAGCTCAAAAATAATTATTTTTAAAAAGAAATTATTATTAAAAAGAACAATTGTTGGAAGGGCATGTTATCCTTCCTTTAGTTATCGGAAAATTATTAAAAATATTTATTTTCTGTAAAATGAGCTTAATATAAAAAAATATTTTTGACAAACTGCCTTAGTTATCATTTGAAAAAAAAAAACAAAAATATTCGATAACTTTCGACTTATCGAAATTAAAAATATCTGTTGACGATCCATCATATGATCAGTCAGCGCCGCCTACATCTCGAAATAAATACACATCACTGGTGTTGATGGTAACGCCATCACTGCCATTCTTGGGTTTCTGGTTTCTTTAGTTGTCAACTCACATTGTATTGAGACAGATGGCAGTGCCTGCCAAATAAATAAATTATTTTAAAGTGCAATTTGTTTTGTTTTTTAACTTGTCTCCTCTAGACTCCGTCTAGGGGAGACCAACAGGGCCACCAAACTGGTAGGATTCTGTTCATGGTCCTTCGAAACTAAGCCTGACCCAGAGGCCTTGTGACAATTTGTTGTGCGCGTTAAGAAGTGTCGGCATATCCACCCACATTAATTAAATAAAATGTCATTACGTGACATGGTTCTACGAGCCAACTAAATTCCCCGTCACCATACCATTGCTGTCACTACGTGAAGCAAGGCTTTACGAGCCAGTGACGGTGAATAAAGCAAATATACGTTGCTTCTCTCTACACCACTCTACGAGTCATTATTCAGCATAAATATAAACAATAGCCCAAGCTGACGAAGTATCCCGCGGTAACAACAACAACTATCACGACATCAACATACACTTGGAACTACAGCAATAACATCATGCAGTGGAAAACAACAACAACATCATGACATTGCACTTGTGCAAGGGGGGCGGCATGTTGACGATCCATCATATGATCAGTCAGCGCCGCCTACATCTCGAAATAAAAACACATCACTGGTGTTGATGGTAACGCCATCACTGCCATTCTTGGGTTTCTGGTTTCTTTAGTTGTCAACTCACATTGTATTGAGACAGATGGCAGTCCCTGCCAAATAAATAAATTATTTTAAAGTGCAATTTGTTTTGTTTTTTAACTTGTCTCCTCTAGACTCCGTCTAGGGGAGACCAACAGGGCCACCAAACTGGTAGGATTCTGTTCAATATCTGAATTAAAAAAAAAAATTAAAATGAATTGAATTAAATAATTTAAAAATAGGAAATGTAAAGCAATTCTGTTGATATTTGTTTTCACTTTTCATAAAAATGCACATAATTTGTACAATCGATAGCTAAAAATGCTGTTGATTTGTTCTTCTAATTTGATGTGATTGGAACGATAAAAACCGATTTTTCAATATTTTACCTACGACAACATGATAACTAAGCTAGGTATCGATAACATGCTCATCATTTTTTCATCTTATTTCGAGGTGATCCATCCAATATAAATAATGAAATATAATTTTGCGATAACTTAGTTGTCGAAATTAAATATAAAATCAAAATCGTTTTTTTAATATTTGAAAATCAGCGAAAAATCGGTTAAATAATATTCCATAACTTTCTACTTATCGAAAATTAAAATATCTGAAAATGCTGGCATAAAGAAAACTAAAAACTAGACAGGAAAAGATAAATTAAGTTTTCCATAACTGTTTTCGCTTTTAACAATGATACACATAACATTTATCGATAACAATAGAAGTTGTCGATTACTAAGGCATTATCGACTACTTTCGAAGTTATCGTTTTTTTCTGCTAATCTTCCATTGGAACGTTTAAAAAATTTAGTTTTCAAACTTTGACCTACGATAAGCTAGATATTGACTTTCATCGTTTTTCTTCATATTTTGATGTGCTCATATCGTGGCGCTTCGTATATCATACTCAATCCGGTAGACGTTCCGGTAGCATTCACCAAATTTAATCTTCGTTTTTGGGTCTCTAGTTTTCCAGTGGCATCTTCCACATGAGTTCACTTTTGCTTTCAACTATAGGAGCTTTATGTCCTAACAACTTCCCTACATTTTAATCAACGTTTTGCTGGAATATATCCACTATTATTATATTAAATATTATATTAAATACTAAGCAACGGCTAATATTTTCGCAATAATTATCAATCGATCGATTTCGTATGCAGTTTGAAAAGGCTATTATCGATATATATTTTCGATAAACGTTTGAAAAAAGTATAAGTTATCATTACCGAAATCTTGATGAGTTCAGAAAGTATTTTTTAAATGACGGCACGATCTTTAAAAATAGCATACATATGAAAGTCTGTCTATCGGTTCACCTGTTTGGAAATATGTTATTGTCAGTATCTATCTATCTTGAATTTCATATAGGTATCACCAGCAAGCACCACAATTTTTGCCTATATATATGTTTGTACATATTTTTAGAACAATTTTATTATTGTTTTGCATTTTCCAAAGCTTTTGTTCAATGCCATTCTCGTGCAAAAGAACCAAATCTGTGCAAACAACCCATTAATTACTTGGCGTTTATGCACTTTCATTTGCTAAGATAACGAATATAAAATTTTTGTGGATTTTGCTTGATAACATTTGTTTATATTTGTTATGCGATGTACATAGATGAATTGGATGTGGTCTATTATGTTTGTCATTTATTTCGTAACAATCAGGATTCACTAACAATGTACGACCTTGCTGAATATACAAAGATAGATGGAACTAATCTAATAATGTAATGGATCAAATTTTACTTGTTTACTTCCATGAATAATGGAGAGTATTCTTGGTAAGCTAAACAAGTTGTGTTAAGAAAAATATTAATAAAGAGATGATTTTTTACTCAAAACACAATGTTGTTTGTATTAAAACAAATTGTTGACTTAAATTCCAAGCTAAGTCAAACATAAAATAATTTTTTGAAAATTTTGTTGTTACACACACCTGTTTATTGTTTACGACAATGTGAAGAATTATCATTTTCCACTGAAAGAAAATGTAACATTTTATTAACGTTTTTTCTTATCCCAGTATTAATGAAAAACACCCTAAATACGATATTTTGAATTTAGAAGATTCGATTAACTGGAGAAGTAAATATTTGTATACATTTTTTAAATAAAATAATGAAAATTTTCTCATTAAATAGGAAAATATTGAAGAAATGAGTTGAAATTTTGAAGATAGTGAGTAGGTATGTCCTGAGAAAATATTGGGGTCAGTCATACATTTAACTCAACTAGGGGCCTCGTTGGGGCAGTCAGAGTGGTACGAACGAATTTTATAAAAAATAGTTTTTGTATGGGAGCCTTATTAAGGAGGGTAAGTATGTTCGGAAAAAATGTTGGGGAGGGAAAATTAATGCAGATCGTTCTTACATTAAACCCAGCTAGGAGCGGCTCCGGGGCATTTCTTGGCCTTATTGTAATAACAAAAATTAAAAAAATCGTATGGGGACCTTAAGGGTTGAAGATAGGAGGTAGTTATGTTCAGAGAAAATGCGTGGGTTGAACAAATATTGAAGGTCGGTCATACATTTGACGCCACTAGCGGCCTCCTTGGGCCAGAAAAAGCGGTGGGAACAAATTTTATAAAAAAATAATTTGTTTTAGTTTTTTCGTTTGCATTTTTTTTGGTCTGTAATCAATATTTGATTTGAACTGGGATATTGTCCTGGGTCAAGACCATTTTGCTTCTATATCTAATAGAATGAATATTTATTTACAAATGGCATGGTGACATTTATTACTTGGCTGCAGACTACCACGATCATGATTTCGACCATGTCAAAAGTCCTTTCAAGTGGTTTCGCAGCGACTTTTCAACATCAAACCCGGCCTCTATAAGGAGACGATTTTCACAAACGAACGAGAAGCACATTATTATCCACTAACTTCATGATTCAACCAATTTTTGCCGTAAAAGAAAAAGTACGAATTTGGAAAAAAACTTTTTTATTTTGCGTGTCTTTGCAGTCAGAGGAATGTATACACCGAATTCCATGATTCCAGCTGCGCCCATTTGGTTGGTACCATTTTTACCCCTTTGACATTTCTACGCAATTAGAATTTCATCATTCTAGCTGTAGAAAAACTTTTATTTTTCATGTCTACGTAGTCAACGGAATGTATACTCCGAATTTCATGACTCTAGCTGCGGTCATTTGGTTGGTACTATTTTTATCCCCTTTTTCTATTTTGACTCCAAAAAGTACGAATTTCGAACAATCAGTTTATTTTCCGTGTCTACACAGTCAGAGGAATGTATACTCCGAATTGCATGACTCTAGCTGCGGTCATTTGGTTGGTACTATTTGTATCCCCTTTTTTCTTTTTAACCCCAAAAAGTACGAATTTCAAAAAAACTGTTTATTTTAAGTGTCTACGCAATCGGAGGAATGTATACACCGAATTTCATTATTGCAGGTGTAGCCGTTTGGTTGGTACAATTTTTAATTCTCCGTACCCATTGTATCCCTTGAAAGTACGAATTTGGAAAAAAACCTTTTATTTTGCATGTCTACGTAGTCAAAGGAATGTATACTCCGAATTTCACGACTCTAGCTGCGGTCATTTGGTTGGTACTATTTTTATCCCCTTTTTCAATTTTAACCCCAAAAAGTACGAATTTCGAAAAATTCGTCTATTTTCCGTGTCTACGCAGTCAAAGGAATGTATACTCCGAATTTCATGACTCTAGCTGCGGTCATTTGATTGGTACTATTTTTATCCCCTTTTTTCTTTTTAACCCCAAAAAGTACGAATTTCGAAAAAACTGTTTATTTTAAGTGTCTACGCAATCGGAGGAATGTATACACCGAATTTCATTATTGCAGGTGTAGCCGTTTGGTTGGTACAATTTTTAATTCTCCGTACCCATTGTATCCCTTGAAAGTACGAATTTGGAAAAAAAACCTTTTATTTTGCATGTCTACGTAGTCGAAGGAATGTATACTCCGAATTTCACGACTCTAGCTGCGGTCATTTGGTTGGTACTATTTTTATCCCCTTTTTCTATTTTGACCCCAAAAAGTACGAATTTCGAAAAATCAGTTTATTTTCCGTGTCTACATAGTCAGAGGAATGTATACACCGAATTTCATTATTCTAGGTACAGCCGTTTGGTTGGTACCATTTTTATCCCTCTATTCCCATATTACCCCTTAAAAGTACGGATTTGGAAAAAATACTTGTATATTATGTATCTACTCAATTAGAGGAATGTACACACCGAATTTCGTGTTTCTAGCTGTTGTCGTTTAATATGTACCATTTTTATCCCTTTTTGCCCCATTTCACCCCCTGCAAATAAGAATCACTTTAGGGTGCACGCTTTTGCTGTAGGGGGAATGCTCATACCAAATATCAAGCAAATATAAACAGACTTATTTTTAAAAAACATGCTTAAATACGCTAAAATATTAGGGATTATTATGGGTATTTTTAGTCCTTGTGAGGGAAATT
This sequence comes from Polietes domitor, assembly GCA_947397865.1. Lineage (NCBI taxonomy): Eukaryota > Metazoa > Arthropoda > Insecta > Diptera > Muscidae > Polietes > Polietes domitor. Next base: position 12,498,914 of record OX377620.1, read on the forward strand.
TTTTTCCCTTTGGACCGATTTCGCCCCATTTCAATCCCAACCGATCTACGACTATAAGACGCAAGCATTGAAAATTTGAACGTTCTAGCTTCTTTCGTTTAGATGCTAGCGTGCTTTCAACAGACGGACATGGCTAGATCGTCTTAGAATTTTATGACGATCAAGAATATATATACTTTATATATTCAAGGGTTACAAACGGAATGACAAAGTTAGTATACCCCCATCCTGGAGGTGGAGGGTATAAAACTTGAAGTATAATGACTAAAATGAGGTCTTATTAGCAATACAGAAAAACAATATCGAGCTTTGACACGATATTATAGTGGTATGGGCAAAAATATCGGGTAAAAGTTGTAAAAGACTGGTCGATTCAATGAAACGGCGTTATGTAGCAGTAATAAGCCATAAAGTCAGTACAACTATAATAACTAGACATAATCTCAAAATTACAAAAAACTTAAACCTTCCAATCACCGTAAAAACTTTTAGGATTTTCGAAGTAAAATTAATATTTTTCTTTGTCGACATTTTTTTATCTCGTCGCTGCTATTTTTTGACCGCAGTTGTATGTATCAAAATAAATTTTCAAAAAAAAAATATTTTGTGTTGACTTTTTTGGACTTTGCCTTGATAGCCATTAATTTGACTTACACTGGATAATTATCCATACTAATAATAGCCATATTATTAATATTCTTAATCGATATTGCTTTGTATAGTAGAGTGAACTGCATAATAAAATAGTTTGATTTAAAACGCTGTAAAACGCATGTAAAATTGAAATGGGCCTGACCAGAGCCTGATGCCTCTTTGTGCTACAACAATTAAACACATTAAAAATAGCTACACGACTAAACACTTTTATTGTTGTCAAGTAGAAAATATTTGCAAAACTATTTTAGTTTTTTTCCGCACAAATTAAATCGTCATCTTTCATCTCTTCATACATATCGGCTTAGTGCGTACTTTATCAGTTGAATTTGTTCGCAACCACTGTGTGCGTATGACAGCAATGAATTCAAATTGACTTTTTCAAAGCATACTTTTAGGCTCGTGATTAAATACACCGAACAAAATTGACTAGTACAATTTGAATTGCATGTTTGAATTGATGGAAAAGCAATGAGCAAAATAATGTAATTATTGCAAGTAAAAATAGTCTCCTCAAACATGCACATGTGCCTATATCGATTTCCTCAATCCCTGTTTTAAATTATATTCTCTCGTTGTCCGTAAATGTTACCCTACCCCGTCTGGCTGTTTGTTTTATTCTTTGTGTGTTGCCTGTTTTTCTGTTTATTCTCAATATTATCTAATTGTTTTTAGCTTTTTGTCTTTTTTGTTTCTTTTGTTTTTTTTTTTTCTCATATGTATCCAATATCCAACAATACTCAACACCCAACGATCCATATTCATTGACACAACACGCAATTTTAATTTAAATTTGATTTTTTTCAATATGGCTTTGCAATTTTCAAATTTATTGAAAATCTCCACAAATCATTTCCACCACTTCCAATTAAATTGTTGTCCACTCTCTGCTACAACTGTAATAAAACGCCAGCTTTTCTTTAGAAGTAAGAACGCCAACACCAACAGCACCAGCACCGCCTTCACTAGCAACACCAGCACCGCCACCACCACTTGCACCTCAACCACGACCACAACTGCCAATTGTGCTCTAGAAATCATCGAAATCATGTCACAAAAGCGTTTCTTTCACGATGGAAATATCGTAAGTACCTACTAATGTTGCTACTCCTGCTGCTATTGATGTTGTCGATGATAAGTTCACGAATGAAATGACCTGATTGTTGTGATAAATTATTTTTAATTAATTGTTGTTGTTTGTTGCCATTTCCTTCTAGTTCAACTACTCAATGCAGGAGCCATCATTTGAATGTGTCACACCCACATCCCCCAATGGTGGGGCCTTGTGCGATATGCCAGCGAAAAAGTACTATCGCAAAGCAGCCCATAGGTGAGTACAAATATATATATATTATTCTTTTGATATTAGAATACCTTAATATGGTATTCAGGGAAAAGAACTGCTAACCCCTGTTTTCATGTAGCTCCGTTAACCTAAAGTTATAGCTAACCGAGAGTTATAGATGTCAGTTTGTTTAAACATTGACATCTATAACTCTTGGTTAACTTTAACGGAGCTTTGTATCCGCATTCATAAAGAGTGATTTTTTTGAGGTTAGGATTTTCATGCATTAGTATTTGACAGATCACGTGGGATTTCAGACATGGTGTCAAAGAGAAAGATGCTCAGTATGCTTTGACATTTCATCATGAATAGACTTACTAACGAGCAACGCTTGCAAATCATTGAATTTTATTACCAAAATCAGTGTTCGGTTCGAAATGTGTTTCGCGCTTTACGTCCGATTTATGGTCTACATAATCGACCAAGTGAGCAAACAATTAATGCGATTGTGACCAAGTTTCGCACTCAGTTTACTTTATTGGACATTAAACCAACCACACGAATGCGTACAGTGCGTACAGAAGAGAATATTGCGTCTGTTTCTGAGAGTGTTGCTGAAGACCGTGAAATGTCGATTCGTCGCCGTTCGCAGCAATTGGGTTTGTGTTATTCGACCACATGGAAGATTTTACGCAAAGATCTTGGTGTAAAACCGTATAAAATACAGCTCGTGCAAGAACTGAAGCCAAACGATCTGCCACAACGTCGAATTTTCAGTGAATGGGCCCTAGAAAAGTTGGCAGAAAATCCGCTTTTTTATCGACAAATTTTGTTCAGCGATGAGGCTCATTTCTGGTTGAATGGCTACGTAAATAAACAAAATTGCCGCATTTGGAGTGAAGAGCAACCAGAAGCCGTTCAAGAACTGCCCATGCATCCCGAAAAATGCACTGTTTGGTGTGGTTTGTACGCTGGTGGAATCATTGGACCGTATTTTTTCAAAGATGCTGTTGGACGCAACGTTACGGTGAATGGCGATCGCTATCGTTCGATGCTAACAAACTTTTTGTTGCCAAAAATGGAAGAACTGAACTTGGTTGACATGTGGTTTCAACAAGATGGCGCTACATGCCACACAGCTCGCGATTCTATGGCCATTTTGAGGGAAAACTTCGGAGAACAATTCATCTCAAGAAATGGACCGGTAAGTTGGCCACCAAGATCATGCGATTTGACGCCTTTAGACTATTTTTTGTGGGGCTACGTCAAGTCTGAAGTCTACAGAAATAAGCCAGCAACTATTCCAGCTTTGGAAGACAACATTTCCGAAGAAATTCGGGCTATTCCGGCCGAAATGCTCGAAAAAGTTGCCCAAAATTGGACTTTCCGAATGGACCACCTAAGACGCAGCCGCGGTCAACATTTAAATGAAATTATCTTCAAAAAGTAAATGTCATGGACCAATCTAACGTTTCAAATAAAGAACCGATGAGATTTTGCAAATTTTATGCGTTTTTTTAAAAAAAAAGTTATCAAGCTCTTAAAAAATCACCCTTTATTAGCATAATGTGAAACACAATCGTCCCAGAGTGTTAATGAAGGGACTGAAAATAATCTGTAAGAGAAAAATTTTGTAGAAGTAGGTAATGATTTGAGCTTACCCTCAACAACTTATCCTCTATATTCTGTTCAGTATCGGATATGATATTATATATTGCATGAAAAGGATATCGAAAAGGATAGGTAAGTCGGACAGCCAGAATATAGCTACTTAAATATTCACATTAATCTGAGGCAAAGGACTGTTCTAATCAATGATATTCAAGTGACCACTATTTCTGATTTCTATATTCCGATTTCTCTTATGTTTTCGACAGAGTTCCTCATATTATATCATTATATAAATTAACTAGCAAATACCCGCTACTTCGTACGCGGTGTAAGGATATTCCATTCAGGGTAAATCGCTTGTAAACGCTCACAAAATGTTTAAAATCGCTTTATGTTGCGAAACTATATATTTAGAGGTACAGTATTTATCGCTTATATGCATTCCCAAAAATGTTCGTCTTTAAGTGCATATAAGCGGGAAATGCATATATAAAAACTCGTTTATATGCATCATTGGTGCAAATATAAAAACCCGGTTATATAGATCATATAAAGAGTGATTTTTTTGAGGTTAGGATTTTCATGCATTAGTATTTGACAGATCACGTGGGATTTCAGACATGGTGTCAAAGAGAAAGATGCTCAGTATGCTTTGACATTTCATCATGAATAGACTTACTAACGAGCAACGCTTGCAAATCATTGAATTTTATTATCAAAATGCGTGCTCTGTTAAGAAAGTTCAGAAAGAAAGAAATTGTGTTCAGCGACGAAGCTCATTTTTGGCTCAATGGGTACGTAAATAGGCAGAATTGTCGATTTTGGAGTGAATATCAGCCAGAAGCATTGCAAGAGCTACCAATGCATCCAGAAAAAGTCACAGTTTGGTGCGGTTTATGGGCTGGTGGCATCATTGGACCGTACTTCTTCAAAGATGATGCGAATCGTAACGTAACTGTGAATGGTGAGCGCTACCGTGAGATGATATCCAACTTTTTTTTGCTCAAAATGGAAGAACTGAACTTGGTTGACATGTGGTTTCAACAAGATGGCGCTACATGCCACACAGCTCGCGATTCTATGGCCATTTTGAGGGAAAACTTCGGAGAACAATTCATCTCAAGAAATGGACTGGTAAGTTGGCCACCAAGATCATGCGATTTGACGCCTTTAGACTATTTTTTGTGGGGCTACGTCAAGTCTAAAGTCTACAGAAATAAGCCAGCAACTATTCCAGCTTTGGAAGACAACATTTCCGAAGAAATTCGGGCTATTCCGGCCGAAATGCTCGAAAAAGTTGCCCAAAATTGGACTTTCCGAATGGACCACCTAAGACGCAGCCGCGGTCAACATTTAAATGAAATTATCTTCAAAAAGTAAATGTCATGGACCAATCTAACGTTTCAAATAAAGAACCGATGAGATTTTGCAAATTTTATGCGTTTTTTTTAAAAAAGTTATCAAGCTCTTAAAAAATCACCCTATATATATATATATATATATATATATATATATATATATATATATATATATATATATAAATATATATATGCATGGCTCCATGAATATATATATGGGAAAATCTACAAAATAGTCCGATTTCAATTTTGAAAAATTAAAAATTTCAATTTAGGGGCACACGTTTTATTTTAGCGTCAACTTGTTAAAAATACATTAAATATAAATAATGTGCTCGCGTGCATCATTTTTTTCAAGTGCTGAAGAAGTTATAATCGGATTGTCCCTTTTGGTTCTATTGCAAGTTAAGCCTGAAACCCTATGAAAATCAACAAAATTTAACCTAAAATGGCTCTCGGTACCAAAATAATAATTCTATCTATTTAGCACTTACACACATTATTAGTAGTACCCATATTCACCGATCACACAGGGTTGCCACCAGTTATTTTTCAAACTGCGGATGTGCTCTTCAAAAAATATGAAATTTCATGATCTGCACGCATCGACCTGATGATGTTCGTACTGTCATAATCTCCTTGTCGCTGAAGGCACACCAAATCGTCCGGTCGCCTTTTGTTAGTATCTCTGTCGTTTATAATCCAATTTGCAATTACGTTCACGCTGAAAGCGCAAAAAAGAAAATTGTATCAATTTTCGTTTTATGCAAAAACAGAGTGACAGATTTTGAAGAGCTACCATTTATTCCTCAGTGATGGCACACGCCCTTTTCAACATATATAAGATTCCGCAACATCATTACTATCATCCACAAAAAGATCAGAATGATTTTCTCTTATGCTGAAAAAGTTATAACCAAAAGAGTTGAACAACTCCCGAAAGTTACAAGCAAAAATAGGGTAAATTAGGGTAGACCTTAGCTCAGTAGACTACATTAACAGCATAATTTTAAAACTTTATAATGTTGGCGAGGTTAAACTCGTCGTTTTGAAAATTATGACACTCTCAGAAATATTATATATTGCTCTTAAAGCGGTTAGAAGCCTGAGTGACATGGAATCGTACTATACCGTAGATTTGCCCATATATTTATGTACAAAAATCCAAACAAATGAGATATCCCAATATTTCTCTTTAGTTTGATCAGATCTCTAACTTAAGAACTTTTATTTTTGACATTTATAAAAAATGTACCCTTACAATGACGTTCTCATTTTATGCACATCAAAATTGTCTGTAGTGTTAGTTTGAAAGTGGTCTAAGTCACACTATATCCAATAATATTGATTTGTGGCGTTGCAAACAAACGTTTTTTATTTAAAATGTTAAGTTTCTAGACGAACAACCTGTAAATATTTACATATATTAAAAAAATTAAAAAAATAAACTTGTGTTCTTTCATTTTTGGTAAGGAAATATTAGTTGCGAAAACAAATTAAAAATTTTGTGTGTTCAATTTTGATAAGAATGAAAGTGGTCTAAGTCAGTACATCCTCTGAAAGTAGTGGTTCCGTTAGAGGTACCAAACAGGGTATCCGACCGATTAAATTTTATTCGATTAGTCGAATAATTTTTGTCAAATATTTGTTCGAATAATGAAATAAAAATCATGATTTTCGAATAACGAATAATTCGAATAAATTGTCCCAAATAAAACGATATTATAAATTTTGCCTTAAATAACTAATGAAATCGTCGTCTGCTTTGTATGATAAATTGATTTTGAATAGCAAGTTTGTTCCATTTGGGTAAAAAACTATAAAACACAAAATATAAAATCCAATAACCAATATTTTTCAATTTTTGAAATGTATGCTCCACAAATATTAAAATAACTCGGGAACGATTTATCCGATTTCATTTAAAAAATAGCAAAAACTGACCAATAGCTTCGGAATTATTTCAAATAGTATATTTATAGAAAAGTGATAATAGCAAGCAAAATTGAGGTTAACACCGTGATAATAAAGTCAGTGCTGTTATAAATCACATGATCCATATTCGGAAAAAGTTAATGGATACCTTCTGATATTATGCTCAATTAAGGAAAGATTCTTTATTTTGACAAGAAATTAAGATTTTTGTCAACTTCTTTTGAATTTCGAATTTGAAACTACAATTTTTATAGTTGTCTCTTGTCTATATAACTCTTATTAATTATATTTTATTTAAGTGAGCAATTGTTCGAATAATCAGTTAATCTCGACGGCATTATTCGATTAATTGAAAATCCTTTGTTTTAAAATAAACGATTAATGGAAGAACAAAAAAGTCCGAATAATTGGATACCCTAGTACTAACGTTGTCATTTTTTTATAAAAGTTCGATATAGTAGTAGGATATTCTAAGAAAAAAATTGTGGTTTGGTGGAAAAATATTTTTCAATTGACTCAAACATAAACCATTGCATATCTCAGAACGGATAAAGTGTGACTTAGACCACTATCATTCTAACTCGTAACAATATTTTTTTTTCAAACAAGATTTGTTTAAATTAAATTTTATTGAAGGAAATTCATAGGAATATGTACGTTTAAAATAAAAATATTTGAAAACAAGTGATCACATTTATTTCTTTTGCTTTTTAGGACATACATAGTTTAAAATAAAAACTGTTAAAAAATTAAGAGATATCATTAGAAATTGAAAAATGTACGCACAATCTGTTCTTTATCGATATTTTTTTTTTCAAAATAATCAAAGAAATCGGATCAGCATATATCTGATTTTCTTTTCATGGGATTGCTTTAAATTCTCCAAATTTCTGATGCATAAAAGCGAGAAATGCATATAAACGAATGCTTATAAGCAAGAAATTTCCATGTATTTTAAATGACAAAGAGAAATTGCACAAATTTGGATGCATATAAGCGGGAAATGCTTATAACCGACGTGCATATAAGCGATAGATACTGTATATTCAAACCAAATAGTCGATACCAGAAAATTATTTGCCCGTTTCTTTCTAAGATACGTTTACTCTGACTCTACGGAGTAGATATAAAGGGTGATTTTTTAAGAGCTTGATAACTTTTTTTTTTAAAAAAACGCATAAAATTTGCAAAATCTCATCGGTTCTTTATTTGAAACGTTAGATTGGTCCATGACATTTACTTTTTGAAGATAATTTCATTTAAATGTTGACCGCGGCTGCGTCTTAGGTGGTCCATTCGGAAAGTCCAATTTTGGGCAACTTTTTCGAGCATTTCGGCCGGAATAGCCCGAATTTCTTCGGAAATGTTGTCTTCCAAAGCTGGAATAGTTGCTGGCTTATTTCTGTAGAATTTTGACTTGACGTAGCCCCACAAAAAATAGTCTAAAGGCGTCAAATCGCATGATCTTGGTGGCCAACTTACCGGTCCATTTCTTGAGATGAATTGTTCTCCGAAGTTTTCCCTCAAAATGGCCATAGAATCGCGAGCTGTGTGGCATGTAGCGCCATCTTGTTGAAACCACATGTCAACCAAGTTCAGTTCTTCCATTTTTGGCAACAAAAAGTTTGTTAGCATCGAACGATAGCGATCGCCATTCACCGTAACGTTGCGTCCAACAGCATCTTTGAAAAAATACGGTCCAATGATTCCACCAGCGTACAAACCACACCAAACAGTGCATTTTTCGGGATGCATGGGCAGTTCTTGAACGGCTTCTGGTTGCTCTTCACTCCAAATGCGGCAATTTTGTTTATTTACGTAGCCATTCAACCAGAAATGAGCCTCATCGCTGAACAAAATTTGTCGATAAAAAAGCTGATTTTCTGCCAACTTTTCTAGGGCCCATTCACTGAAAATTCGACGTTGTGGCAGATCGTTTGGCTTCAGTTCTTGCACGAGCTGTATTTTATACGGTTTTACACCAAGATCTTTGCGTAAAATCTTCCATGTGGTCGAATAACACAAACCCAATTGCTGCGAACGGCGACGAATCGACATTTCACGGTCTTCAGCAACACTCTCAGAAACAGACGCAATATTCTCTTCTGTACGCACTGTACGCATTCGTGTGGTTGGTTTAATGTCCAATAAAGTAAACTGAGTGCGAAACTTGGTCACAATCGCATTAATTGTTTGCTCACTTGGTCGATTATGTAGACCATAAATCGGACGTAAAGCGCGAAACACATTTCGAACCGAACACTGATTTTGGTAATAAAATTCAATGATTTGCAAGCGTTGCTCGTTAGTAAGTCTATTCATGATGAAATGTCAAAGCATACTGAGCATCTTTCTCTTTGACACCATGTCTGAAATCCCACGTGATCTGTCAAATACTAATGCATGAAAATCCTAACCTCAAAAAAATCACTCTTTATAAACATTTGGGATAGAAAAATTTATAACTCAGAGTAATTTATGATCCTAATATATCCCTAAGTATATCCCTATATCCCTAGTATATCCTAAATCCCTAAATTTGTATCACTTTTGATCCACTTCCACCTATTATGTACAAATTTTGATACAATACATTTGTATTGCACGTCAGAGTAATTATGTATATTAGAGTGGTTTCAAAATAAAAGTTATGGATGTTCCCGACTAAAATAATAGATTGTTTTGTTTTATGTGTTCTCTCAAAATATTTTATCGCTTTTATCAGTGTCCCTTCGTGAGCTGGACGCGTTCAACATAACCTCTATAAAACAGGTTTTTCTTGAATAAAATTCACGGTGAGAATGATATTTAGATAAAACCTGCTAGAAATTAAAATCTGGTCCGGGCCTTATCAAACCATATCAATAATTGGAATTTTATCATTTTTGTGCAATTTTTGTTGCATTTTTTATAAAAACCGTAATAACTTCCACATTTGTAGTTCGATTTATGTTTTTAGGGGCTCGTTGCAGAGGTCTTGATAACCAATTGAAATTTTAAGAACTTCCTAACCCATTAAGGGCCGACAATTTTTTTCTTAGTGTGGGTTCTCAGTGGGTTAAATGTGATGTAAAAACTGAAATGTGGGGTTATTTGCATCGTAAACACATTCTAGTCTTACAAAAAGCTATTTTTTGGAAATTTACATCATAAATTGGGAGGAAAACTTTACATAAGATGTTACAATAAAACCGTGCGACATGATTTCCCTCCCAAGAACGAGATTATATAGAAGTGAAACTATAGGTCACTAATAGGAAAACTCATACTCAGTTTTTTATTTCATGGTCGTCTGTTTTTTTACAGGACTTTAAATTTCCAAAGGATGTAAATGTTTCAATAATTTAGTTTCGTACTTTTGCTTTTCATACAATGACGATATGGGTATCAAATGGAAGAGAAGAACACCTACTAAATATACTTTAAATTTCATGCGGGTATCTATGTTGATTTAACATTAACAACTATTTCAATTTTTCTCCTTTAAAAAGTTTATGTAGATTATTCATGTTTTAATTTGAAATGGTTGAATTTCTTTCCAAAAATTATCTTTATATAAGACTAGAATCTGTTTACGATGCAAATAACCACATATTTCAGTTTTTACTTCACATTTAACCCACTGAGTATTAACAGTATGAAAAAAATGTGCGGCCCTTAATATGTTAGAAACAAGCCGAACCATAATTATCGGCGGCGGCACTGTTCAAAATGGGTCGGCGGCTTTCGGCTGATTTGCCGGCTCGTTCTGTCATTCGATTACCTCTATTTATTTGACAATTTTGGAAAAATGGAAGGAACAATTTGTATTGGTTTTTGATACCTTTTCTTTTCTTTTTTGTCAACTAATTCAATATTCGTTAATATTAGCCAATATTAGCAAATGTTCCCATAATTTCATATAATTATCCCATACAATTTTTTTGGGAGTGGGAATCCATTCCCAAAATTTATAATAAAGATGAATTTAATAAATATTTTTGCAATTACAGCTTTTCAAGTGAGGCACATTTGATCAGACATCTTGAATATCACATTCCTTCCAAATAATGATAATACTCTACCTACTTTGACACACTAAAGAAGCACAATAGAGGAGCTATTTTTTATTGTACAGGAATTGACTTATATAAATGCGACTTTCAAATCAAAATACAATCATTCAACTTTCTATAGACGTCATCATATAGTGGGATACTAAATTCAAAGAAAGATCCATATATTTCACAGTAGTAGGTTGTCTAAGTCGACATTCATATTTTCTTTTGTAATTTCAAGTGGGTTGTCTATTTTGGTAGTAAGATTTGACTGAGTTAGAACTCCGTCAAATCTCGGCGGCGTGGTTGAAGTCTATATGAGTCGATGAAATCGGCGGCGTGGTTCAAGTCGATTTGAGCCGATAAAATTGGCGGCGGCGTGGCTCGAGCAGAAACATGCGTCGGCTTGTCGGCTTAAAATCGGTCGGCATGTATCTCTGGTTAGAAAATTCTAAAAATTGCAATTGGTTATCAAGAGCTCTCCAATGAGCCTCTAAAAACATAAATCCAACTTGCGGTTTTCATAAAAAATGCATCAAAAATTGCACTAAAATAGTATAAATCTGTCCTTTATACTGGTCATATTGTCGGATTTTAACATCTAGCGGTTTTTTTCTCAATATCATTCTCATCGTGAATTTTATTCAAGAAAAACCTGATTTATAGAGGTTATTTTGAACGCATCCAGCTCACGAACGAACGAATGATAAAAACGAAATATTTTGGGAGAACATATAAAACAAACCAATCTTTCATTTTAGTCGGGAACATCAACAAAATCTTTTCCTTCCTCACAAATTAAGCCACTCTAATGTAAAGAGTGATTTTTTTGAGGTTAGGATTTTCATGCATTAGTATTTGACAGATCACGTGGGATTTCAGACATGGTGTCAAAGAGAAAGATGCTCAGTATGCTTTGACATTTCATCATGAATAGACTTACTAACGAGCAACGCTTGCAAATCATTGAATTTTATTATCAAAATGCGTGCTCTGTTAAGAAAGTTCAGAAAGAAAGAAATTGTGTTCAGCGACGAAGCTCATTTTTGGCTCAATGGGTACGCAAATAGGCAGAATTGTCGATTTTGGAGTGAATATCAGCCAGAAGCATTGCAAGAGCTACCAATGCATCCAGAAAAAGTCACAGTTTGGTGCGGTTTATGGGCTGGTGGCATCATTGGACCGTACTTCTTCAAAGATGATGCGAATCGTAACGTAACTGTGAATGGTGAGCGCTACCGTGAGATGATATCCAACTTTTTTTTGCCCAAAATGGAAGAACTGAACTTGGTTGACATGTGGTTTCAACAAGATGGCGCGACATGCCACACAGCTCGCGATTCTATGGCCATTTTGAGGGAAAACTTCGGAGAACAATTCATCTCAAGAAATGGACCGGTAAGTTGGCCACCAAGATCATGCGATTTGACGCCTTTAGACTATTTTTTGTGGGGCTACGTCAAGTCTAAAGTCTACAGAAATAAGCCAGCAACTATTCCAGCTTTGGAAGACAACATTTCCGAAGAAATTCGGGCTATTCCGGCCGAAATGCTCGAAAAAGTTGCCCAAAATTGGACTTTCCGAATGGACCACCTAAGACGCAGCCGCGGTCAACATTTAAATGAAATTATCTTCAAAAAGTAAATGTCATGGACCAATCTAACGTTTCAAATAAAGAACCGATGAGATTTTGCAAATTTTATGCGTTTTTTTTAAAAAAAAGTTATCAAGCTCTTAAAAAATCACCTTATTCGTTACCTTGGTTGGTACCATTTTAATCGCTTTTTGTTCCGATTTATTCTTAAAAGTATAATTTTAGAAAAATCCTTTAGAGGCCAGTGGAATATACACACCGAATTTTGCAAAAAGGCGGTAGTAAAATTGTTATCCATTTTAATCCCTTAAAAGTACAAATTTTCTTAGACGCATTCGTGCCATAAGAGTAATGTCCGTTCCAAATTTCAAGATTGTAGGCCCAGCCGTTTGATAATAATATTAACCCATTATTCTAAGCACCTTCAGGGATTCGAATTTCATGTTTCCAGCTCCGTCTGTTTGATTGGTACCATTTTTATCCCTTTGGGTAATTTCAACCACAAAAAGTACGAATTTTGCAAAATATTTTCTTGGTCGCATTCATGCTATACATAATAAGTAATGCCGTTCCGAATTTCAAGATTCTAGGCCCAACCGTTTGTCGTGGGCTGTGGTACAATTTTTATCGCTTTTAATCCCTTAAAAGTATACATCTCGAAAAATGTCTTCTTATTTGCGATTTGCGTTATAAAACGAATACACAGACCGAATTTCATAATTGTAGCGTCATCTGTGATGTCGGTACCTTTTTTATCCCCTTTTCCCGTTTGCCCTTTAAAAGTACAAATTTCGAAAAATTCGTTCATTTTGCTTTTCTAAGTATTTTGAGGGATGTACACTCCGAATTTTATGACTCCAGCTCCAACCGTTTGATTGGTACAATTTTTATCCCTTTTTACCAAATTTCACCCCAAAAAGTAGAATTATAAAAGTATTTTATTGGGCGCGTTGAATCTATAAGAAGAATTTGCGTAACAAATTTGAAGATTCTAGGCTGTAGGGCCTAGAGGTGGTACCATTTTTATCCCTTTTTACCCCTTAAAGGAACAAATTACGGAAAACTCCCTTTATGTTTGATCTCTACGCTGTAAGAGAAATGTACACTCCAAATTTCATAGCTTCGGTCTTGTTATTTGTACCATTTTTTTCTCTTTTTGCCCCATTTTGCCCCCTCAAAAATACGAATTTTTCAAAAACCACTTTTTGGAATGTCTTCCTGATGCCCCTTTGAGATAGAACTTAGCTTGAAACGGCACAATTGTCTACGCGGCTAACACAATCCAGCACAACTTTTGTTTTTGCGAAAAAACAAAATGACAATACTAGAATTTTTGGCGTTTTTGCGACTTTTACAAAAAGTTGTCCCTTTTTGGAATATGATAGCAAAATTGTGCTAGGCGAGTCCATCCAGCACAACTTTTGGATTTTTGAAATTCGCGTTTTTTTTTTGCAAAAATATGGGAATGACTAAAAAATTAAAATGTCAATTATTTTTATGAACAATTGAAATGAGCACTTTTTGATGTATTACGAAAAAATTGTGCTAGACGAGCACAATTCAGCACAGTTTATGGATTTGCAAAAATCGCGATTATAACGAAATTAGAGCATTTTTGGAAAAATGGCCAAAATTTTATTTAGCGATTTTCTGGAAAACGGTTTGAGATAGAACTTAGCTTGAAAAGGCACAATAACACCCTCCTCTAGAAGAACTTAGCACAACTTTTGCTGCCCAAAAAACCTACAATGAAAATTTCAGCGATTTTTTTTTTGCAAAAAGTCTTTTCGCTGTATCTCTGTCAATTTTCATTTTTTCGAAAAACTTTTTGCGGCACAATTGGGCACTTTTGTTTTTGCGAAAAAACAAAATGGCAATTCTAGAATTTTTTCGAAAATAGAGATTTTTTCGAAAACAGATTGAGATAGAACTTTTTTTAAAAACGGCACAATTATGTACTCCGCTAGCACAATCCAGCACAACTTTTGTTTTTGCAAAAAAAAACGAAATGGCAATCCCAGCGATTTTTTTGGAAAAAAAATTTCGGAATATCTCGGTCAATTTTCAATTTTTCAAAAAACTTTTTACGGCACAATTGAACACAAACCTAGCACAATTCAGCACAACTTTTGTTTTTTTTTCGAAATTCGAAAATGGCATTTTCAACATCTGGGACCAAGGCGTATTTATACAGGTGATAGCAGCAGAGCAAAAACAAATTCGGCAACAACAAAATACAAGTAATTTTTTGAATGGTGAGTCATATTGTCAAAGCAAAATATATGGGATTTGACAGTTTCGGTTACTTTTGAATCAAAAAAAATTTCAGTCAACTGGGCTCCTGCTATCACCTTTATAAATACGCCTTGTCTGGGACTTAAAAACATTTGCCATTTGATATTTTTGAAAATGTTTCTAAAAAATATTTATGCTTTAGCCACGCGCCTTATTGTATCTCCCACACAATTGTCTCTACCCTAGATAAATTTAAATGCTTTATAACTCCTTTACTGGTGCCTGAAATCCATTATGACTTGACATTTGATCATGTTTTTATAACTATTAACAAATTTGAAAGCTGGGCCCAATTGGCACAAACTTCTTGTACCTCCCGCAAACATTTTTTTCTTACTTGTTTTTTTAAAGGTTTTGTCGCTAAAATCTTTAAAACCGTACAGTGTGCGGTGGAGATAATCGACATGTAGTTGTTAAGCTATTTTCAGTTAATCATACCAACTAATATGTTACTGAAATTGATAATTACTCCACTGATTCGTCAGTATCTGGCTATTAATGGCACAAGGTTATCCATGCGACAGTGCAATCACAAAAAGCTACTGTTTGGTGTTTGATGACTTTAGAGAGGCGCGCACCGTGGTACATATTTAAATTCCTTAAATTGAATAACTTACTTGTAACAAATGATTATTTTGAAATATTAACATTGACAGTCGGGCAATCGGCAATATTTTAGAAATAAACCCAAAGTTTTACTTTTCTTATTTTTTTCAAAGAAGCGTATTTTTTTGTTTTTATTTTTTACATATTTATTTTTTTTGGAAACAAAATTATGACTTTAGATTTTTCCCTTCAAAAACATTAAACGGTAAATTTTTGATATAAAATATATATTGATTTTTGCCCGACGATTGACAAATACTGTGCGATGGCAACAAGAAATGAGAATGGTAACTCTGCCAAAATATACACATAAAGGGTGATTTTTTAAGAGCTTGATAACTTTTTTTTTTTAAAAAACGCATAAAATTTGCAAAATCTCATCGGTTCTTTATTTGAAACGTTAGATTGGTCCATGACATTTACTTTTTGAAGATAATTTCATTTAAATGTTGACCGCGGCTGCGTCTTAGGTGGTCCATCCGCTTAGTCCAATTTTGGCATTTCCACGTTTTTGAGTAACAGAGACCCAATTGGTGCGAACGGCTACGAATCGAAAATTGGTGGTCATCATTAACACTGGCCGATACAGCTGCGATATTTTCTTCAGTTCGCACTCTACGTAAGCGTGTTGGTGGTTTAATGTCCAACAATGTAAATTTGGTGCGAAATTTAGTCACAATAGCCCGAATAGCCGCTTCAGTGGGTCGATTAAACTGACCATAAAATGGAAGCGCGCAATGAACTTTCTTAACAGAGCACGCATTTTGATAATAAAATTCAATAATTTGCAAGCGTTGTTCGTTTGTAAGACGATTCATGATGAAATGTCAAAGCATACTGAGCATCTTTCTCTTTGACACCATGTCTGAAATCCCACGTGATCTGTCAAATACTAATGCATGAAAATCCTAACCTCAAAAAAATCACTCTTTACATACGTACTTTAGAACAGCTGGACATTTTTCTGACTGTATTTACCATCTGTTCGGTTGAATGGATTTAAAAAAAGAAAACAACTAAACCATTCCATGGTGTTGGTGGAGGGCGGAGTGGGGTATCTACAGCTGATTTCCACAAAAGCTAAACAGACAAAACGATGCGAAACAAAACAATAACAAAGATAAAACAAAAGCGAAAATGAAAATGAAAGGAAACAGAATCTGCGTATCTGTTGCCTGTTGTCTACACACACGAATCGATTCGAGTACAATAAATACATCGCCCCAAATAACGTCACCGTAACATGTGTCCACCACAAACAAAGGTCGTCTTTTATTGGACGACCACTACGCGTGTACAGATGTATGCCATAGATATATATATGTGCATATTTAGTGTGAAACAGGGCTATACTACATTATGGGTAAAAATATAAATTATAAATTTCTAATTACAAAAAATTATAACTCGCTTAGTTTTCGAGATTTTTTAGCGAGATATCCGATAATTGTATTCATTGTTTTAGTTAGTTTAGTTTATTATATATTATGGGGGTATACTAAATTTTCCATACCATTAGTAACACCTCTAAATATCGACCTGAGACCCTATAAAGTATATATATTCTAGATCGTCATAAAATTCTAAGACGATCCAGCCATGTCCGCACGCATGCATCTAGACGAAAGGAGCTAGGACGTGCAATTTTTCCATAAATGCGTCTTATAGTCGTAGATCGGTTGGGATTGCAACTGGGTGAAATTAGTCCAAAGGGAATAATTTTTCCCTCACAAGGACTGAAAATACCCATAATAATCCCTTACATTTTAGAGTATTTAGGCATGTTTTTTCAATGCGTCTACTGGTACTTACTTTTTATTGGGTATGCGCATTCCCCCTATAACAAAATCGTGCACCATAAAGTGGTTTTATTCGTAGGGGGTGAAATGGGACAAAAGGGATAAAAATGGTACCTATTAAACGACAACAGCTAGAAATACGAAATTCGGTGTGTACATTCCTCTAATTGAGTATTTTTCCTAATTCGTACTTTTAAGGGGTATAATGGGAATAGAGAGATAAAAACGGTACCAACCAAACGGCTGCACCTAGCATAATGAAATTCGGTTTATAAATTCCTCTGTTTGCAAAGACACGTAAAATAAACGGATTTTTCGAAATTCGTACTTTTTGGGGTTCAAATGGAAAAGGGGGATAAAAATAGTACCTACCAAATGACAGCAGCTACAATCATGAAATTCGGAGTAGACATTACTCTGACTGCGTAGACACGAAAAATAAAACGTTTTTTTTTTCAAATTCGTACTTTCAAGGGATACAATGGCTACAGGGGATAGTACCAACTAAACGAATACAGCTAGAATGATGAAATTCAGTGTGTACATCCCTCTAATTGTGTAGATACGTACAATAAAGAGATTTAAGATAGTCGTACTCTTGAGGGGGCAAAATTGGAAAAAGGGGATAAAAATGGTACCAACAAAATGGCCACTGATAGAATCATGGAATTCGGTGTATACATTCCTCTGACTGCATAGCCACGTAAAATATTTTTTTCCAAATTCGTACTTTATTTTGTTGCTTTTACGACAAAAAATTGTAGAATCACGAAGTTGTCTTGTACTGCGTACGTGAGAGATAAAGTATTTTCAAAATCTATACTTTTGAATTTAAAATAGGATGGAAATACAACCAACCAAACGACTGTAGCTGAAAATACACTCTCTATCCCCCAATATTTAGGGTATTTATGATTGCTCCCTTATATTTATTTTATGAATTGAAGTATTATATCCATTATATATATAGTATACAAATATTGGTAGCCTTGGCTTATTAATTCTTATTTTCATACAGTTGAAATTTGTTGCGGACATTCCTCTTGTAGCTTGGAAGCACCAAAAAAAAAAAAAGTTTTTGCGGGCGAAATGGGACAAAAAGGGATAAAATGTGGTACCAACAGCTAGAATCATGAAATTCGGTGTGTACATCCCTATAATTGCATAGACACGTAAAATAGAGGGATTTTTCGAAATTCGTACTTTTAAGGGATATAATTAAAAAGAGGGATAAAATGGGACCTACCAAACCGCTGAAGCTGAAATCATGAAATTCGGTGTATACATTCTGACTATGAATACTCGAAAAAGGTTTTTTCGAAATTTGTACATTTGGGCGGAGAATGGGGCGAATGTAGATATATTTAAAATTTATACTTTTCTTATCACTTTGTATCTGAAAATGCTTCTTTCTAATGGTGACTTATTGTCGATTTTAAACAGTACGCATAAGTATACATTATAGTTTGAAATAGTAAACAAATATAGTAATGTGCATAAAAATATCACAATGTTCGTAATATGGTACTGTACTTCTATGTAAATTCGACATCCTTTAATCTGCTGGTAATACTGTGGAATGCACTCCGTGGTGGAGGGTATATAAGATTCGGCCCGGCCGAACTTAACGCCTTCTTACTTGTTTCTTCTGACATTTGGTCAACCCTCAATTTAACTCACTAAAAGTACAAATTTAGTAAATTCCATTTACACAAAGTTCATACACATGATTTTAGCTCCACACGTTTCGAATGATGCCTAAATTTTGAATATCGGAAGGAAATTCACGCTCATTTTTATAAATAAAGTTGAAAATGTTGGCTTTGACAAGCCATATTTCACAAATAATGGAGTCCATGGCATCATTTTTCGTCCGATATTCTCTACTATTTATTTTACAGAACAGCTTTTTGAAAATATTCCCAAACTCACAAAAATCACCATAAACGTCCAACAATTCGACGAAGTAGTTATTCTCAGACAAGAAAAAATATATATTTTAAATGCTTTCAAGGGTCTATTAATTCATGATTTTTAGAGGCAGCATTTAACTCACAAACTGCTTAAACCAGCGACTAAATATTTTGTTTAGATATTCGTATAAATGTTTTCCGTCCATTGGCGCACTTTTTCAAAATTTTTTTTCGATTTACTTTTTACAAAATCATCCACAATTACAGTGAAAAATCATAAAAATTATAATTTTTTCATTCGTTCATAAACGCAAGGTGTAAAAACAATGAAAAGTCCAAGAAAAAATTGGTTATGGAAAAATTTATCGAGGTCAAAAACCGTACCGCTTGACATGGAATGATTCATATACTTTATGGAGTCTCCAATGAATATTTCAAGGTGTTACAAACCGAATGATATAATGAATATACCCCTATCCTAAGGGGGAGGGTATAAAAATAAGATTCATTATGTTTGAGAAATGAACAACTGCTCTAAACCAAACAAAATATTTTAGTTAAAAAAATATTTCGGTTCACTTTTGAAATTGGAAATGATTTTACAAAAATAACGTCAAGTTGGCAAATTTAAAGCCGCTGATTTTTACTTGAAATTGTTGACATTATGTTCACTGTTTTTAAATATCCTTGTACTTTTTGCGCTATTGAAATATATTTGCAAAAAATTGGAAAAGCAACAAAAAGTCTCTGTAATCTGAACTTAAGAAAGAGAAAAACTAAATTTGGTTTAGACTACGCCAATGTGGTGGTGCAGATATAAATAAACGGGATATTATTACTAAATATTAGGGCTGTTTTTCTTTAAGCCGGGATAACAAAAATGTTAATAAAAATTTAATTTGTTGTTCAAAATAAAAAAGCATTTTTTCACATTGTCGCCAACTACAATATAAATATTTGTATCAAAACAGATTTTCAAAAAAAAAAATATTTTTGGTGACTTTTTTGGACTTAGCCTCGATAACCATAAATTTGACTTACACTGGGATAATTATCCAGACTAAGTTCGAAATTTTTAACATAAAATTATTTTTTTGCTGTTGGTGGAAATTAAAAAAAACTGTTTTTTTTTATTTTGACTGAAATTTTTACATTTTGTTTAGATTTTTGTTATCGCAGCTTAGTTATCCAGTCTTAAAGAAAAACAGCCATATTATATTATTGGTCACTGGCTTTTGGTAGGATCCTTCCAGTGCACTATAGGTCAAATAACCCATTTCAGTGGCCAAAAGTCAAAATTCTAACATAGTACAATCGCTTGTATGCTAATATAATTTAATAAAAAACACATCAAAGTAAATAAAAATGAATTTGGTTTTTCCAAAAAAAAATATTCCCGTTGTGTTACATGATGTCAAAGTTGGTAATATTAAAGTGTCAGTATAAAACGGTTTACGCGGCATTTTTGGTTATCAATTTTGGAATGTGCGTTGTTATATTTTTCCAAAAAATAATATGAAGTATAAATATAGAAAATGGAATTCTAATTATATATTCAATATTTTCAATAAAAAACATTTCAAATTTGTCTTTGTGTGTAAAAAAAATTAAGAATTTCAGTGCAGCCTTAGAGTGATTATAGTAAATTGCAAATATATTAAATTTGTAAGCTTTTAAAAAGTTGGCAAGGTTCGGCACGAAAATGTAAAACCGAAAATAAAATTTCGATTTGTTATGAATGTATTTAACCACATGTGGATTTGCACTTTTGTGCTCTTTTGATTAGCTAAGGAATTGAAGTGGGACTTCTCAGTCTATACTATGCCAATATCCTAAAAAACTTGGAATTAGAAAAGTTAAATACATTATATGTAAGTAAAGCAACTAAATAAGGCTAAAGTAGGAACAGTTTATATGATACACCATACCACCCACACATGGACCTATATCTAGATTAATAGTAGGTCATCTTGATGAAAATAAGAGTAATGTGTCAAATTTGACCAGAATGGGGCAAATTTATATAGGGGCTATATCTAAATCTGAACCGATTTTTTCATTAACAGTTTAATAATGTTACAAACATTTGACATGAAACTATAAACTCCCAACCTGCTCTTATATCGCATAAGAGCCATATATCACAATCTATATTCGTAATTTTTTCTCATATCACAATTCAACAAGGAGAAATTATGGCAATAGTGGAATACTGTGGTAAATTTCCTGATATTATCAACATACAAATATCTCTTCCAATTTGAATTCTTTATAACACAAGAAAAATATAGACAAAATGTGGTAAAAATTTCATAATAGATACATTAAATTTCACTATTGCAAAAATGAATAGGATCTTGTCTTTATATTTATATGGTCCATAAATTCGCGGATTTCAATCATACAGGGGCTTAGAATGTTGTGTAGGGTATTATATAGTGATATACATCCCAATTCATTCTTTTTTGATTATTTTTAATTATGCAATATTAAAAAACTAAATTAACTTATTTTGGTCCCAAGATGGTTAAGGCCAGTAAATTTCATAGGGGCTCGGAAAGATTTATTTTTTCTTAATTCTTCACAATTTACATTTTCCAAGCTATCTCTATACATTTTTGTTAACATAATAGCGGACTTTAAGTTTTATGACTTTTGGCCAGTGAAATGGGTCATTTGACCTATAGTGCAGTGTAGTAAGGGTGCCTATGAAAAAATTATTTTTCCGTGTTGCCAAAATAAAATTTTCAGAATCATTGGCTCGCACAATGGTTGTGTGAGTGTACTCAGAGAGCTTTTTTGCCGAAATATTTTGATCGAAACCCTACACCACAGGTCTTTGTAACACCCAAAGGAAACGAGATAGACCCATCGTGTATTATAACGATCGACTTAGAATCACTCTTTGAGTCGATTTAGCGATGTCCGTCCGTCTGTCCATCTATTCTTGTAATCAAAGTCCAGGTCGCAATTGTTGCTAGAACTTAATGAAACTTTGCACAACGATGGGATAAGCACGAACGCTATTTAATTTGAAGCAAATCGGTTCAGATTTAGATATAGCTCCCATACAAATTTTGCTTCCGATTTTACTTTTTCCGCTCTAGAAACCACATATTTCAACAGATTTTCCTCCAATTTGGCAAGACGCCGTATATTTCAACTAGGAACAGCTCTGGTAAGATTGGGATAGATCGGTTCAGTTTTATATATAGCTCCCATACAAATGTCTCCTCCGATTTGACTCTTTCCGCTCTAGAAACCACAAAATTTGACAGATTTTCTTCAAATTTGGCAAAACAGCTTATATTTCAACTAAGAACAGCTCTGGTAAAAATAGGATAGATCGGTTCAGATTAATATATAGCTCCCATACAAATGTCTCCTCCGATTTGACTCTTTCCGCTCTAGAAACCACAAACTTTGACAGATTTTCTTCAAATTTGGCAAAACAGCTTATATTTCAACTAAGAACAGCTCTGGTAAAAATAGGATAGATCGGTTCAGATTAATATATAGCTCCCATACAAATGTCTCCTCCGATTTGACTCTTTCCGCTCTAGAAACCACAACCTTTGACAGATTTTCTTCAAATTTGGCAAAACAGCTTACATTTCAATTAAAAACAGCTCTGGT
Source organism: Polietes domitor (assembly GCA_947397865.1). Classification (NCBI taxonomy): domain Eukaryota; kingdom Metazoa; phylum Arthropoda; class Insecta; order Diptera; family Muscidae; genus Polietes; species Polietes domitor. Next base: position 12,521,637 of record OX377620.1, read on the forward strand.
AAAAACAGGATAGATCGGCTCAGATTTATATATAGCTCCCATACAAATGTCTCCCCCGATTTGACTCTTTCCGCTCTAGAAACCACAAACTTTGACAGATTTTCTTCAAATTTGGCAAAACAGCTTATATTTCAACTAAGAGCAGCTCTGGTAAAAATAGGATAGATCGGTTCATATTTATATATAGATCCCATACAAATGTCTCCTCCTATTTGACTATTTCCGCTATAGAAACCACAAACTATGACAGATTTTCTTCAAATTTGGCAAAACAGCTTATATTTCAACTAAGAGCAGCTCTGGTAAAAATAGGATAGATCGGTTCATATTTATATATAGCTCCCATACAAATGTCTCCTCCGATTTGACTCTTTCCGCTATAGAAACCACAAACTATGACAGATTTTCTTCAAATTTGGCAAAACAACTTATATTTCAACTAAAAACAGCTCTGGTGTAAACGGGTCAGATGAGTTCAGATATATATAAAGGGTGATTTTTTAAAAGCTATAGGAAAGTTAAAAAAAAACACATAAAATTCAGAAAATGCATGAAATCTTTATTTGAATCGATAGTACGGTCCATATAATTTAATGTTTACAGATTATTTCATGCAAATGTTGACCTTGACTGTGCCTCAAATGGTCCATCCGCTTAGTCCAATTTTGTCATTTCCACGTGTTTGAGTAACAGAGGCCCAATTGCTGCGAACGGCGACGAATCGATAATTGATGGTCATCATTAACACTGGCCGACACAGCTGCGATATTTTCTTCAGTTCGCACTCTACGTAAGCGAGTAGTGACCATAAAATGGAAGCGCGCGATGAACTTTCTTAACAGAGCACGCATTTTGATAATAAAATTTAATAATTTGCAAGCGTTGTTTGTTTGCAAGACGATTCATGGTTAAATTATAGACCAAACTGAAGATGTTTGACAGTGAAACAAAACACGAAACGTGTGTCAGCTGTTTAAACTAGTGTGGCCAAAAATATAATAGCTAAAAAATCACCCTTTATATATAGCTCCATTACAAATTTCGCTACTGAATTGATTATTTCCGCTCTAGAAATAGCATATTTGAACAGATTTTCTTCTAATTCGAGACATCGGCTAATGTTTCAAATAGAAATTACTTTAGCGAAAGTGGTTCATATTATATATATCTCCAGATTTGATTATTTCCGCTCTAGAAACCACATATTTAACACTCCACAAAAATTTGGGAAAGCGTCTAATATTTCAACTAGAAAACTTTTGCTAAACATGGGTCAGATCGGTTCAGATTTGTATATAACTCCCATTCAAAGTTTGTGTTCAAATTGTCTTACAAATACAGATAGAAGTATGGAATTTGTAATATATTCTCCTCTTATAGCTGCATTGTATATCACCCGCTTCAAATGTAATGACCTTTTTATATCCTACACCAAAGGGTATAATGACTAAGTGTGGGGTATCATATAGTCGTCCACGCCCGACTTTAACCTTCCTTACTTGTTTGTTTTGTTGTTATTACCATATTGTTTAATTTCCTATTCGCCTTAAATATGAACTGGTTTACGTACAGTTTTTAGCAAAATTTGTTCCTCAAATATTTACCGGTCTAATTTGCAAATCTCCACGGTAGCCTAGGAAGTATTTTCAAACTGTTGTTCTATTTATAAAACCAAAACCAAGCCAAGTGCCCTCAATTAGCGCCATGACTTGCCGATGACGAGCACTGATCAATTTAGTTCAATTTAACGTATATTTGAAAGCGACCAGCGATACTGCTGATTTGTGGAACACACAATTCGCAATGTTGTGGATTAATTGACAACTCGGTGTTAATTAATTTAAGATTAAATTGAGATTAGAAAAGACAGAAAAAATAATATTGAAAACCTCCAGTGAAGCAACACGCGTAAGCAAATAAAATATACATACATACAATGACTTATAATCAATAATTCAAATGGTATATAAGTATACATAAATATACTAAATGCAATTAATTATATACAATTTATTAACAGACAAAAATTCTTACAAAGAAAAAACACAGCCTCACAGACCTCCTCACAAATGATAAGACAAAGGAATTCATTTGTTTTTTTGTTTCGTTTTATTGTGGCAAAGATTTCCTATTGTTGCAAAGTGTTCTTTGCAAAGTGCATATTTATATTTTTATATATATGTATTTATTTTGTTTTTGAGTCTTTTTTGTTTACAAAGCAACAATTAAATAAATTTATAATGAAGACAATGACACCGACGAGAGAGCATCAAATAGATCAATGAACCGCCCCGTATGATGTTGATGACTTGTTTTAAAAACAAAATATTGTCGTTTTAAAGTAATTTTAATTAGTTGGCAAATAATAGACTGCACCATGGGCGATTGCATTGGCAGTTGTTTTTCCTAATTTCCGGTCATTAACTGTGAGAGAAACTATTAAGAAGATAATAAATTTATTAGATAAGAGGTTATATTTTTGCAATTTAAAATTAATACTATTTAATAATTGGGAATAAATGGAAAATATGAATTTTAGGTATATTTTCAGGAGCGTTTAGCTCAAAGGCGGTAAGACCTAGAAACGAAATATTGTGCAGGTCATCGTTAAACAAAACGCACTTTTTTCTATCATTCTATCATATATCTGGCATTTATTTAATTGTATTATAAATGTATATCGAAACGATATTATACAAAATATAAACAAATATGTTGGATATATATAAAACTAGCAGTGTCCGCTGCTTCGCACGCGAAAAAGCCAGTTATTTGTTAATTTTATCCGTCTTTGTTTTTGGATAGTATTTATTTAATTTTCTTTTGGTGGATATAGATAAATCTAAAATAGTAATTTGGAAACCTCTTATTAGCTAACACTCACACACAGTCAGAGGAATGTTCTTGTCGATATGCACTATTTTAGCTGAACTACTTCATATGTATAATTTTCTACCAAGTTTTGAACAAAATATTACAACCATTTATATCCTCGATCTCATGTTTCTAGATTCAGCCAGCCAGTTTATAACTTTTAACACTTCTTTCCCAAAAAGTAAACATTTTGAAAAATCACTATAGGTAAAATGTGTTTTTGCTTCCCCTAAAAATATGTATTTTATTTGGTAACACATTTATTCCTTGTTGTCCCGTATCCCCCTTTTAAGTACAAATATCCACTTATACTCCGCGCTTACGTAATTAAATGATTGTACAGCATTTTTATCCCTTTTCGTCCCGCGCACCCCTTAAAAGTACAAATTTCGAGAAATCAAACTACTGCGCTTCTATATGGTCTGAGGAATTTACACACTAAATTTCACGATTCTAGCTGTAATACATTAGTTGGTACCATTTGTATCCCTTTTTGTCCCGCTCTACCCTTAAAAGTACAAATTTCGAAAAATCCAATTATACTTCGTTTCTTTATCGTCAGAGGGATTTACATACCAAATTTCACGTTTCTAGCTGTAATACTTTAGTTGGTACCATTTTTATCCCTTTTTCTCCCGCTCGCCCCTTAAAAATACACATTTCGAAAAATCCAATTTTACTTCGTTTCTGTATCGTCAGAGGAATTTACATACCAAATTTCACGATTCTAGCTGTAATACTTTAGTTGGTACCATTTTCATCCCTTTTTGTCCCGCTCGCCCCTTAAAAGTAAAAATTTCGAAAAAAATCTAATTTTACTTTGTTTCTATATGGTGAGAGGAATTTACATACCAAATTTTACGATTCTAGTTGTAATACATTAGTTGGTACCATTTTTATCACTTTTTGTCCCGCTCGCCCCGTAAAAGTACAAATTTCGAAAAGTCCCTATTTGTAGCTCGTCTGCATGGTCATTGCTTATAGCTACTGCCGTTTAGTCAGGACGAAGGTTCGATGTTTATCCCTTTTTGGGCCATTTTATCCCCTAAAAGTACGAATTTCGTAAAACCCTTTCGTAGCCGACGTCTACGTCATATTTGGGAACTACCCTGAAAATTTCATGACCCTAGCTTTAGCCGTTTGGTCTGGGGGCTGGTCAATGATAAGTCAGTCAGTCAGTAACGCAACTCTTTTATATATGTAGATTGTTGAACTATAGCACCATAGTTGGTATACAATTCAATTTTCAATTTATTCTTCCAAGATTTTATTTTTATACAGTGTACGTACAATCATGTTATGAGATTTATCTATAAGATATTATAAGAAATTATACTTATATCTAACAAGATTAACAGCAGAATATTTATATAACAATAATATTTAAATTAAAGGCATTATGTGATATTAAAGGCAAAAATGGGATAAAAACCTTTATTTGAGTTAAACAAAAATTCAAATATTTTTTGAAAATGTAAACGCATATAGTTAGATTATTTTGAAGAAATAATCGGCCATATAGCGTAAACTTTTCAATTTGATAAATTTCAGAGTTAAGTATTTACATAGTTATGTTAATTCTAAACAATCTCTTATTATAGCATAAGAAGAGTTTCTAATTTTAGTAAAATAATTAAAATTTTGTCTTTTAATGAACTCTTTATACATTTCATATCCTGTTCCATTATGTAGAGCTTGAGTGGAATATCTCCAGTTCTTGTTGTGTATCATCTTTAAACATTTCTTTTGTATAATTTGCATTTTGTTTAAATGACAATTGGCAGCCTTATACCGGACAGGAGATGCATAGGATAAAATTGGCCTTATAACACTCTTGAATAATAGATTTTTGTTTTTAACATTGAATTTTGAGCGTCTATTTAGCCTTTTCGCAGGCAAACTCAATATGCTGGCGAAATAATAGTTTTTGATCAGATATAACCCCCAGATATTTGATTTGGTTTTGTGTATCTATATGGTTTCCATTGATAACAAGTTGTCTACTTGGTGTCCTTTTGGGCGATTTATTATATGGAAAGATTATGGCCTGTGTTTTATGGTTATTGATTTTTATTTTCCATTTCGTGAAATATCTATTGCAAGCCAAAAGACTTTTCTCCATTTTTTTAAAAGAGCGCTTGTTTGCTTTTTGTGATCAATGCCGTGTCATCCGCCTAATAGGCTACACCAATAAATTCTGACGCCTTAAAATATGATGTATAAAGGGCATACAATAGCGGAGAAAGTACTGAGCCTTGTGGTAAACCAGCTGGAATATTTTTAGTAGAGGATGATCAAGGTAATCTTAAATGATTTTGCATAGGTACTTGGGAAGATTCATGGAGATAAGCTTAAAAATTAATCCTTGGTGTCAAATGCCTTCTCGATGTCTAGAAGTATAACACCAGTCGATCTTTTGTTGCGTTTGTTAGACATAATTTTATTTTTTATTCTGCTCATTTGGTGAATGGTACTATGCTCTTTTTTTAAAACCGAATTGTTCTTTAGCTAATAAATGGTGAGAAGAAACAAATTCAGTGATCCGATAATAGAGGAGTTTTTCTAAAAGCTGTTGGGAAGTAATTTAGTCTTATGCAGCGATTAAATATAGACGTAAGTATTTTGACAGAACTTTCTGGTAGATTTTTTAGTATAATATTTGGGACGCTGTCTAATCCGGGAGATTTGGATATTTTTAGTTGCGATAAGACGTTTGTCAACTCACTTTCTGTGATAAATTCGACACCATCTAAATTTGGTGGTTCAAGTTTCAATTTTTCGACTGTACGATTGATTTTTACTTCAGATGGGTGATGATAGTTCAGCGTCGGAACATGGGAGTTTGCAAATGTAGTTTTGGAGTGGTATGAGACCATCACAGCCACCCCATTCCTACGCCTATTTCGACTGGAAATGACCATATTCTTCTCTTCCGTTGGCATAGGAGCCCCCCTCCAATTTTTATTTTGTTAGAAAGTCAATTAAATATTTATAGCCGCACTAAGCTGCGATAACAAAAATCTAAACAAAATGTTAAAATCTCAATTAAAATAAAAAAAAATAATTTCCGTCTGAAAACAAATTTTGAAAAAATAATTTTATGTTAAAAATTTCGGACTTAGCCTGGATAATTATCCAGTGTAAGTCAAATTTATGGTTATCGAGGCTAAGTCCAAAAAAGTCAACAAAAAATATTTTTTGTTTTGAAAATCTGTTTTGGCGACAATGTGAAAAAATAATTTTTTATTTTGAACAAAAAATTAAATTTTTATTATCCCGGCTTAAAGAAAAAAAAACAGCCCTAATATAACACTTTACCCTTGTTCTGTTCAGTACACTGAAAACGGTTTTAGGTTGTTTGTGTAAATGCCACAGTTAATGAACGTTAACAAATGTTCCTACAACGAATTGATAAATTAGGGGTATTTACACATGAATATGTTTTGTATTTATTCACACAGCTCGATGTTTGACAGATTAATTTTTAATAAAATTTTGGTAAATAAACAACAAAACGCAGACAAATAGTACAAATTGTATTATACAAATTTAAAATTCTGGGAAGGGCTACAGTTTTTCTGAGGCTAGCTTAGCCTCCAGGACCACCCGTCCTACGTCAATTCCAACAAGTGTGGCCTACCCTGTACTAAAGGGTGATTTTTTAAAAGCTATAGGAAAGTTTTTCAAAAAAAAAAAAACACATAAAATTCAGAAAAATGCATGAAATATTTATTTGAATCGATAGTACGGTCCATATAATTTAATGCAAATGTTGACCTTGACTGCGCCTCAGATGGTCCATCCGCTTAGACCAATTTTGGCATTTCCATGTTTTTGAGTAACGAGAGGCCCAATTGCTGTGAACGGCGACGAATCGATAATTGATGGTCATCATTAACACTGGCCGATACAGCTGCGATATTTTCTTCAGTTCGCACTCTATGTAAGCGTGTTGGTGGCTTAATTTCCAACAATGTAAATTTGGTGCGAAATTTAGTCACAATAGCCCGAATAGCCGCTTCAGTGGCAGACCATCAAATGGAAGAAGCGCGCGATGAACTTTCTTAACAGAGCACGCATTTTGATAATAAAATTCAATAGCGTTGTTCGTTTGTAAGACGATTCATGGTTAAATTGTAGACCAAACTGAAGATGTTTGACATTGAAACAAAACACGAAACGTGCGTCAGCTGTTTAAACCAGTGTTGCCAAAAATATAATAGCTAAAAAATCACTCTTTATATGATGTGCAATTCTATCAATCCTGTCAAGACATGTATGGCGTATGAGTTATATTATTTGTAGATAATATTATTCATTCACAACGTCACATCAACGTCTTTAGGACAATGCAGTTCAATAGTTTTCTTCTTTTTATTAACTATAGAGCTTCTACACAAATATATATAGAAGTAAAAAAATAAGTTTTTCCTTGAAATGTAGGACTGGAAATTTCTTTCAATTCACCACGTTCATAAGCCATATCTAAGAGAAAATGGGATAAAAAATGAAAAGATTCATGGAACCTGAACGCACATTTGCAGTGCGTTTGATCATCATAACAGCTAAGATAAACACACACGATTCTTAGCTCAACACCACATTTATTTGCACCTGAAAAACAAATTATTTTAACACTTGTTTTCTTTGTCATTACCTTGATGATCAATATTAATCACTGCAACAAGAAATGACATCACAGGGCATTTTGCAGCTCTACATTGAATAAACAGACAGCAATCCCATCACTTCGGAAAATATTAAATTTTTCAAAATATGGCGGTTTTCCAAAAAAACAAAAAGTAAAAACCTCTTCATTGCCATTTCGAGTAATTGTATAAAAACAAATAAGTGAAATGAGAAACTAAACCACCGTTTTGCATTCCAAAATGAATGACACACTGGCTATTTTCATGCATCTGATCGTCATGAACACATAAATATTTTCTGTTTTCTTTCCATTTATTTCGTTGGAACAATTAGAACTGATACATTATCACCTGAGTGGGGAAAAACACTCTTGTTGCCAAGTAGTTTGGTGGGTAGCATGAAGCTCCACCGTCCAATGAGACTTGCACACGTTGTTCTTGAAAATTTTCAAAATTGCAAAACTAATGAGTAATACTCAGTTAATTCAGTGCTCTTTTTGCTCACTCTCTTACAACTCTTTATGGAAATATTCTTTGGAGAGCTGTGTGGGGAAGAGAGTCAGCGTTAATGTGGAGTTAACAATGCCTATCGTGCTCCATTTCTCTCTCCGTCTCTGTTTACTTTCTTACGATACATTCATGAACCACCTCTTCTCACCGACATTAACAATTCTCTCAAAGTGCTGTGGGGGTAACCTTCGCTACAGAAGTACTCGCAAGAACGGTGGAACATTCGGCCTTGCCGAATCGTTTATACGCATTAGGGTGTACTGAAAAAATATTGTTTTTGAAATTCAGCAGATCTCAAGCGATACATATGATTACACTGTACAATAAAAAAATTGTGTCCGATACTTATTTATTTTTGGTGTTTTTTTGAGGTATTCATAAAACCAGCATAAATTGTTTTATAAATAAATTTAATTTATTATACCCTCCACCCTCCTATTCCTATTATACCTAACACCTTAAAATATCGACCTGAGACCCTATAAAGTATATATATTATTGATCGTCATTAAATTCAAAGACGATCTAGCCATGTCCGTCTGTTGAAAGCACGCTATCATCTAAACGAAAAGAGCTAGGACGTCCAAATTTTCCATAAATGCGTCTTATAGTCGTAGATCGTTTGGGATTGAAACGGGGTGAAATCGGCCCAAAGGCAAAAATTTTTCCCTCACAAGGACTAAAAATACACGTAATACAAAAAATACCCCTATAACAAAAAAGTACACCATAAAGTGATTTTTATTCGTAGGGGGTGAAATGGGGCAAAAAGGGATAAAAAATGGTACCAATCAAACGACAACAGAATTTCGGTGTATATATTCCTCTAATTGAGTAGATACATAATATATAAGTATTTTTTCCAAATTTGTACTTTTAAGGGATAAAATGGGAATAGAGGGATAAAAATGGTACAAAACAAACGACTGTACCTAGAATAATGAATTTCGGTGTATACACTCCTCTAATTGCATAGACATTTAAAATAAACAGATTTTTCAATATTCGTACTTTTTGGGGTTAAATGAAAAAGGGGATAAAAATAGTACCAATCAAATGACCGCAGCTAGAGTCATGAAATTCGGAGTATACATTCCTCTGACTGTGTAGACACGGTAAATAAACTGATTTTTCGAAATTCGCACTTTTTGGGGGCAGAATAGAAAAAGGGGATAAAAATAGTACCAACCAAATGATCGCAGCTAGAGTCATGAAATTCGAAATATACATTCCTCTGGCTGCGTAGACACGAAAAATAAAATATTTTTACAAATTCGTATTCCCAAGGGATGTAATGGCTACAGAGGGATAAAAATAGTACCAACTAAACGACTACAGCTAGAACGATGAAATTCGATGTGTACATGCCTCTTATTGCGTAGACACTTAAATAAAGAGATTTTAGAAAGTCGTACTCTTAAGGGGGTAAATAGGAAAAAGGGGATACAAATGGTACCAACCAAATGGCAGCTAGAATCATGGAATTCGGTGTGTGTACATTCCTCTGACTGCATAGACACGCAAAACAAAAAGATTTTTCGAAATTTGTACTTTTTACTTTTACGGCAAAAATTGGTTGAATCATGAAGTTAGGTTATTTTGCACTATGTACGTGAGATAATAGATTTTCAAAATTTATACCAATTATGATATTAAAGTTTTTTTGAAGACATAAATATAAAAATATTTATTTTTTGAATTGACTTGAACTATTATTTCGATATATAGTGTTAACGTATTGGTAACCTTGCCTTATAAGCGTGGTTTGAAATAATAAAAATATTATATTTATTTTTAAAATTATTTTTTTAATATTTGTTTTGCTTTGGCTATATTAAAAAAATATATTTTCCTGTAATATTACTGCACTTCTACGAAAATCGACAGCATCTGTGGAATGCAATCCATGGTGGAGGGTATATAGAGTTCGGTCCGGCCGAACTTTACGCCGTTTTTACTTGTTTTTTTACTAAAATTCCAATTTTTGTCGAAGGTACTTTTGGAAATATAGTTCGGATCACTCATGTTCAATAAAATATAATTTGGAGGTTTTCCAAAATACACAAGAAAAAATAATGTTTAACATTCCCACATTTTTCAGTCCACCTTAATGTTTAGCTCCTACATTTACCCCCCTTAGTGGAGGGTATAAAAATAGTATTTCACTCTGTTTTACTGGCTTTTATCAGTGACCGCTTGAACGAATTACCACTAAAAGTCAACGTAATACTGCTGATATTCTCTGATATTTTATTTTTAAATATTTTTTCTATAATTTTTTTTTATCGCCGCCGTTGTTGTCGTCATCCGCCACTTGTGTATTGACAACTTAATAATTTATTAAATATGAAAAATCTCAATTTCAAATCGCATTTTTTTCGGCTGGCATCGATAAAATGCTACCAAAAGTTGCCAACAACTACAGGCGGGATCGATTGGCAAATTTATTGAACGAACGCCAGTAACTGATAATAAATCCGTTGACCATGCCATACTTACTGGGCCACTGACATTGTAAATATTAATTTGATTTATTTCAAATATATATTTTGATAGAATTTTGACAATGTATGTATATGAGATAATTATTATTGAAATTTATAAGTGAAATTTGTTTGAGCTATTTTGGATAGATTGATCCATTTAGAATGAAGTTGATGAAGTGAATAATAAATTGGTTTTTATTGGACACAGCATAGTAACTCTGAGAGAATACAATCCTGGAAAATAATGGTCTTACGATATATTTGCTTGAAACAAACTGGAGCCATTACTTTGTGGGGCCGACCAGTTAATTTTCTTTTAACATTCCATTCAATTGGGTTACAAAATAATCGGCAATCATGACCCTATAAAACTCGCCGTTAACGGTAACGTTCTCGTTGCCATTTTAAAAGAAGAAAAGGTCCAACGATGTCACTGGCTCAGTTTTTTCCAAATGGGGTAATTGTGCTTATTGACAAGAAAAAAACGAAAAATCGATCACAAATGGTTTAAACCAAGTATTTTGTAATATCCCTAAAATAGTTTTGACCGAAGTTTGTTTTGTATTTTTGGTTGCCACGCTTACACAGATGGCTTATGAGTTATATTAATTATGGATAATATAACTCATTCGCGTAGCTGTTGCCCTTTTTATAAATCTTTAATATTCCAAAAAGAAAAGCTCGATTCAGGTTTATCCAAATAATGTATATTAAAATTGATCAAGCGGTCTCAGGAGTTACAGCCGAGTAAATGAAAAATTCACCAAAGTTAAATTCGTTAAAAATAGTGAAAATAATTTTTATTTTTTGGAGAAAAATAAATAAGAAATACTTTTTAAATGTTTTATATATTTTTTATTTTTAAAAGAAGAATACTTAGAATACATAAACAGTCGAAGCCATCAAAGAATTCGCACCATTTGGCATGGAAGAACCCAAATACTTCCTCATATGTGATGTCATAGATTAAAATATCATCCAAAATTCATCAAAATCGCCAATGAAAAACATCTGTCAAATATTTGTGTTTTATTATTTTCAAGTTTATCAATTTCATATTCATAGTTTTTTTTTTGTATTTTAATGTACATATTGTCGCGTACAGTGGCTCCGGTATTGCAATTAACTGGATTTGCATTTTAACTGGATAGTTTTTACAAAGTAGTCAACTCCGTTTAATATTTATTTTATCTTTAACTTTTATTCTGATTTCTAACTTTCAAACAAACAACAAGTAAAAACGGCGTTAAGTTCGGCCGGGCCGAACTTTATATACCCTCCACCATGGATTGCATTCCACAGAGGTTGTCGGTTTTCGTAGAAGTGCAGTAATATTATAGGAAAATATAATTTTTTTAATATAGCCAAACCAAAACAAATACAAATATTGAAAAGTTAATTTTATAAATAAATATAATATTTTAATTATTTCAAACCACGCTTATAAGGTAATGCTACCAATACGTCAATTCAAAAAATAAATATTCTTATATTTATATTTTCAAAAATATTTTCAAAGCCATAAATATTGGTAGATAGTGGGTGCTACAGTTGGTTGTATTTCCATTCTATTTGAATTACAAATGTACGAATTTTGAAAATCCATTATCAGACGTACATAGTGCAATATAACCTAATTTCATGATTCAACCAATTTTTGCCGTAAAAGAAAAAGTACGAATTTTGAAAAAAACTTTTTATTTTGCGTGTCTATGCAGTCAGAGGAATTTATACACCGAATTCAATGATTTCAGCTGCGTCCATTTGGTTGGTACAATTTTTACCCCCTTGACGTTTCTACGCAATTAGAATTTTATCATTCTAGCTGTAGTCGTTTAGTTGGTACTATTTTTATCCCTCTGTACCATTGTATCCCTTGAAAGTACTAATTTCGAAAAAATCGTCTATTTTCCGTGTCTACGCAGTCAAAGGAACGTATACTACGAATTTCATGACTCTAGCTGCAGTCATTAGATTGGTACTATTTTTATCCCCTTTTTTCATTTGAATCCCAAAAAGTACGAATTTCGAAAAATCAGTTTATTTTCCGTGTCTACACACTCAGAGGAATGTATACTCCGATCTTCATGACTCTAGCTGCGGTCATTTGATTGGTACTATTTTTATCCCCTTTTTTCATTTGAACCCCAAAAAGTACGAATTTCGAAAAATCAGTTTATTTTCCGTGTCTACACACTCAGAGAAATGTATACTCCGAATTTCATGACTCTAGCTGCGGTCATTAGATTGGTACTATTTTTATCCCCTTTTTTCATTTTAACCCCAAAAAGTACGAATTTCGAAAAATCAGTTTATTTTCCGTGTCTACACACTCAGAGGAATGTATACACCGAATTTCATGACTCTAGCTGCAGTCATTAGATTGGTACTATTTTTATCCCCTTTTTTCATTTTAACCCCAAAAAGTACGAATTTCGAAAAATCGGTTTATTTTCCGTGTCTACACACTCAGAGGAATGTATTCACCGAATTTCATTATTCTAGGTACAGCCGTTTGGTTGGTACCATTTTTATCCCCCTATTCCTATTTTACCCCCTAAAAGTACGAATTTGGAAAAAATACTTTTATATTATGTATCTACTCAATTAGAGAAATCTGCACACCGAATTTCGTGTTTCTAGCTGTTGTCGTTTAATATGTACCATTTTTATCCCTTTTTTGCCCCATTTCACCTCCTACAAATAAGAATCACTTTATGGTGCACGTTTTTGCTATAAGGGGAATGCGCATACCAAATATCAAGCAAATATAAACAGACATATTCAAAAAACATGCTTAAATACGCCAAAATATTAGGGATTATTATGGGTATTTTTAGTCCTTGTGAGGGAAAAAATTTTCCCTTTGGGCCGATTTCGCCCCATTTCAATCCCAACCGATCTACGGCTATAAGACGCATTTATGGAAAATTTGAACGTTCTAGCTCCTTTCGTTTAGATGCTAGCGTGCTTTCAACAGACGGACAGACGGACGGACGGACGGACGGACGGACGGACGGACGGACGGACATGGCTAGATCGTCTTAGAATTTTATGACGATCAAGAATATATATACTTTATAGGGTCTCAGGTCGATATTTTAAGGTGTTACAAACGGAATGACAAAGTTAGTATACCCCCATCCTGGAGGTGGAGGGTATAACAACGAAATAATTGCGTTCCTATATTGTAAAAACTTTTTATTTAAATAAATAACTAAATCTGTACATTGTTTTTAAATATAACTGCCAATTTGTTTTACTGGATAAAAGGATTTCAGTCGGCTAAATTCAATCCTTATTGTAACCTGAACCTGAATCCATATTGTGTTTTTCTAATTGATTGGCTGGAATGTGATGAGTCGGAAGTGCCATACACACCAAATCGCTGATATGGTATTTGGAAATTTTGAACTTGTTACGCGCATAACTTCTTTATACAAGGTAGCCGTACTAGTGGTGAATTTATTTAAAAAATAAGGTTAAAAGAAAAAAATTAAATGTTTGCAGAAATACAAGTTCTTGTCATTTCAGTTTATATCTCCAACAATTTTGTGAATTTGAGCTTCAACAAATGAAATTCACCAAAGTAGATGAAAACGGCAAAGTTATAATTAAGATTTTATTAAAAATCTTAATTGGACTTTTTTCGTCACTTTGGGAATTCTGTTTGTTTTTTTTTATGAAAAGGCTTGTGATATTTTTTATGAATTGTTATCTGTCTTGATGGATTGTTTGTTGGACCTTAAGTATTTGTTAGTACTACTAAGTGGGCAAATTTCATTCACAGATTTTTGCTTTACTCGGCAATATCTTTTGCTGGCACGAAAAAACATAAATAATAGTAAAAAATCGGAATACTTATTTATTATTTATTTTCTAATTCTCTAACGAAGATGTCTACATGGAATAATATATGAATAAATGCACACAACAATTTTTGTAGATCTCAGGCACAATTTTTTGTGAATAGTGTTATTGATTCTATAAAACTTCATATATGTTAGCTTGACAATGTCCCTTCTTATCATCTCTATTTTTAAGTAAATGTTTAATTTTTCATTAAATCTGGTCCAATTTCACGAATATCTTTATATATCTTTTCAATTTTTACTTTAAATATAAATACAAATGGGAAAATAATATAGATTAATCGATTATTTGAGTCAATTTATTCGAATTATTTGTTATTCGAAAATCATGATTGTTTCATTATTCAAACAAATATTTGAAAACAATTATTCGATTTAAACCAGACTACTTAAAAATTGGGTACATCTATGGGTCGGAACTGGAGGTTCTTCTTCGCATCCCAAAATATTAATTTGCATATTTTGAAGACCTCCCAAAATGGTTAATAATGCTTTAATAACTTGTAACATTATAAGAATAACATTTTTTATACCCTACACCACTTCGTGGACTAGGTAACACCAAGAAATAATCGAGCTAGACCCACCTTTAAGTATACCGATCGGCTTAGAATCACCAGCTGAGTCGATTTAACGATGTCTGTCTGTCCATCCGTCCGTCTGCTGTCCGTTTAAGCTTGTTCGCACTGTACAGGTCGCAATTGTTGTCCGATTGTCATGAAACTTGGCAGAAGCTATTTTTTCTGGCCAAGGCCCATCGGTATTGAATTTGGAGGAAATCGGTTCAGATTTACATATAGCCCCCATACAAATGTCGCTCCCGATTTGACTTTTTCCGCCCTATAAAGCACATATAGAAAATCCTTCCCGATTTCACTTTTTTACCGAATTGAATTGTAATGACATAGAAAGTCCGTCCGTCTTTAGCCTTTCCTTACTTGTTTGGGAGATGCCCATATGACCATACTTTGGTATAAGCCAAATGGGCCCCATTCTGAACTATTACAGCTCTAGAAACTACATCTTACATCGTATCTTCATCAAATTTTGCAGATCATGATATTTTTCATCTAGGAATACCTACCGTGAATGAGAAATATATAGGCCCATGTCCAAAACATGGCCCAAAATGTTGCTATAGGTCCCATTTTGAAATGTCGGTCCGATTTATCCTCTACTACTGTATAATTTGTATATATCCTATATGTATATATACTACTGTATAATTTGTATTTGTCTGTCGGATAATTGGATCAATTACCACATTATTAACCATATACGTCAAATATGACTAAAGATGCATTTATACTAACAGTATAATTTATATGAACTACATAAAATTGCTCCCATGAGTTTAGTAATCAAAGCGAGGTACATACGCAGGGAGTGGTATAGGGTATTATAAAGTCGGCCCGCCCGACTTTAGCCTTTCCTTACTTGTTTTTTATTAGGAACGAATTTTTCGTATGGGTCACAGAGGTAAGGTGTTCGCTTTGCACCGATAAGGTCTCGGGATCGAATCCTGGCCCGGGAAAAATATTTGTTTTTATTATTTTTATAAATAAACAATGTTTAAGCTTGTTTATTAATTTAAACAATTTTGTGTAATGTCATAATAACAATGACATTTAATGGTGTTATTTAATTTAATACTAATTATACACTCCAGGGCCGTGCGCAGGGGGGGGGGGGTTTTGGGGGTTCAAACCCCCCCAGAGAGATTTCGAACATATACTTTTTAAAACCTTCTAGACTTTCTGAAGCAATAAAATATAGAATTTGTAAGGTCTTTTTAAAATAACTCGTCTGAAATGGTAATTTTGCAGTAAAATCATCGAAAATTATATAAAAAATCGTGGACACTTTCTTGAATTTCGGACAAAGGGTATGAAAAATACAAACAAACTAAACGAATTGTGCCAATTTCAAGATTGTGTAGAGCTAATTTCGCTAATGGACATCAAATTGTTCGGAAAATTTTTATTTTTATTAACCGATATCACTACTTGACATTCGACTAGAGCTATATCTTATGAACTTTTAATTGTGTACTGCAATAAAAGTTTGGAAATTTAATAACAAAGTCGTTTAGTAATTTAAAAAAAGAGTAGATAAGAATCACTATGATATCATAATGAAATCTAAAATATTCTTAATAAAAGCAAATAATTTGCTTGATGCTTGTAGAGCGCTAAGGTGTAACATTTGCGATTGGACATTTTTATGGAGCTGTATCTAAATCTGAACCGATGTGTCTTATTTTCATCACAGATGCAACAACAACGGTTTCTGTTACTTCCAATGTTTTGGGAGTTAGCAATTATAATACAAATCCATTTCGACAAACGAAGAACACTTTTTGATATATATAAACTTATTTCTCTTTGTTCATTTCCCACAAAAGTTTAGGTCTCTATTTTAAAATCTACTTTAAAGTTGCGAAACAATAAGAAATGAGTTTCAACTTACTAAAATTTTTGTTATATTTATCACTTATGTCAAATATTTTACAGAGTTAGCATTTTTTGTACATATGTAACAAGTATTATTCAAAAGAGAAACAACAAATTCAGTAACTTGGATCTACGTAGGAAAACGAAACTCTAAAATACCAATTATTTGGTTTTTTGAATTAAAATTTCTAGTTGTTTCTTCTTGTATTTCATCGAATACAAAAAACTGTATTTGTTGTTCGAATTTATACATATTTAAGATTATAAAAATTAAGAAACATTTCCAAATATTTTTTATTTAATCGGAATAAGCGTATAAAGACTTTGAGTAAACATCCTGTTACTCATGTCCTATATAAATTAAAAAGCCCAAAACTCTTTAGACATCCTATTTAAACCCATACTTCGTCAAAAAGCATATTCAATTTTCTGAATTTATCATAGAAAAAATGCGGGACAGTTTATCGCCGAGGAATTTCATCGTTTTTGTGTAATATTTCTTCAAAATATATATCGAGGGCTTATATTCAAAAGTGGCTATGAACCATTTTCTCGAAAATTAGTTTTTGATGCCAAACTATTCTCAGATTTGGATGTCATCTGTCATATAAATTTGGAAAAGATTTTTTTCTAAAGCTATTTTTTTAATTTTCTGATTTGCCTATTCACTCACAGGTTAGTTTGTGACTGCAAAAGTGGCTATGAACATACAAATAATATAAATAAAATAGTTCAAAAATGCAGAAGCTATATGCCGAAGGTTGTAATTCGCTACAACGATTTTGTTTAAAGCATTTATCTAGATTGATGGCATATCGTCCTATATCATTCCATCATTTCGCTGTTAATTGCAATTTGGTTCCCAAGTTATCAGTCTAAAATAGGATAAATAGAGGCTGTAAAGTGAAAAATTGTAAAAGGTTTCTTTAGAAAAACCGACGTAACTTTTTATTATATTGAGAATACCAAAATATTTCTTTGGCATGTGATTGCTGACTTCATGGGAAATATTTGTGTATGAAAAGTTTCAAAATTATGAATGACGAAATTTAAAATATAACGGCGAATTTTGGATTTTTCATCAATTCCAGCGATTTTCGCGACTGTATATATATATATATATATGTTACAAGCGACCAATCTGACGGATGAAGCTGGAATCTCTAAATTCGCTATGTACATCACAGAAAATGCGTTTTCTATACAACATTGCCAAGATTTCATGAACAAAGTTATGGAGTTTACAATAAATCTTATTCTTATTTCAACATTCATTGGACTCAATTTTAAACATACAAAAGTGGCTATGAACCATGAAACCGCGAATAATAGGAAATTTCGAAAACTTTTTAATCGTTGCAATTAGTAATATTTTTTATATTAAACTGTAGAAGAACGGTTAATAATTTCTCTCCAAATTAAGGATAAAATCAGTTTTTTCGCTCTCCTGAAAAGTTATGTTTTTGTTCATAGCCACTTATGAATATAAGCCCTCGATATGTATCTATGTAATTTCAAACAACTAGTTAAAAAAAGATGTTCAACACTCAGCAGACACTTTTCTGCTATTACAGCTGTTTTTGGCATAACAGCAGTTTTCTGCAATCTTACATCACCATTCACACTGCTAAAGAGTTTGCAGTCTGCTAAAATTGGCTGTTGTTAATTAAAATATAAAAATATATAAGCGTTCATAAGCGAGTTTAGCTCGAATTTTCTTTTATATTAGCTTGGGACAATATGCATATCATATATATTGCTAAAAACAGGATACAGCTGTTTACCATCTCAGCAGATACAAATCTGTTGTCTCTTTTTTAACAGCAGAAAATCTGCTCTTTCAGTAGACTTTCTGCTTTCTTTTACTGGCATATTCCTTTGAGTGTACTGATGATGATGTCGGACGAATGTATCAAAATATTTCTCGAAGATCCTGGCAATAACATATGAGTGGTTTCCAAACGCTCCAGTAAAAATTTCCTAAAAAGCTGGAAAATTAACTAAGTATGAGTAAAGTTTCCTTCTTTCAAAGCCATAGTACAGTTCATTTACTAGAAAAAGGGTTTACTTAAAAACATTTCTTTGGATCTAATAAAAAATTCTTACAATTGAGTAAATTCAAACTTACGTGTAAGAATATTTTCAAGGTTTTAAGTGAGAAAAAAATCTGAAATTTTTTGAGTAAATATTTACTTGATTTGAGTAAACATTTTCTTAGTTTTAGGAAATTTTCAGCAAAATTTTACAAAGATTTAGTAAAAATTTACTTAGTTTTAGAAAAATTTTGCTTAAATTTAGTAAAAAATTACTTGGTTTTAGGAAAAAATTACTTAGATTTAGGAAAATTTCAGCAAAATTCTACTTATATTTAATAAAAATGTACTTGGTTTCCTAAATTTTAGTTAATTTTAAATCATTATAGGGTTAACTTTTTATACACTCCACGGGAGCATTATGTCTTTGTGCATTTGTTTGTAAAACCCAAAAGGAAACGAGATAGACCCATTGTTAATTATACCGATCGTCTTAGAATCACTTTCTGAGTTGATTTAGCAATGTCCGTCTGTCTGTCCGTCCGTCCATCTATTATTGTAATCACGATACAGGTCGCAATTGTAGACAGAACCAAATGAAACTTTGCACAACGATGTTTTTCGGGATAAGGACGAACGCTATTTAATTTGAGGCAAATCGGTTCAGATTTAGATATAGCCCCCATACAAATGTCGCTCCCGATTTGACATTTTCCGCTCTAGAAACGACATATTGTATCCGAATTTCTTTAAATTTGGCACAACATCTTATAATCGAACTAAAAACACCTGTGCAGAAATTGGGTAAGATCGGTTCAGATTCAGATATACAGATATACAGACATTTTTCGCTCTAGTTTAATTTTATATTTATTTGAACTATATATTTTAGTTCATATTAAACAAATATTTTGTTAAGTTTCCAATTGTCCGTTCCACCTAAAAAATGTTTGCTTCCGTTATTCCCCACTCACTGTCCTCTGTAGCTGAGGTGACTAGAGTGCCGTAGTAGCAACCAGAAGGTCCGCTGTTCTAACCCCGGTATCGGCGCATTATTTAAAATTGAAATGTAAAGTAGTGAGAAAGTAGATCCTTTGCTACTACTGAAAATTAACATTTAAGCTTTCAAAGTAAATGGGTTTCCTTAGTGTTGTCTTTTCCGAAGAATTTGTTAGGAAAAAGTTTTTTTCAATGGCAACACTGCCAACGATTCCACCAGCCCATAAAGCACACCAAACAGTGGGTTATTGTGGATATCAAGGTCTACGCGTGAATCTCTCATTAATTTTCTTCGCTTGACAAGTTTTCATATCACTGAACGGAATATATTGTGTGACCCGAATGTACGTTGTAAATGTGGGTCATTTGGTCTATGTCATTAGCAGATCTGTGATCATTATCGCAAAATGGACAACAAATATAGGGTGGGCCATGTAACATTTTAAATTAGAATCAGCTATAAAAAATTACTGATTATTTTTGCATTGGCTTCTCAATAGTCACGTGTGGATTCTTCTTTGCTAATTGACATAACCACCGAGATGAAAATGAGCTTTTTGAAGGTAGATCTTTTCTCAAAAATTTCCACATACATTTCTTACAGTTTGCTTTAAAGACTGACTACTTTGGAAGTAAGTATTTAATATTTCCCAATTTTGTTCGAGCGTATACTGTCCCATTTTGCAAATGTCAAATGTCATAATAAAAATGAATGTTATTTTTATTTTTCAAAGTCAAAGAAAACGGTAGTTCAAATTTAAAATTTTAAATGGGCCATCCTGTAGTACTTTGAGCCACTGTGTTTATCTATGCACTCGTATTTATTCAGATGTACGTATATATACGTATGTATGTTTGTACTTACACACGAATCTTGCTCTTGTTGTTATTGCTGTAGTATTTTTTGAATAGAAAAGAAACTGAAATGTTATTTTATGAAGTGTCTTAAGTGCGGCGCACTAACAACAACAGCAGCAGCAACAACTACGACGACGACAACGGTCGTAAAGAGCAGAGTGTGCACGAACAAAGACTTTCTACGTACGCTCTGTGTACACGAAGTGCGCTCTCTTAATATTCTGTTAATGCCAAAATTGTACAAAGCAAAAAAAAATGTTATGCACAACCCCCTCCCTTCTTCTAACAAACAACCAACGAACCATCGAACCCCCTTGTACGATTTGATGGTGATGCTCTTGTGTTGAGTGTTGAGCTTACTGCTCTCACCGTCTTTCTTCGTGTGTGTATACTTGGTGGAGGGGAGCTCTATTGTTTTTCGTATCTCATTTGACTCGCGATCGGCTGTTCAGTTGTGCGGCGTACGTTGACCATACATGATCATCACAGAAACAACGAATTTACTTATTTCTGCTCAATTGTTTTGCAGTTTTTTAACATTTTTTTGCTTTAAGTATTAACGAGAAAGTAAGCAGAACGAAGAAACAACAAACATAACATAACAAACCAAGTTCAATTAATTTGTGTCAGTGGCATTTCCTCAATTTTATATATATACGGGGTAGATAGATACACACACATCCACACGTACGTATGCGTGCATACATGTATAAATAAATATTACACATTTTACGGGAGTCAAGTCAAATTCAAAGGAAAAAACCCCAATACGCCGCCGATAATGTTTTTAACACCCTCGATGAGAGAGAGATAACAAAAACAAAAAAAAAAGCGAAACAAAATAAAACAACAATTTACTACGCGAGAAATTGTAAAAATTATCTCTGAAAACTTGTTGTTGCTGTTGCATTGTTGCTACCGTGTTGGATGTTTATTGTTTGTTGTGTGTCATATGGTGGAGGTGGCGGTGTGACTATCACCCTCCTCCCCTTTTCGTCGCTTCAAACCATGACCATAAATAAGTTAAAACAAAATTATGTGTTTGTTGCTATTTTTGTGCTAAATGCGAAGGCGAGCAAATCAAAACTAATTAAAATTTGCTTTTGTTCCAAAACAAGGTTAGCCGAGCTGTAAATTAACATTAAAACAAAATTGTTGTGTTGTGGTTGCAATAAAACGAAAAAAAAAATGGAAACACAAAAATGTTGGCTGCCGCTGTGTTTAAAAATATCTTGCAATTTCGAAAAAAAAAATAAAAAAAAAGAATATTTGATTTATTGCTGAAATCCATGGCTCGATCTGTGTCAATTCAAAGCGAAGAATTATGACGACGCCAACTGGTAGAACGGGTATTCAAAATTACCACTGCCCCTCAGTCAATTAGCATAATTTATGGTGTTTTTTTTTTCATACGCAAAAAACGAAAGGAGTGACCGACCTCTCTCAATGCAACGATGGATGCATTGGAATGACACTCTAATGTGTGTAGACTCTATGGAATGTGCTGAACAACAAATTTTATTTAGTTATGCTGGTGGCCAACATGATTTATTTACATACCCATTGCATTGCATTTGGAGATAAACGGGGTTTGTTCTTCGGAATAATGGATTAATTGAATATTTGAATAATAAAACGGGAGGATAATTAAAGAATGAATTGAATTGAATAAAGGAATGATTTCGATTCATTGTGAAATAATTGGATAATGAAACAGCGAAAAAATGATTGGGAACAAATCTAGTTTAATGGCGATGGTCAAAAAAATACAGCCTTGGCGCTATGGTCGACTTTCCGAGATCGGGGCCTTGAAAGTTCGGATATATAATTTGAGCTGTAGTCGTCCTATCGGGTCGATATATATCGTTGGAAAGCTTATTGAATTTACTATAAGATAGCGGAGCCAAAAAAATAAAATCATTAACCCATCGGGAGCGTTAAAAAGTGAATTTTGAACCCGCTTTTTTGTGATTTAATGTGATCGATATTGAGGTAAGAGATGATTAATATCAGTTTATAGCCTACACTTTAAGCTTTCTTTCAATGTGGGTTACGGAATTCTAACCCACCTGACACCGGAGATATTCAACTTTAAAATAATGTTTTTGGGGAAAGTCTGCAATAATTGTAAAAAATTTTTTCTGTAGGCGTGTTTACACATGAGGATGTATTGTACATCCTAAAAGTAGTTTATATGTAAACACGCAGACAGAAACATGAAGTTTTTTTGAGTAGCCGGCCTTCGGCCAGCGTTTAAGATATTCTCCTCTGAGGTATGTCCAAAACCGGCTACGCAGACTAAAGTTTTCATGAGGAGCCGGCCTTCGGCATGAGTTAAAGATTTTCTCATCTGGGGTATGTCCAAAAACGGCTACCAAAGTTTTCTAGGGTAGCCGGCCTTCGGTCGGGGTTAACGACTTTCTCCTCAGGGGTATGTCCAAAACCGGCTACGCAGACAAAAGTTTTTTCGCGTAGCCGGCCTTCGGCCGGAGTATAAGATTTTCTCCTCTGGTGTATGTCCAAAACAGGCTACGCAGACCAAAGTTTTCTAAGGTGGCCGGCCTTCGGCCGGGGTTAACGATTTTCTCCTCTGGGGTATGTCCAAAACCAGCTACGTAGACTAAAGTTTTCTGACGTAGCGGGTATAAGCTTTTCTCCTCTGGGGTATGTCCAAAACCGGTTACGCAGACTAAAGTTTTTATGCGTAGCCGGCCTTCGGGCGGGGTTAAAGTTTTTCTCCTCTGGGGTATGTCCAAAACCGGCTACGCAGACTAAAGTCTTCCTGCGTAGCCGGCCTTCGGGCGGGGTTAAAGTTTTTCTCCTCTGGAATATGTCCAAAACCGGCTACGCAGACTAAATTTATATTCAAAATTTATATTTTGTAAAAATTAAAAAAACACTCGGATGTTTGTAAAACAAAGCCAGAATATGGTTGGCTCGTAATTGATTAAGAAATCGATAACTAAATCATAGAGCAACTTTGAAGTTGAATATCTTCGGTTCCAAGAGGGTTAAAGAGCTGCAAACTACCTTAAAAGAAAGCTGGAAGTGTTGATTATAAACCTCTATATACGATAGCGTACCTCAATATAGGACCTATTTCCAGATAATGTCGATTTTACCAAAAAAGCGGGTTCAAAATTCACTTGTTTTAACGCTGGCTCCCGATGGGTTAATGATTAATCAATAAGCTTTCCAACGATACATATATCGATCCGATCGGATCAGGAATGATGACTATAGCTCAAATTATATATCCGAACTTTCAAGGCCCCAAATACATAATACCCTGCTTTAGGGTATTATGTATTTGTGAATTTATTTGTAACACCCAAAAGGAAATGAGATGGACCTATCGTTTATTATACAGATCGACTCAGATTTAATTTTTAAATCGATTTAGCAATGTCGGTTTGTCCATCCGCCAGTCTGTCTGTCTATCTATTCTTGCTACTAAAGTACAGGTCGCAATTGCAAATGAAACGACGACAACGACGTTATTCGGTTTAATTTGAAAATAATCGGTTCAGTTTTAGATATAGTCCCCATACGAATTTTACATCCAATTTGACTATTTTCACTCTACAACCCACATATTTAAACAGACATTCTTCAAAATTGGCAAAACATCTTATATTTCAACTAGAAACACCTATGGTGAAAAAGGGGCAGATCGGTTCAGATTTGTATATAGCTTTCATACAAAATTTCGCTCCCGGATTGACTTTTTCCGCCCTAGACACCATGTATTTTCACAGATTTTCTTCAAATCTTGCAAAACACGTTATACGTTATATTTTTCTCGATTTGACAAAGTTGGCCAGTTCACATCGGTCTATGATAAGGACACATACAAAAATCCTTCCCGATTTCACTTTTTTATCGAGTTGAATTGTATTCGAGTAGAGTCGGCCCGGCCCGTCCAACTTTAGCCTTCCCTTACTTATTTTTTCTCTTTTTGACTCGAAAATCCTTTGTGTTGCCAGTCTGAGTACCTAGTCGAATATACGCACCGAATTTCATGATTCCAGTTAAACACTTCGAAATGTGTTTTTTCAAGGGGTACACATTTAAAAAATTCCATTTGTCTTATATACACCCCGAAATTCGCTTTGGTGGGTATAATTTGTATCCCCTGTTGTCCCACTTCTCCCTTAAGAGTAAAAATTTCATAATTTCCATTTGGAGTTCGATGAATTTCACGATATCTGACATAATAATTTCCTTGGTACCATTTTTATCCCTTTTTGCCCTGCTTCCATCTAATACACTTTAGATGGTATCTTCTTTGTCCCACTTCTTCCAAAAATGTAAAAATTTCAAAAATTCCATGTAAGTTGCGAGTATAAGTAGTCACGATATCAGATACAATACTTTCGTTGGTACCATTTGTATCCCTTTTTGCCCTGCTTCCAGCTAAATCACTTTGGATGGTACTTTTTTGTTCCACTTATACCTAAATAGTATAAATTTTGAAAACTCCACGTGAGTTGTGAATCTAAGTAGTCCGAGCAATGTATACACAAATTTTCATAATGTCAACCAAAACTCTTTTTTTTGATACCATTTTTATCCCTCTTTGTTCTGCTTTGAAATTTCCCTTTATGTTGTGTATCTACATATTGGAATATACGACCCCAAGTTCATGTACCGTTAGGTCAGGACGATGTTTCAATGTTTATCCCCTTTTCTCATTTAGCCCCCTAAAAGTACGAATTTAAAAAATTTCGTTTCTTAGTACGCGTCTCCACGATACTGGGGAACTGCTGTCCAAATTCCATGACCCTAGCATCAAATAATGATTCACAAGTTACAAATGATTCAAACTGAGTTAGATGGATTCAAATGATTCAAATGATTCAAATGAATCAAATGATTCAATTGTTACAAATGATTCAAATGTTACAAACGATTCAAATGATTCAAATGATTCAAATGGATCCAAATGATTCAAATGATTCAAACGATTCAAATGATTCAAATGATTCAAATGATTCAAATGATTCAAATGATTCAAATGATTCAAATGATTCAAATGATTCAAATGATTCAAATGATTCAAATGATTCAAATGATTCAAATGATTCAAATGATTCAAATGATTCAAATGATTCAAATGATTCAAATGATTCAAATGATTCAAATGATTCAAATGATTCAAATGATTCAAATGATTCAAATGATTCAAATGATTCAAATGATTCAAATGATTCAAATGATTCAAATGATTCAAATGATTCAAATGATTCAAATGATTCAAATGATTCAAATGATTCAAATGATTCAAATGATTCAAATGATTCAAATGATTCAAATGATTCAAATGATTCAAATGATTCAAATGATTCAAATGATTCAAATGATTCAAATGATTCAAATGATTCAAATGATTCAAATGATTCAAATGATTCAAATGATTCAAATGATTCAAATGATTCAAATGATTCAAATGATTCAAATGATTCAAATGATTCAAATGATTCAAATGATTCAAATGATTCAAATGATTCAAATGATTCAAATGATTCAAATGATTCAAATGATTCAAATGATTCAAATGATTCAAATGATTCAAATGATTCAAATGATTCAAATGATTCAAATGATTCAAATGATTCAAATGATTCAAATGATTCAAATGATTCAAATGATTCAAATGATTCAAATGATTCAAATGATTCAAATGATTCAAATGATTCAAATGATTCAAATGATTCAAATGATTCAAATGATTCAAATGATTCAAATGATTCAAATGATTCAAATGATTCAACTGATTCAAATGATTCAAATGATTCAAATGATTCAAATGATTCAAATGATTCAAATGATTGAAACGATTCAAATGATTCAAACGATTCAAATGTTCCAAAAGATGCATATGTTACAAAAGATTCGAATGATTCAAATTATTCAAATGTTACAAACGATTCAAATTATTCAAATGTTACAAACGATTCGATTTTTTCTGATTTGCATATGTTTAACCTCTGAAAACTATCATTTTGTACAATCTTCTGGCAAAAATTTCTCAAGTAAGACATACCGCTCTCGTTCATATTCATATTTCAAAGATCTTTCTTTGCAAAGCTAAAAGTAATACCATATAAAATTATAACTTAATAAAAACTATTTTCAGTAGAACACGAAAAAAGCCAGACAAATGAGCGCAACTAAATGCATTTTCTTCACTCGAATGATAAAAAGATACGCTCCAATTATTTGCTGTTGTTGTTGTCGGCATCTGGCCAATGCCAAGAAAACGTAGCACCCATTCTAGATGACAGCAGCAACTTCTTTTTGCAAACTCATAAATAATATTTGAAATTCAACAAACAACCAAAAGCTGTAGCAGCCAAAGTATAACGAAGTTTGTGCTGCTGTTCAGATATGCAACCCAAAATCTCTAATTTTTTTCTCTTTACAACTTAACACAGCGATGTCGTAGTAAACAAATTCAAATAGTATGGAAGGAATGGACGAAAAGTAATGTTACACAGTGGTGCCAAGCAAACAAAATAATTATAATAAAATTTATTTTTTTCTGCCAAATTAACTAATACGAAAATAAAAAATATTATCTCGCGTAGTTCTCGAGATATTTGAGATTTTTTACAAAATCAGTCATTGGCTCCAAATACAGTCAATTACTAATTTCAAACAAGTAAAAAATGCAATAAGATCGGCCGGGCCGAGACATATTGAAAAATGTGCTTAAATACTCGAAAATATTAGGGAATATTATGGGTATTTTCAGCCCTTGTGAGAGAAAATTTGTTCCCTTTGGAACAAATTTGTTCCCAATCACAGCCGATCTACGACTATAAGACGTATTTATGTAAAATTTGGATGTCCTAGCTCATTTCGTTTTGATGCTAGCGTGCTTTCAACAGACGGACGGGCATGGCTAGATCGTCTTAGAATTTTATGACGATCAAGAACATATATACTTTATAGGGTCTCAGGTCGATATTTCAAGGTGTTACAAACGGAATGACAAAGTTAGTATACCCCCATCCTGGTATAAAAAGGTGGAAGGTATACAAATAAAGAGTGATTTTTTTGAGGTTAGGATTTTCATGCATTAGTATTTGACAGATCACGTGGGATTTCAGACATGGTGTCAAAGAGAAAGATGCTCAGTATGCTTTGACATTTCATCATGAATCGTCTTACAAACGAACAACGCTTGCAAATTATTGAATTTTATTATCAAAATGCGTGCTCTGTTAAGAAAGTTCATTGCGCGCTTCCATTTTATGGTCAGTTTAATCGACCCACTGAAGCGGCTATTCGGGCTATTGTGACTAAATTTCGCACCAAATTTACATTGTTGGACATTAAACCACCAACACGCTTACGTAGAGTGCGAACTGAAGAAAATATCGCAGCTGTATCGGCCAGTGTTAATGATGACCACCAATTTTCGATTCGTCGCCGTTCGCACCAATTGGGTCTCTGTTACTCAAAAACGTGGAAATGCCAAAATTGGACTAAGCGGATGGACCACCTAAGACGCAGCCGCGGTCAACATTTAAATGAAATTATCTTCAAAAAGTAAATGTCATGGACCAATCTAACGTTTCAAATAAAGAACCGATGAGATTTTGCAAATTTTATGCGTTTTTTTTAAAAAAAAAGTTATCAAGCTCTTAAAAAATCACCCTTTATTATCTCACACAGTTGTCGAGATATTTGAGATTTTTCTGCAAAATGAGTAATTGGCTCAGTCAATTGCTAATTTAAAAAAAAATATGCTTTTTTGTATTTTTCTGTCGAAGATTTGATAAAAGTATTTTTCACTTAATTTTTAAGGACCTCGAGGTCGTTTTTAATTTAACAATAATTTATAATATTTAAAAAATTTGCCCTGTATTTTTATGTCGAAAATTTCATAATTTGGAAAAAGTTATTTCACGCGCAAAATAGTAAAATAGCAGTTTTCAAAATAGTAAAATATTTTTTTTTGTCTGAAAAATAAAAAAAAACATTTCTGTCTCTTTTTACTCGGCTTCGAGCCACTGTCTGTCTATTGCCGGTCTATGCAAATTCTCCCCTGCATCCGTTTTGTTGCTGTTGTTTTGTAACGAATAGAAAGAAATCTAATAAATAATAAAAACAAAACAAACCAAATAAAATTATGAAACGAGTTGTAGCAGCAGCAGACGACGCCGACGACTACGGCTGCAGCTACGGCGACGATGATGATGAAGATGATAATAACAACGACGCGACGATAATGCGAACGCCTTTTGATAGCAGTCACAAACAGATGTCAAAAAGAAACTAAAAAGTCAACACGGCACAGCACGACGCAGTGTAGTTTCGTGATGGGGGGGCGGAGTGGGAGTGGGAGAGGCAGAGTGTATCTCGAAATACTGATCAAATAAATATGAGGTGAAGCTACAACGAAATAAGTGGATTTGCTTTGAACCACAACAACACTTTTAAATAAATATTTGCCAAAAATATTGAAAGACGCTTCTCAATGTGCTCTTAAGAGATCTGTTTGTGGCTGAGAGATAAAGAGAGTTTCTCAAAGAGTGCGAGAAAGTTGCAAATCGAGTGGGTGAATTTACTGGAGACGTTCGTTGGTTAGTTGACCTTTTTTGGTTTATAACGGAAAAAACCGGTAACACACTCCTCCGTCGGCTTTGGGGTGCGTCATGGATAAAATTGAGAAATTGCATGAATGAAAGTATGGATGGATTTGCAAAAAACACTTGCAACTTTTAGCTTAGAGCGGAGATTCGAGTTGTCAGAGACTCTCAGATAACACTGTGGAACAGTCCAAAAACTCTGGAAAATAAATGAATTATTTTTCTGTTAGGTATTGTCGAGTTGAACAAGATTCTATATTTAATATTTGTCAGACACCCCCAAAATCTTGAGTTACGTGTAAAAAATCGAGTTTTCGTAACTTTCAACACTTATAAGTCTTTAACCATTCCAATCCATTTTCAATTTTGGCAATGTTGTTGTACATTTTTTTGTTTGGTAACCGTACCACTTGTGAATTTACTTTTATAATACATTTTTAAAGGAGTAAAACGGCGCTTTGTTTTTACAAATCCGTTAGCAATTGACTGAGTTATCGACGTTTTTATTAATACAAAATTTTTACAAAAGTACAAGTTTCGGTCATTCCAGTTCACTTGAGAGCATTATTTTACGAATTGAAGACCAATAAAAAACATAAAATTTACCACAACATTTTAATACAAAATCCTCCACTTTGGGAATTCGAGTGTTTTTTTTTGACAAAATGACGAATTGTGACTTGTTTTTGGCGTAATTGAAAGCGCGTACGTGCCGCTTGTCGATTCCCATATGTACATTAGGATTGGTCACGAAAATAAATTACTGCGGTCACCCCCCGAAATGAAGATTGGATCGTTTAATGATGCTCTGCAAAATATTTAGTCGCTGGGTCAATTAGTTTATGAGGTAAACGCTCCTGAAAACACCTCTAAAAATCGTGTTTTTCCCGTTACATTTTTGTCCAAAATTTTTCATGAATTTTTATACACCCCACGAGAGTATTATGTCTCTGTGCATTTGTTTGTAACACCCAAAAGGAGGCGAGATAGACCCATTGTTAAATATACCGATCAACTTAGAATCACTTTAGCAATGTCCGTCTGTCTGTCTGTCTGTCCATCTATTCTTGTACTTGTAGACAGAATCAAATGAAACTTTGCAAAACGAAGTTTTTCGGCACAAGGACGAACGCCTCCATACGAATTTCACTCCCGATTTGACTCTTTTCACTCTAGATACCACATTTTTTAACAGATATTCTTCAAAATTGGCGAAACATGTAAGATGTTTCAACTAGAAACATCTGTGGTAAAAATGTGTTAGATCGGTTCAGATTTATATGTAGCTCCCATACAAATTTCGCTCCCGGATTGACTTTTTCCGACCCAGGAACAACGTATTTTCAGAGAAATTCTTCAAAATACATATTGTGTATGTGGGTCACATTCCATGCTTGGATATAGCCCCGATGCAAATATTCTTCTCGATTTGAACAATTGGGTCAGGTCATATCAGCCTATGATTAGGAAATATACAAAAATTCTTCCCGTTTTCAATTTTCTACCGAATTGAATTGTATTCGGATAGAAAGTGGAGGTTATCATATAGTCGGCCCGCCCGACTTTAGCCTTTCTTTACTTGTTATTATTATTAACTCATTTATCGTATTATTATTGGGCGTTTTTTGTGTTTTTTTGTGGTTTTCAGGTGTTATGAAAAATAAACAGAATGATGTATAAATTATGAATATCAGACGTACAATGACGTCACTGACTCAATTTTTGTGAAATAATGTAAGACAGGGGTTAGTTTTTCAGAGCCAAAATTTACAAAGTCTTTTTACTAAAATGGGCGCTGCTGAGTCAATTTCCTTCCGATTTGCATCATTTAGGCGTCATTCGAAAGGTATTGACGACAGCTATTTATTTTTTGTAATATACTAGCAAAAAATATGAAAAAGTTTACAGTTGTCAGTATGAAAAAAAAACGTATAAAATAATATAAACGTCCAATAATTCAACCAATAAGTTACTCTAAGACAATAATCAAAATTTATATTAAAAGTGCTTTCAAGGGTCTATTAATTCAGAAATAAAAATGTAGACAAAAATGTTGCTCCCAAATGTTTAACCGATTTTGGCCAAACTATACATATTATATTTCACCCATTTCGTTCCAGATTTCAATATACCCCCATACAAATGTCCTTTCCGATTTACACGATACAAAAATCCCACCCGTTTTCATCTTGACGTTTTTTCAATAATGACGTTTTTCCAATGAAATAAATTCATTGATACCATGAATAAGTTGCACTTAAGCGATGGGATAATTCCAAAGTAATAGTTTTATCAATTCCACGAAAAAGTTCTTGTGTAGCAATGAAATAACTTCATTGATACAAAGAAATTTCATTTTTGAGTTTTATTTATTCCATGAAAAATTTTTTATGAACCAATAGAATAGTTTCATTGCTGCACTGAAAAGTTTCCGGGAAGCAATGGAATAAATTCATTGATATAATGAAATAGTTGTATTTATTCCAAGCCAAATTTTCTTTGAAACAATGAAATCATTTGATTGATACAATGAAATAGTATTATTGATGTGATTGTAACTTTCGTTGATGAACTGAAATATGCAGTCTAATATATTTAATAAACAAGTTGCTATGAACTAATGAAATAGTTTCATTACTGCATAAAAAGTTTACATTAATACATTGAAATTGTTTCATTGATGAAATAAAACATGCAGTTTCATTTACTCCATAAACAAATTCATGTGAAGCAATGGCATATTTTCATTGCTGCACTGAAAAAGTTTCATTGAAGTAATGGATTAAATGGAAATAGTTTCATTTATTCCATGAACAAGTTTATATGAACCAATGGACTAATTTCGTTGATGATATTAAATAGATTTATGGTTGCAATGAAACAGTTTCAATATTAATCTGATTTTTTTGATGCAATGAAATAATAATAATCGTTGTTGTAATGCAGGAACTTCATTAATTCAATGAAATGAATAATTGCATTGAATTAATGCATGGATGCAATGAAACAGTTTTAATGTTGGTACAAAATGATTTTGTTGATGCAATGAAATAATTTCATTCATTATTGGTGGAATGACATTATTTCGTTGATGTAAAGTAAAAATTTCATTAATTCAATGAAATGAATTCATTGTTGGAATGAAGGAGTCGATGCAAACAAATTGTTTTATTCTTGTACGAAAATAGTTTCAGTGCTGGTATGAAATAATTAATAATTTAATAGCATGAAATATTTTTGGTATTGGAATTAAGTAGTGTTATTGGTAGATTGGAATTATTTCGCTGATGTAATGTAAGAACTTCATTAATTCAGTGGAATGAAGAAGTTGATGCAAAGAAATCGTTTTATTGTTGTATGAAAATACATTTAGTGTTGGTATGATGCGATGAAATAGTTTTATGCAATACAGTAGTTTCGTTGATGGAAAATGAATTCATTGCTGCAATTTTAGTTTATTATGTGGTTATTGCTGAATGTGATTTTGTGATTTTTCGTTTTTTTTCGTGAAAAACGGGTTGAAATGTTAATAAATCCGGGCCATTCGTGAAACAATTTGGAGCCACTTGGTTTTTATCAAAAATTAAAAAAATTCTTATTTTTGGGATTTTTAAATTATTTTTAAAATATCAGAAAAAATAGATTAAATATATTAAATACATTCACTTAACACATTAAGTTTAACATGGTGGGAGCACATTTTCCATTCTCGATTACAGATTCTCTTTGATTGATATGTTGGCTTTTCAAAATATGTCTTTGAGACAAAGGTCGATGAGACAAAGGTCTGAAAAAACGTTTTTAAAGTTTTTATTTCCCCGCACATTCCAGACTGCATATTTGTTATATAGGAAAAAAATTTGCAATGTACATACGTATGCAAAAACATTTATATTTGGTAATTGGCATTTGAAAAAAATAATTAAATTTTTTCAATGCCACTGACATTATGTCGCCCCTATTGCATATAGAGTGTTGTGCCGCATATTCGAGTCAAAACTTCAACTATATGTGCTGGAAATTTCAGCCGCTTAGGAACGCTCATTTTTCCCCTTTTTGTCATACTTCCCACTGTGCATCATCAGCACACTGCTATGGCTGGACTTTGCAACCGAACTCCTTTTGGTAGATGACCCAACAAACGAATGAGAATTATAACATTTTTTACGAGAAGCTAAAAATATATTGCATTTCATTGAATAAATCTGCAAAAGCTTACTCTCTGCCATCGACATACGCTCAAGCTCTCATGTGCCAGATTTAGCGAATAGAGTTCGTTGCATTAAAAGCTCTTCCCGATTTATCCTCTAAGATCCTACGCAAAAACCTTATCACAGCTCAATGAGAGCGATGGGGAGAGAGAGTTAGCGAGTTTGTTGTTTACTTAAGAGACGACTTGAAATTCCCCTCTCGTGTGTTGCCAACGGAAGAGCGCACGATGATGGGCTGGTTTTGTGACATGACGTGTGAAGTGATAACAATTCACTGATAAGATATGAACAACAAGTGCAACAACACCAACAATAATAATAATAATCACAACAACCCAGAAGCAAAAACCACAACATGAGTTTTGTTTTGTTGAATATATGTGAAAAATAGACAAATGTGTATATTTTTCGCATAGGGAACAAGACAAAGCGATTCCCATTAATATTCGTAGCAAAGAAAAATAAATAAAAATATTAAAGAAAAACAACAACAAGAGCAGCAGCAGCCGCCGCGAATCTCGAGAAATACACTTTCATCCGTAAATGTTTCGTTTTGCATCTCGCAGCAGACTCAGTTGTAAAGTGACGTTCGATCGCAACAAACGTCGTTTCCGAATTAAGTCGTCGATCGTGTTAAAACAAAAGAAATACAAAAACAAGCCCCAATAACCCCAACACCAACACCAGCAACAATAACAACAACAAAGTGACATAATATTTTTGTTTAATTTTTGCCAGATAATTCGTTTACTTTTTGTTTGGAAATTCCATAAGAGTCGCAAGTTTTAAGTCGTTTCGTCGTTTTATTTTGTTTTCGTTTGATTTGATTTCGGTGTTACCAAAATGCCCGAAATCTCTCAAGATGCCTTTGAAATTCTCAATCCCGGCACAGCGCCCATAACGTCCACTGTCTTACGTTCTCGTTCAAATTCTGTAGGTTTGAGTCCCTCTTCTACTTCGTCGTCGTCATCGTCGTCGGCATTACAACAAAGTCTCAATACCGCGCCACGTTTGAGTTTGACCCCAACCAACGATTTTGTGATCATCGAAGATCAAAGCCTTGTCCAAAGACTACGTGATCGTACCGTGACTGTCGGCGAATACGATATGGATGAATCGATCATCAATGGCCTATCGGGTCTGGATGGCTCCCATCGCTACAAAAGAGAATTGGATCACAGGTAATGAATGAATACTTTCTTGCTCTAGTATTAAGAACTAAGTTTGAAGGTGGTGTGCAAATGAATCACTCCAAGATCAGGAGGGTTGATAAACTAGTGATTTATTGGGATGTGGAATATTTAACAATGTTATGCAATTCGATGACATGTTCAACACACAAATGCGTTTTAAATGTTTAGAATTTATAAATATATAGAATTATAAATAATAGAAAAATATTAAAAATATTTTTGTGGATACGTTTTTTTTTAATTTAAATTTTGTTCGTTTTGGGAGTAAAACTCCGATCATGTCCCCGTTAATATGATGGCTAGAAATTATGGGATTTTCATTAATTTCTCGTAAGTCACAGTGGCTTAGGAACAATCGTCAATAACACTATGCAAGAAACATTTTGTCGAAGAACTGTGTATAACATTTTCGGATGTATTTTGGCGCTATAAAAACGGAAAATACGTTAAAAAAATAAAATTTTATTTTTTTAACAATTTTACTAAATTTTAAATTTTCTTCAAAGGTGCCAAAGTTAATAGTTAAATATTCTTAAAATGAAAAAAAATGCTTATTTGAAAAACATATATTTTTAAAAGTAAAAGTTATGACTTTCTTTGTAAGATTAAGATTTAAAAAATCATTTTTTTTAATTTATCGTTTTTCTGGCACTATAAAAACCCATTGAAACCAGAAAATAAAATATATATTTTATCTAATAGTTGACATCCCAACAACGAAATCTATGAACAAATTTAGAATATATTGTTATGTTTTCAAATAAAGTTTGTGGTTGAGTGAATATCAGAATGTCCATAACTTCTACATCTATTCATAGATTTTACTTAACCAGTACTTGTCTTCCTCTTCCTTAGGATGTCAATTATTAGAAAATTAAAAAATATATTTTTAAATTTTTGGTCTTAATGGGTTTTACATTTATCCATATTTTTAAAAAGCTATTATTTTCTTTTTTAAGAAGATAGTTTTAAAAAAATGAAACAGAATATTTTTTCCACATTTGTTTTTTATATTTTGAGGTGTTTTTTTTTCGTGTCAACAAAAAACTTTTTTTTTTCAAATCAATTTCTTCTCAATTTGTTGGCGACTGCTCCTAAACAACTGCATCTACGCGATGGGGTGATATTCAGAGGATTTATTGCCCTTACCTCTCCTATCTGTTTAACTGGATATGATCGGATTTATTCTACTGAAATATTAGTATAAATATTTGATTAAAAAATATAAAATATGCAAAAAAATTAATTTGTGTCAATTTTGTGACTTAGTATGCATCAATGCATACAAAATATAATTTGTTAAGTCCCGCACACAATGTTTGTATTTATTTTGTTGGAAAGTGTAATTTTTGTAATTGTTTTTTTTTTTTTTGAATTAGAAAAATATTGTAACATTTTAAAAACAATGTCCAAATTCAAAAAATCATTTTTTAATTTTGTGTGAATTATACCAAAGATTGGTATATTCAGTTTTATACTGTAGAAAATTAAGAAATACTAAATAAATACAGCCTTCAGGTGAACCATTGTCTGAAAAGGAAAGCAAAAACCTAATAACATTTTTTTTAATTCAAAAGAACGCCTCAAGAGCCCCAATTTTCTACGAACTAAACGAAATTTTAATACGATACATGGTTTCCGTGATACTTCCCAATAAAATAATCTCTATTATGATGAAATTTTCAACTATTTTGGCATTTATGAACTTTAAATTCATACACAGCTAAATTTAGAAACGATATTGACAAAATCTTTTAGAATATGCTTAATTTCCTATTAATTTAATTTCTATTAATTTCCTATTATTCTTTACAAAATTCATTCAGTAAAGTCCAGATTTGGACGCATGAAATTTGGGAGTTTTTGCCGCTGAAAATACGCAGTTCGGCCGTCAGAGAGTAGATCGATGAAATTCGTACTCCGGGATTGTTTTCAACTGATCTTTCCAATGGCAGTGCCCATTCTCCTGGAAATGGCACCCTGAATCTATACCTGCGAAAATCTATATATCTTAGCCTACTTTGTGCGTAGTGTGTGCTCGCTAGTACGTCCTTTTTCAAAGAAACACCAATTTATTTCATCAAAATCAATGACCCTTCAAAACTGCTCACCTCGGCCATTACAAAATTTTGAATAATTGATACTTTTGGGCATTCTTATGATGAATTCGCATAAGAAACCTTGCGATCCTTATATTTTAAGTACAGAATGTGTTCAGCATCATTGCTTAGAACACTACAATGAAAATTTTTGTGGAACATTTTAACCTTATATTTTTGCAAAAGGAAAAAACGCCCCTAAAACAGAGATTTAGCGGGTCAAAATGTTCTACAAAATTATTTACCATAAAATTCTGCTCTGAGTCCCTGAATACACCGAAACTCAAAACTCAACTTAAATACCAGAAATAAGTGAAAACTTAAAATTCATTTTAGGGTTAATTTCGCACATTTTTACGAATACTTGCTAAAAGTACAGGTTCTGACAGGTTATTTTCGAAAAAGTTTCATTTTGATCCACAGTGTTTTTAGCTCTATTTTTGAATAATTAATATTCGAAAATTCGTATTCGAAATACTTCAATCAGAAGTTATAGAATTTTATAGACAAAACTTTCAAAAAAGGCCTTCCCAAAAATGCGACAATATTATTTGTTCATAAATTTATTTTTTGTGCAGGTTCATAAATTTTCATAATTTAGTTGTGATTAATGCCCTTTTCGAATCATTTTGAACAACAGAACTACCCATTAGTTCATCACCAAAATTGTCAATTTTCAGGAATAATGTTTCAGTAAAAAAATGTGTCAATTTTTCAACAAAAAATCTCAAATCGCTAAGCATCGACTATAACATTTTTGGTATATTTTTAACCCATTTAATGAGATAATACTCAGAAAGTACTACCATCTCCCTGTGGTAAATAAAAGAATTGACGATCATTTAAAAAAATTCAAAATTTTGTAACATATTTTCCCCACTTTGAGAATTGCGTATAATATTTAAAAAAAAATACAAAAAACTGTAAGACGTTAGTTTTGGAGAAATTTTTATATGCTCCCTAAATTTCCTTAGGATATTTCAATATTTGTAGATTTCAATTTGAATTTGATTTTCTCACAAATTAAATTTATTTTATGCAATTTTTAGTTTGACGTGTAATGAAGCTCAAAAAGTCATTCGCTATTAATGGTGTGTTACTGTTAAAGATCTTATTCTATCCTTTCCAAAATGGTATAGGTTTTTCATAAAAAGCGTTATTTTCTTCTTCAAAATTATAATAAGAATTGCCTTCCTTATATAGCCTTCCTTCAGACAGTGGTTTACCTGAAGGTTGTATTTATTCAGTATTGTTAATTTTCTACAGTATAAAACTATATTCGCGATCCTGACCGATGCCTCGGCATTTACAAATATTATTAAAGTATTGTCTTATTTATTCATTTCAAAAAAATATTCTGCTTATAGCTGCCAATATCTATTTAATTACTGAAATGGTAAAACCTTCTAAGCAAAAAATGAAGCAATACTTTCTTCGTTGTTCTCTATTAATGTATTTCGGAAAAAATATTTAAAGCATACTTTAGGGATGTAAGGTTTTATGACATGCGAACGCATGTAATTATTTGGCCAATATTAATCTTAAGATATTTATAAAGTTATAATAGGCGTTTGTCATCGAAAATACAATATTTTTTATTCAAATTTTCGAAAATCTTAAAAAAAACTAAAATTTTTAGTTGGGCGTTGGGCGTGACAATTTTCATTTAATTGTGGACTCAAATGAAATTACTGGCAATCATTTGTATTAACATATATATTAAAATAAGAAATTTATAACGTTTTTTTCATTTCAACTTACTAAGGTAGGTAGGCATGGTTGTGGGTGGATTTAAGCAAAAAATTGTCTTTGATCTAATTTGAGGATATATGGAATGTGTGACAATTTTCAAGGTCCTAGCTCTATTCCTTCTAATTTTTGCCGCCGCTTGTATGAAAATACTCCACTGTGGGCCGTTTCAAGGTTCGTGTTGGCTCGAACTTGACATAGCTCGTTAACCCGTAAACCGATTTTGATGAAACAACTGGCGTTTGTTTGACAATGTCCTGCAGCTCTTGGGTTGCAGATGCTATAGTGCACACCATACCCACTATATATCCTGAAATTTGGAAGGCATCTGGAAAACACCTCTGCTGCAACTTCGTCATGATATCTTTTTGCATCCAAAAGTTACAGAATTATCGATTTGGAGCCACATTTTGCTGTTCTCAAAATCTTGAGATGACTGACCCAAAATATAGATTTTTCAGGAGGTCTGGTCTGAAGGTATTTTTAAGGTTTATTGGTCAACTTCACCTCCTATTAATAACTTAGGATGTTAGTTAGTCCCTTCTTCAATTTAAACAAATTACTATTTCATTATCTTTTTATAACAGATCTGATGTTTTGTCGGAGTCAGTAATACCCTCATTTATCTTCCAGTTACTGAACTGGAAATTTATTATCTTCCTCAGTTACAGTTCATTCTAACTATGATTCATTATCTATTGTTGTCTGTGACATTTTGAACTTTTTTATAAACAAAATAACTAAATAAATACGATGAGTTTTAGTTTATTTGTTTACCCTCACAATTTATTTGTCTTTCTGATATGAGTTTTTTGCACTGTTTTTGTATTTAGTAGAAAGTCATCCATTATTTGAATTTCTGATATTTTCAAAAAGTCAACAACAAAGTACAAAAATAAAAATACAAATTTAACATTACTATTGCTTTGCTGAATAATTACTAAAGCGAACAAAATGAGTATCAATATATAAATATACTAGCAGATATCAGTCAATACGGGGGGCATTATGTGCCTCCCTGCAAAGAAGAGTCCTCCACACATTTAATATGTTAATAAACCACCGTCCGATAAGATTGCCCACCGCCCATACCAATGATTTCCAAAGCAAATAAAAATACAAAAGAAAGAATAAAGGAAAGAAAAAGAAAACAAACAAAACAACAAACAAGAAATGTATTGATTAAATTGATGCTGCTGACCGGGTGGGATCAGATCACAATACGTTTCTTTCTTTATAACATTCTATATTTGTTTATAAAAATAAAATAAGAAAAAACACAATAACAGTGCTCAGTTTTAATATATGCAAAATGTTGTTGTGTTTGTTGTTGTTTTTCTTTTTTGTATATTTCTCGTGTTGGTCGGTCTCTGTTTTAAATCTCGGCATGTGTGAACACAGATTCATTTAATCCTTTCAGTTTGAACACCCAACATGATACTTGTTCACACATACACATACACACTGAAACATACATTCGTACAATAGAAATAAATCCTTTCTGCTTTTGTTATCCTGTGGTGCACTGTTGTCAAATCGTGAGTTATTTATGATCCATCATAACATTGGGTGGGAATAGTGGTATGACAAATATTACCAACAAATTTAACTGATTGATGGAATGGGTGTTCCTAAATATACACAGGGCTTTAATAAAAAAATATATTTAATTTTTTTAATTCAAAATTTCCAATTTAAAATATCTTTTTGATTTAAAATTGCAATTTTTCATTTAAAAATAGCAATTTTTTATTAAAAATTGTAGATTTAAAATTTTTAAATAAACTACTTAAAATTTTAGATTTATTTAATAGATCTACAATTTCTAAATTAAATTAATGTTTTCGCTTAGGAATTATAAACTAAATATAAAAATTTAAAACAATGAAGCCACTCGAAGAAGTCGTCAGGACCCAGAAATGATGAGAAATGTATTGATAAATAAATGTCACTATGCCATTTGTAAATAAATATAATCATTCTATAAATTCTATAGATGTAAAATGATCTTGATCCAGGACAGTATCCCAGTTCAAATCAAATAAATTTAAAATTAAAATTTTAAATTAAAAATAAAATTAAACTAAATTGATGAAGTTTTCAGCAGTACCAAAAAAATAGCAGCTAAAATGGACAGCGCAGTTTAGAAGGGCACAATCCCATCTCATCAACGTACACTATTTTTTATCTTTTATTTAAAAATTGTAAATTTTTAATTTATGTCTGCTATACATACACGAAATTGGCAAATTTTAAATATTTAAAGAATCAATATAATAATAATAACATAATAAATAATAATAATATAAAAAATAATATAAAAATAAATAAATAAAATAAAAAGTTTTATTTAAAAAACGAACTTTTAAGTTAAAAATAGTTTTAAAAATATTTTTTTAAATTAAAATTAGTTGTTTTTTTGAAAAGTTTTAAATTTTTACTTAAAAAATATGTTTGTAATATAAAAACAAGTAAGGAAGGTTAAATGTTAAAGTATGATAACCTACACTTAGTAATTATACCTTATGGTGTAGGATATAAAAGGGTCATTACATTTGAACCGGGTTATATACGATGCAGCTATAACAGGAGAATATACTACAAATCCAATACTTCTATCTGTATATGTAAGGAAATTTAAACACAAACTATGAATGGGAGCTATATACAAATCTGAGCCGATCTGACCCATGTTTGGCAAAGGTTTTTTAGTTGAAATATTAGACGCTTTCCCAAATTTTATGAAGTGTTATATATGTGGTTTCTAGAGCGGAAAGAATCAAATCGGGAGCTATATATTATCTGAACCGATGTGACCCACCTTCGCTTCAGTAACTTCTATTTGAAACATTAGCTGATGTACCGAATTAGAAGAAATCTGTTCAAAAATGCTATTTCTAGAGCGGAAATAATCAATTCAGTAGCGAAATTTTATATATATATCTGAACTCATCTGACCCATTTTCACCAGAGCTGTTTTTAGTTGAAATATAAGTTGTTTTTTTCCAAATTTGAAGAAAATCTGTCAAAGTTTGTGGTTTCTAGAGCGGAAAGGGTCAAATCGGAGGAGACATTTGTATGGGAGCTATATATAAATCTGAACCGATCTGTCCTTTTTTAACCAGAGCTGTTCTTAGTTGAAATATAAACTGTTTTGCCAAATTTGAAGAAAATCTGTCAAAGTTTGTGGTTTCTAGAGCGGAAAGAGTCAAATCGGAAGAGACATTTGTATGGGAGCTATATATAAATCCTATTGTATTGCAGTATCCATTTTAATCGCTTTTTTTCCAAGTTCAACTTAAAAGTATAAATATTGAAAATCAGTTAACGTTTCGCGTCTACACTGTCAGAGGAATATGCACACCGAATTTCACGATTCTAGTTTCAGCCGTGTTGTTGGTACCATAGGGATTCAAAAAGGTGCTAATTTCGAAAAATATATTTATTTTGTGTTTCTATGCATATACAAACCGAATTTCATGATTGGTACCGCTGTTATCCGTTTTTACCCAAATTCACACTTAAAAGTTTAAATGTATGAAGAATATTTTCGTGGTCGTATTCGCGTTATAAGAGTAATATGCGTTCCAAATTTCAAGATTATAGGC
Organism: Polietes domitor; assembly: GCA_947397865.1. NCBI lineage: Eukaryota > Metazoa > Arthropoda > Insecta > Diptera > Muscidae > Polietes > Polietes domitor. The sequence continues at coordinate 12,563,831 of OX377620.1, forward strand.
CCAGTCTTTTGGTACAATTTTAGTGGTACAACTTTTAACCCATTTAATCCCTTAAAAGTTCAAATATCGGAAAATACCTTGTTGTTACTCATCTACACTGTAAGAATTTTACCGAATTTTATTATTGTAGAGTCATCCATGTTGTTGGTACCATTTTGTATCCCTTTCTACCCAATTTCACCCACAATAAGTAAGAATTTTGACAAATATTTTCTTAGTCGAATTCGTGCTGTAAAAGTAATGCCCGATCCGAATTTCAAGATTCTAGTCCCAGTTGTTTGGTCTGGGCTGTGGTACAATTTTTATCCCATTTAATCCCTTAAAATTACAAATTTCGAAAAATGTCTTCTTATCGGTGATTTGCGCTGTAAAACGAATATACATACCGAATTTCATTGTTGTAGCGTCATCCGTATTGTTGGTACCTTTTTTATCCCCTTTTTCCCGTTAACCTATTAAAAGTACGAATTTCAAAAAATTCGATCATTTTGCGTTTCTAAGGGTCTTGAGGTATGTACACACCAAATTTTATTATTCCAGCTCCATCCGTTTGATTGGTACTATTTTTATTCCTTTTTACCCGATATCACCCACAAAAAGAACGAATTTTGAAAAATATTTTCTTGTTCGCATTCTTGCTATAAAAGTAATGCCCGTTCCAAATTTCGAGATTCTAAATGCATTCTTATTAGTGATCTGCGTTGTAAAACGAATATACACACCGAATTTCATTTTTGTAGAGTCAACCGTGTTGTTGGTAACTTTATTATCCCCTTTTCCCTTTAAAAGTACAAATTTCGAAAAATACCTTCATTTTGCGATTCTAAACATTTTGAGGGATGTACACACCGAATTTTACGGTTTCAGCTCCATCCATTTTATTGGTACTATTTTTATCCCTTTTTACTCGATTTCACCCCCCAAAAAATCGAATTTTGAAAAATATTTTCTTGGGCGCGTTGAAGCTATAAAATGAATTTTTTACCAAGTTTCAAAATTCTAGTCCCAGCCCTTTGGTCATTGCGGTGATACCATTTTACCCCATTTTATCCTTTAAAAGTACGAATTTCGAAAAACTCACTTCATATCTGATTTCTACGAAATGTACACACCAAATTTCATGATTCTAGCTTCATTCGTGTTGTTTGTACCATTTTTATCCCATTTTACCTCTCAAACGTACGAATTTTTCAAAATCCACTTTTTGGGATGCCTTCATGCTGCAAGAGGAATGTCCATACCAAATTTCAGCCGTTTGGTCATTGCGGTTGTACCATTTTTATCCCTTTTTACCCCTCAAAAGTACGAATTTCGAAAAATCCCGTCTTATCACACACAGAAAGAATACATGTACATCAATCTTGTAATCATCATCTCAACATATTTGATAAATTTCCAATAAATCCAACATCATGTATTCATTTACCAATATACTTAGTCTATATGATGTAGTTAATAACACTGCGCTAAAAAGAAGAACTAGAAAACTCTGGGAAGTGATATTATTTTTCTTGTAGGTATTGTCGCGTAGAACAAGAATCTGTGTTTGAAATTTCTCTGACACACTTGGGTTACGGGTATGAAACCGGGTGTCTGTACCTTAGTCTGTAACTTAGTTGGTTATCAACTGATCACTTCCTAGTGTTTTTGGACTGTCGGACATTCAAGATTTTAATTTTCCCTGACGCTTAGTCTATATGCTCTAGATCTTTGATTTGGCAAGGATGATGCGACATCTATATGTGAAACTATCACAATTTCAACAGCCGTGTAGGCTGAAAACTATACTACTTTGACGACATCTATTTCACATGTTTAGAATTTCGTTTACGGTCAAAGTACACAGATCATATGTATTTGACATGATAATATTATCTATATATTAATATGACATATAGATGGCGCCCTGCTATGAGATTTTTGATTTTATCGAATCTATAAATACCAGACTCTTATTTCTTATTAAAATAACGATTTGCTTCTAATGACATTTTCTTTTTATTAGCCAAATACGAGTATTTATTTCAAATCCAAAAAGCCAAACCTAATGTTACCTTCTCCTCTTCCAAAGCAATATTCAATGCACATAATTCTTTATTGAGAAACTTGTTCGTTTCTTAGTCTTGCAATCCTAATCCCAGATCTCCATGTTCTTAAATATTTGCATTTTAAAAGACATTTAACAGCATTTATCTTTTGCCAAAGAAATGTTAAGGCCTCCTCTCTCTTCTTTCAGTATACGACAGACACGCATCCTCTTTGAATAGATCTCGTCGACCTGCCCAGATAGTTCTTTTATTCTTGTCGTTATTGCGGTTAAAGGATTACACAAAGTATGGTTGAAAGTGGTGTTTGAGTGTCCCAGTTGTGTCCTTGTTTCTTGTTTCATCTTCTTTCTGGCATGGCTGGGCTTTTACTCGAAGACAGGGAAATTAAAAAGTTTAAAATGTATTTTTGTTGAGATTTATTTATGCATAAAAGAGTGGGGTAATAAATTTTCAATTTAAAGTTGTACTTTTTATTTTTTCGCATTTCCACTGAAGGCTTGCCAAGATGAGGAAGGAAGGAATGCTGCAAGTTTTGCGAAAGACTTTTGTTTTGCTCCCATGATTAAGATCCAATCAGTGGTAACGATGGCGGTGGCGATGATAATCCTTGGGTTGAATAATTTAAAAAAGACAATAATAAAGTTTCACAGACTTAATAATTTTCCTCGAACACAGTTGGTTTATTTATAAAACAGGGGAAATATGTGGATTTATTTATATTTAAATGTGTCGTCATATTGCTGATGTGTAATTGAAAGGAATCCCTGTCTATAGAACTGCCAACAAACTGGAATAATTTGAAGCAAATTGACAGCATGGCCGGTCATATCCTCTCGCATGAAGACAGTAAAAATAAAATAATATTCTATTTTAGGCAACAAGATTGTCTGTTGAATATTGAACTTTTAAAGTATTCAAAAATATATAAATATATATTCTATATAATATAATTCAGCACTATTCGAATTTTCAGTATCTGCATGACTCTATTGCATCCGAGTCATGCAGAGTTTCAGCAATGTTTAATGTTGAATTGCTTATTTGTTGCTGGGTTAGTGTAGCATTAATTTCTCTCCTTTTCAAAAACTTTGCATTTATTTAACGTTTTGCTTTAAATCTCTACTGTCCACATTTCACTTTAAAATTTGCCACATGAATCCGCGTTTCCAAGCGCCTTTGTGAAGCAAAAAAGAAAAATGACCTCCATTAAGTGTGTGTGTCTGTGTTTGCGTTGGTCGCCAGTCTTTAATCCCACTTTCTCACCGTGGCTACAGCGGAGATTATTACAGCGGCAATTTCATTATTTATTTAAGAGAATTAAACGTAAATACGGACTTTGTTGACCAACAAAAAGCCGATGGTGGCTGGAGTGGAGGCCCCCGACTGAAATTAAAAAAAAAACAAAATTCAATTTATTTTTGGTGACACTAACGACCAAATAAATACGGACAGGCAAGGTGAGGCGATGGCGGCGGCGAGGCTATACAAATGATTCTAATGGACTCCATGTCAATGGCTATGGCGACAGAGTTGTTGTTGCTGCTGATGAGATGAGAGGATGATTATGACAATTATGTCTGCTGGACGGATGATTGTTGTCATCGCGATGAATCCGCGCGCAGCTGATATCTTCTCGGTCATTCGTTTATGTTGCGTCCACGCGTCTATCTGGCGGCTGGTGTTCAAACAAATTCTAATGACTAAACAAAAATATTGTTTCGTTTTTATTTTTTTGTGAAATTATTTAATGGTTTGAGGTGAAACCCCGCGGGGGGCAGATGAGTATAAATACTAAATACTAAAATAAATAAAAACATTTGATCAATTCCTC